>JBBCBC010000002.1:43434149-43864236 GCA_037126765.1 Stenogyne calaminthoides
AATGCCAAAGTATGATGTTTCATTTCGGTAACTAAGACCATAATTAATAAAAAAATTAGAAAATATTATTTTTAGTCACTATAACTTTAGGCGATTCCAAATTTTTAGTTTTGTAATTTTTTATTTTTTCAATTTTAATCTTTGCGTATATCAATTTCAATCATTTTTTGTCTAAAATTTTAATTGCTTCATATTGAGGGAGCCATTGGATAATTAATTTGTGAGATTAAGAAACGGCACTATATAGTACGTAGCTAGTGTATTTGATTTTTAGTACCTCTAATTTTTCTTAAGTGGACACTAATGTAGCTTTGAAAGTAAAATAAAATCATGGGGTATCCTACCACTATAGGAAATAGCAGTGGACCTCTTAATCATCATCTCCAATACCAATATTTCAGAATCATGAAACAAATAAATAGGTCATATGAGCTTGAGCTTCACTTGACACGGAAAGACTTATGGGTGACTGTGGCGGCACGACGGCGGCCCATCACTAAAAAAAAAAGGGGTTTTAACGACGGTTTTTGCGATGGAAAAATCATCGCTAACGACATTAGAGACGGTTTTGGCGACGAAAAAAAATATGTCGTTGAATCGAGGGTCGCTAACCGTAGCGACGGTTTTTTGTGACCATCGTTGATTAGCGATGGATTAGCTAAAGCGTGAATTTACGGAAAAAAAAATGGCTCACAGTGGTTCGAACCCGAGCCCAGGGGGCGCCCGGCTGGGCACCGAACCACGGACCATCTCGAACCCAACCACCAAGCATATCATATATAAGTCACCAAGTCTCCCAATTAAATGAAAAGAATTTTCTTTCAAGGGGTTTGAACCACGGGACCTCTTAGCGCTGGCGGGGATCAAAGCTATTTCTCGGGCATTTTAACTCTTCGTTCTTAATGAAATTAATTCTATAAGTCCTAAAAAATTTTTTTTTTTTTTCAATTTTTTTAAATCATTTATGTAGGTCCTAAGGGTTTAAGTGAGGCGTAATCTAGAGGGAGGGTGAATAGACTTAAAAACTTTCGTGCAAGATCAGTGTGATGGCGGGTTACTGATCGAATCAGTCTTGAGTGAATCGGTTTGGTGATATCCAACTTACTAATCGTTTGATGTGAGACCGATTCGGTGTCTATCGGTTTAATCGATGTCGCGGAAGCTAGTTTTAACCCGTGTGAAAAACCGGTTTAAGATCGGATTCAAGTCATTTTCAATCGGATATTTGAAATGTCAAGTTGATTAGATCGGGCTTTCTTGATCTGGTGATCTAACTCAAAATATGTATGCAATTTAAAGTCAAGTTGTGTACAATAGTGTAAAAAGCGATTAAGAGCAAGTAAATACACACAAGATTTTTATAGTGGTTCGGATAACCAATGGTCCTACGTCCCACTCTTCCCTATCACAAGGGCACCAACTTAACCAACTTGACTTAGTTTATTGTGTTAGTCGAACACAAGTACAACCAATGATGTTTATAGGTTCTCCCAACCGATCCTCGAAATCGTAACTAGAAACCCCTATGCGAAATCTTTAAACAAACTTAACCTAACTTTTGGGTTTGGGTAAAGATTTGTTGTTTGTTCCAACCCCGAAATTCTATCTAGTTTTTGAGGTAGCCTAAAAAGTTTCAGAGGATAAAAATTCTATCTTTAGAACTAATGGGATGAACACTTATAAAATAAACTTGAATTTTGTGTTTATTAAATGCGGAAATTTGCTTATGACTTGAGCTTGATAATAATTTCCGTGTCTTCACTATGAAGAGCAATCCCATATTTATAGACCTCGAAATCAAAAAAGTTGGAAGCAATTTGAATTTCGGGCTATTTTTGGTAGGTTCTGGATTGATTTGACGTCTTTGAGAATCGACATGGTTTTGAAAAGCGTGTATATTTGTCCTTTATAGCCGTTTGACTTTGCGGTACCGAATCCGCATTATTAGCTCAAATGCGTCGTGTCTCGTTCTCATTGATTAACAAGTACACTTTTTTCAGGTGTTTGTTCTACCAACTAAAATTGACATTCTTCTTGTTACGATTGACAACGTATGACACGGTGTAACATCGGTTGACACAAAAGTGGTGACTTTGTCAAATAAAATGATCGATCCTACGATAGAGTCTTCGTGCAGTTGTCTTAGCTCAACTAGCGACTCGTGATGTAGGTCTTCCGGTCTTGATCTTCAGGTCTTCCCAATTTGAGCTTCATGTCTTCACCTGATTATCTAACTTCGTCTGGTCTTCTGGCTTGACTTGTCTTCTGACCTCATCGGTCTTCGATCTTCCGACTTTGACAGTGTTCGATCTTTTGACGACTTTACATATATGAGTTCCTCTCAATGCTGACCTATCTTATCATCAACTATCATACATTTAAATTTGGTCTCGTTCTCATTGATTAACAAGTACACTTTTTCAGTTTGTTCTACCAACTAAAATCGACATTCTTCTTTGTTACGATTGACAACGTATGACGCAGTGTAACATCGGTTGACACACAGGTGTGACTGACTGATCAAATAAAAACAGATCGATCTACGATAGAAGTCTTCTGGTGCAAGTTGTCTTAGCTCAACTAGCAGACTCGACTGATGTAGGTCTTCTGGTCTTGATCTTCAGGTCTTCCGAATTTGAGCTTCATGTCTTCACCTGATCATCGACTTCCGTATGGTCTTGACTTGACTTGTCTTGACCTCATCCCGTCTTCGATCTTCTAACGACACCATACATATTGAGTTTCCCTCAATATATGACCTATCTTATACATCACCGCCTATACATTTCAAATTTGTCATCCTATCCTGATTCTAAGTCATCGATCAATTACTAACGCCCCGATTGGTCCTATTACAAACTGTTTTGGAACTTCCATCAAAACTTAATACAAATTTTCCAACACTTTATTTCAATTATCTAATTTAATAATTTAACCACATTTTAATATAATAATTATAATTTTTATTTATTTATAAATTTAAATTAAATTGTATTATATTAAAATTATATTTATTTATTTATTTTTAATTCATTTTTTTTCACTTTAAAAAAAATATTATTTCATTTATTTAATTTGACTATCTAATAATCATTAAAATACTAATTATATATATTTTTTACTTTATAAATTATAAATAAGTGATTATATTCTTTTCAAATTGTATATGTCCTACAAATTTATTTTTTTAAACAAGTACTACTTTCTATTTAAACAAGTAATACTTTCTTTTTAAACAAGTACTACTTTTCTATTTAAACAAGTAATACTTTTTATTTAACAAGTAATACTTTTCATTTAAACAAGTACGACTTTTCATTTAAACAAGTACTACTTTTCGATTTAAACAAGTACTACTTTTCTATTTAAACAAGTAATATTTTTCTATTTAAACAAGTAATAATTTTCTATTTAAACAAGTAATACTTTTCATTTAAATAAGTACCACTTTTCATTTAAACAAGTACTACTTTTCTATTTAAACAAGTACTCCCTCTATCCCCCAAAAGTATGCTCAGTGGGCTGAAACATGTTTCACGAAAATGTAGATTAAATACGTTTATGGGCACAATTTTTTTTATTTTCATCATCCAACAATCACTTAATTACTCAAGTTATCATTATACTTTACTAACAATCAATTATGTTATTTATAAATGGACTTAATTTACGTTTTCGTAAAACATATTTTAACCCTGTGAGCATACTTTTGGGGGACGGAGGTAGTACTACTTTTCTATTTAAACAAGTACTATTTTTCTATTTAAACAAGTAATACTTTTCTATTTAAACAAGTAATACATTTCATTTAAATAAGTACTAATTTTCATTTAAACAAGTACTACTTTTCATTTAAACAAGTACTACTTTTCTATTTAAACAAGTAATACTTTTCATTTAAACAAGTACTACTTTTCATTTAAACAAGTACTACTTTTCTATTTAAACAACTACAACTTTTCTATTTAAACAAGTAATACTTTTCATTTAAACAAGTAATACCTTTCATTTAAATAAGTAATACTTTCTATTATGTAAACAAGTAATACTTTTCATTTAACCAAGTACTACTTTTCTATTTAAACAAGTACTACTTTTCTATTTTTTCTATTTAAACAAGTAATACTTTTCTATTTAAATAAGTAATACTTTTCATTTAAACAAGTTCCTTTTACTCCGCCCATTTAAACAAGGCTCTGGAAAGTCCACTTTTTGATGCATTATCAAATAATTAGTTTGTTAATTAATTACATAATTAATTTTCAAAGTTTTGCAAATCAAATTTAATTTTTTTTTCATTTAAACAAAGACAAAGGGATCCTTAATGGGGACTCATACTCATCCCTAGCTAGCTTTGTCCGCCTTCATCTGTAAATTTTTAATTATTTTATGTAATATATTAGGGCCCAAGATGATGCCCCGACCTCATTGACCGTAAAGGAGCAGCACTCTTTTTTTACCTATGCATTTATCAGGTAATAATTAAATTGTTAAATTTTTTATATAATTAAAAATTATTTCCAAAAACATCTTTATATTATCTATCAAATTTAATTTATTGAAAATTGAAATCATATTATTTCTAGATTTCAAAAAAATCAACACAAAGGGTTGATATTCCAGTTAATGGCAAAAGGCAAACCCTAATACTTTTTTAACTTCGATAATTAGTAATTAATCATCCCCCATAGCTAGCTTTGTCACCTCATCTGTAAATTAATTTAATTATTTTATGTAATATATTAGGTATATTTGACTCAAGATGATGCCCTATAATGACCTCATTGACCGTAAGAGGAGCAGTCTCTACTACTCATATAAGCTCAGCTCCAAACTTCCAGATTCCATGCCCAAATCCCATGCCCAAATCCGAGAAAAAGCTGAAGCTACCATTAAAGAGATGGGGCTCGAAGATTGCATGGACACGAGAATAGGAGGGTTGCGTCATTGGCGGATCTAAAATTTGAAATTTATGGATACATTTGAGTATGATTTGAAATTTAGGGATACATTTAAATATTTTTTTTTCTTATAATATAAATAATAAAATACATTTTTTTCCTAATTATACAAGGGTATACATTTCATTTTAGGGGTACCCCTCCCTCCACCTCTGGGGCACATGAAGGGGCTAAGTGGTGGCCAAAAGAGGAGAGAGTTAGCATTTGCATAGAAATCTTGAGACGCCCTAAGCTTCTTTTCCTGGACGAGCCCACAAGTAGTTTGATTCATATGATGAAGTCCTTAATTTATTTCCTCTCATATTTCTATGTTCTTTAATGTAATTTTGATTCTTTTATTATTTTGCACTTAATCCCGTATGATTGAGGTTTTCAGTAAGTGTGTGAAAATGGAAGAAAAGTGTAAAAAACGGTGCAAAATAAATTAAGCCACAAAATTCAAATTCAAGCTAGCTACTGTATCTATCAATTGAAGGTACGTACAAATGCAACGATGGAGACCTAGACAACGAGCGAATTTGTTAAGTGAATTAAAACTAAAACGGTCGAGAAAGACTCGAGGAAGTGAAAAATATCTAATTTGAGCTCCAAGAATATGGAGAAGGGGATGAAGACATGCTTGGTTTGTTGAGGGGAATGAAAATGGATAAGAGTTTTATTCTTGCGATCAGGAATGACTTTCATTCCACTCCTCTCAAAATTGTGAGGAATGGGGATTCCCATAAAATGGGGAATCATTCAATTCCCTCTACCAAATATACATATTCGATTCATTTTTCATTCCTTCCTTCCAAACCTCAAAATCAAATCTGATCTATCATTCATTTTTTTTCATTCCTCTCCTCTCAAACCCTCAACCAGGATCAAGAAGAATCGACAATCAATGAAAAAGGAATCGAGTATAATGGAGTTCGGGAATTAAATTTGGACGAAACAAAAATGATGCATCAACAAAAAAGTCTCTTAGGTCGGGCCAGATTAAATTTTCCTGTAGCATTTAGATTACCTAGGTGAGCCAAGCCGAATAGGTCCATAATCAAGAAATACAATTTTTTAGGAATATTTGTATATTTTGAAGCTCTTTTCAAGCCCGTCCCATCCGTGAAGACCTATAGTTGTTTAGGGTATGATTTGTTTCGAAACTCACCGGATAGACTTAGGATTTTACAATCCAAGTTGCATATTAATTGAGGATTTTCATATTCAGTTTTTAAATTTAATCCTATAACATTTATACACTTATTTTCATAAAATTCAATACAATTATATCAAACTTTTCTTCCGCTCATTTATTCACTCTCCTACTTTTTCTCACTAAATACAATACAATAATACACAATCTTAAAAACAAACACATATTTTTACTATTCATCAAAATTTTTGAATTCATAAAAAAAAATCGACTTCCCACACCCATCTAAGTCATCTAAGTCCAAAAAAAAAAACATACCCTAGGACTTATTTTCTGAGATTTTAATCATGCTATATAGTCCCCTACAAATTTTCTCCCAAACCAAATAAATTCTTGGATATAATTATTTTAACAAAGGTACAAGTATATTTTCATGTCAAAAGGGGATAAAGTTTTTCAGGAAACCATCTCATATATGAAATCAAATGGTAACATACATGAATATCATATCATGTTTTATGAATGAGCATTCTCAATATTTTTTTATTTTATTTTTATTTTTTAGAGAGTAATTAATCTTGATAAGTGCTTACTAGATGATTTAAATTGTGTAATTTAATTCAATTTTCGACCTTCACAAAACAAATTCCAGTTGGGAAGGAATTTGATGGAGAAGTGGCAAGGAAACAGAAAATGAAAATTATAAAGAATGTGCGCATTCTAGTTCTTGTAGCTTTCCAAAAGCTAACGTGCGCGACATAGAGCGCATCGGCCCCTTTTATCGTCTCTCTCTCTCTCTCTCTCTCTCACACACAAACACGCACTCGCAGACTTCACTGAAATTCAGAAACCACCAAAACTGCAAATCCCTCTTATGGCTAACGGATCATTCTGATTACAGAAAATGGCACTCACACTTCGCACCATCTTCGCCGACAAGAATCCCACTTCCTCAAACCTCCCTCTCCATTTCTCAAAATCCCCTAATTTCATTTTTCCACCCCCACATTCCAGAACCCATTTTCCGAATCACAGAATCTCCACAGCCCAACCACGCCTTTTATTCCCCACAAAAATTAGTGCATCCTTCGAAGAACCGTACATATCCTCACGGAATCAATCAATTGGAAATAGCAGCACCGATTTCGATGCGATTCTCTCTGTTCTCGAATTCATCAGCCTAGCTTCATCCACAGGTGTTTGTGTTTATGTCGCTGTGAGATGTGGGGTACAAAAGGCGGGAACATTGGGGCTGTTGGGGAACAGGATTGTAATATGGCAGTGTGTGGTTCTGGTGGCCGGATTGGCGGCGGGGGCGGTGTTACGGCGGCGGCAATGGAGGAGAATATGTAGTGGTGGATTTTCTCGAGGGGGTTCTTCTTTGGGGGTTAATTTTTTGGAGAGGGTTGAGAAATTGGAGGAGGATCTGCGTAGTGCAACAACGATTATTCAGGCGTTGTCTAGGCGGCTCGAGAAGCTGGGTATTCGGTTTAGGCTCACTCGAAAGGCTCTCAAGGAACCCATTGCTGAGGTGATTTCATTTGTGTTGTTGATTTCATTCGTGTTTGGTGGGTGATTGGTTTGATCATGTAGGTTTAGAGATGTTGATCACAAGATGTATTTAGTTAATTGAACTGTGTTTTGGTGAATTTGATGGTTAGTTTCTTGTTAAAAATAATGTGCATTGTGGTCAGTGATAACTGTTAGTTTGTAGCCTATGAAATGTTGATTGAATGGTGGATTTGAACATTGAAGAATGATATCAATTAGCTTTATTTTTTGGTACGTATGGGGGTTAAATTTCTGATTATAAATAATGGAGACTCAGCAAAATTGTTCAGTAGGTTACCATCTTATGTGAAAAAGCAGCTAATATGTTAATAATCTTGAGTGGCTGTTATATTGCTTTTGGGGGATTGACCGTTAACCTACACTCAATATATGCTTCATCGTCAAATATTTTCTAAAAAAGTGAATCATATGAGCCGCGCCCATATGCTGGGGAAAATCTGCTAAAATTCTATCCTTCAGAGTGTGAATAAGAATGCCTCTATGTTTTTTAAAGAAAGAGCAGACGAGAAAGTCGAAATGGATAATCTTTAAGGCTTTAACACTATATGCTTTTCTTCAGACTGCTGCATTGGTCCGTAAGAATTCTGAAGCCACCCAAGCATTGGCAGGACAAGGGGACATACTGGAGAAGGAGCTTTGTGAAATTCAAAAGGCTCTGCTTTCTATGCAGGTAGATATATGTCGTTTGAACTTCTAAAATGAGATAGAATTTGTGTTAAATTAGAGCTTCTATGCTCCAAGTGGAAATGAGTTGCAAAAAGCCAAAGAGTTGTTCATTTGAATTGCAAATAAAATTAAGGAAACAAAAGTCAAGAAACTGAGTTTTTCTTAACCTCAAGGCAACCGTTTGACAATTTTCATCAGGGGCTGTTAATTTTATTCCCTGTATATCTATTTAAATTCATGGTAACTTTTGTACTTGGAGTGTTTTATTCGAATGAACTTCTATTCCCACAATCATAAATAAATATACCACTGCCTGGAACATCTAGATATGCCTTAGGTTGGTGTACCGTTTAATTTGGGTAGTATTTGGTTCTAGTCTTGAATTCTTTTAACATAGTTTTTCTTTGAAAATTTGGCATAACTGTAAAATGCGAAAAGAGATGCAATATTTGTGTATGTGAATGCATTCTCTCCTTTGTCACACAGATTTTTAACACAGAAGCTGTTTTAAATTTTGATGACTTGTCTATTTTCTATACATCTCTATTGAGAAAAAGGGGTGACTGCTGAAAATTACTTTTTTGATCCTTGTTTTTGGGGGTTGTCTGGAAATAGCCTTTGCTTGCACACTCAACAGCAACAATATTTTAGATTAGCTATGACGAAGTGGAATAGCTCAAGCGGTTAGAGCACCACTACCTATGCCGTTAGGTTATGGGTTTCGGTCTTCATTTGCCCGATCAAAAAAAAAAAACCAGCAACAATATTTTAGATCAGCTATGGTTTCAAAGTCCCCATTCAACTGCAATTTGTCTATTTATGTTATCCACTAAAGCAATCCTTGTTTGTCATATTGATAGGCGTGACATATATATAATCAAAAGTGTATATTTGGTTTTAATCTTTCTTTCATCCCTCTTTAGGATCAACAGCGAAAACAGCTTGAGCTCATTCTTGCAATCGGGAAAGCTGGAAAGATGTGGGAGACCAAATGCTTAAAAACTCAAGATCCCCAAGCATCCAAAGCTTCAAAACCGGCCATACCGAATTTGGAAATAAACCAAATCAAAACGTTGGAATTGCAAAATGAAGGCAACAACGACAGGCCCTAGAATACTCTGGATTGAAACTTTCAAACCGTGCCATCTCACCACTCCTCAGTGGCTAAATATATCAGTCCAGTTTGCTGCAATTCAAAGTTTTTGGCTGGTTTAACGAGACGATGTTCTTCATTGCAGAGGACGGGCAGATAAGGAAAGTATTCAATTCTGCAACTGTTTTGTTCCTGATGATTCTCTCTGTTGCTTTCGTGTGGTTTGAAGAACCGCTATATGTTAAGTCCCAAAGATTTTATGGGAAGTCATCCTGCATGAGATGTAATATTTTTCGATTTTCTTTGTGAAAAATTATGCTTTTAGAAATGTATTTTGAGAAGGACGTTTCAAGTATTTTCTTTCGCCTAGTATCGTCATGCTGTTAACTGTTAACCCAGTCAATTGGTTGTTGAAAATAATTGAATAAGAATATTGGATAATTTGTAAAAAATAGACTTATTTTTGCCACTAATTGCATGATGATGATTAAATTTAGATTTAGTCTTCCAAATAATAGATTGAGAATTGAATGAGATATCATTTGTCTATAACGTGTATTCTTGAATCTATCAATGAACAATCATGTGTGTTTGCACTAGTTAATGCTTTGCAGATGGCAACTGTAAGCGAGATCATTTGATAAAACTTGAAAAAAGTGTTATAAAATGTGTTTTAAAAAGAAAACAAATAAATTGTTTAGAATGGGATTTGAACCCCATGGCCTTTTGGACCAGAACCTTAATCTGGCGCCTTAGACCAACTCGGCCACCTCAACGTTTTGATCTATATTTAATTAAAATAAATATGATTTAAATTCATTTATTTGTACAGCCAACTGTGACTATGAATCTCTCAAAGGAGGCCCGAGTTCCCTCACAAATATAGACAACCAAATTGGCTCTATTAAAACTCCAAATACGAAAGTACTATTTTTTTTTTTTGCGCCGAAAATGAAGCACAATTAAGCGAGTACAAAGAACAGCATTTTCTCAATTTGTGGATTGTAAAATGGAAGGGCTACAGAAGCTGGAACAAGTGCACAAAACTATAGAATTGCTGCACTCTGTTGGAGTTTCCGATCTCAATCCCCACGCCGAACGCTTCCTCGCCGATTTTACCTTCTTTCTCGTAACCAACGCACCCTCTTCTACAATATTCAACTTAATTATTGAATTCAGGAGTTGCTTCTCTGTTATTCAATCGCTTTCATGACGTTCCTAATTTTGTCACTTACTTTATGTTTATGTAATTCTTTCCTTCTTTCGTTTATTTAAAATCAATCTTCTGTAGATGCAATGTTGTGCCGAGATTGACGTTAGCTTAAAATGCCAACTCATTACTAACCACATATCAAAGGTTTGCCAGTTGTTGATTCACTCTTCTTTTAGTTTGTATAATTAAAGGGTGCTAGATTGAGGTTATGATGTTTTCTCTCTTTTTTTTGATAGATATCGGACTTATTTAGTTCGGATGAGTTGCAATTTCAAGAGGAAGGTAGATTAAATACTGTTTTTCTCTGGTTCTTATTAGTGCATAAAGTATGAATTAGTTGTTCTGAAACCTTAATGTTGCAGGTTCCAATCAGATTGGAAATGCTTTACAACTTTGTTGTGATGATGAACCAAATCTGGAACCAGTGCGTAGTTTCCACAACGAGGCTGCTGTGATTGGCATAGATGCAATGATCCGTTCCAATTCGACTTTAGAGGATTTTGTAAGAATTATATCGATTCATATTGGTGATTAAAATTCATTATGCAAGCCATCTTTTTATGTGTTCTCTGGGAATTCTTCCCGTTATGACACTAAAAATGCAATTTCTTAACAATCTTACTCTGCATTCCGTGCTTTATTGGTAATTTTACGGAGGTTTGACACCCTCTGGTTGATGTTCGTAGGTCATTAGGTGCAGTATTTCAGTTTCTTCACTTGTTTTATTGAGATAACAGAAAAATGAACAAATAATAGACTGAATAAGATATATACGTTATCTATATTAAGTCTTGTGACACAATTGTACTGTAAATTCCCCATTAGTTATGCTTGTGGCACTTTATATTTCTGAACACACTATTAAATACTCCCTCCGTCCCAGGATGACTTGAACAGTTACTGTTTCGCTCGTGTTTTAGCGAACGAGTTTTTTATTAGTATACGAAATGATAAAGTAATTTTAAAAAATGTGTATGATAGAGGAGGGGTAAGAATATCATACCCCACCTTAAAAGTCACTTTATTATTTCAAATACTAATAAACAATTCGCTCGTTAAAACACAAGCAAAAAGGTAAGTGTTCAAGTAATCTTGGGACGGAGGGAGTATTAATTATATGGATCTTATCGTGGTTGGAACTTGGAAAACTTTATGAAGAGAAATTATCTTGTGATGCCTACTGATATTTTGTTGATTTAAATCAATAGTGCAGGTCTTATTTTATGTTTCACGAAATGGAAGAAAACCAGCCTCAATCAGTTTTCAGATACCTGCCTATGCTTTCATTCACGGAGAGTTATATCTATCAGGTAAGTAGTCTTATAAGGAATTAGGGGAATATATCTTATCAAATAGGGAAATCGGTATGATCAAATGCAGTTCAGACTTCAGAGGCACTGAAACACAGTATTTTCTTTGAACTTTTGAGAAAAATCAAACTGCCTCATTTAGTAAAGAAATTATGTTAAGTAAAAAAAAAAAGATTACAACTAAGTTTCGTTGCAATGTTGCATTCTTGAAGAGTTGAATAATAAACTATACAGATTGAATTCATTGCCTGTCCTAATTTATATGGTTCGTGTGATATAGTTGGATGGTTTAAACGAGAACCTACTACAAATATCAAGTGGTGGAGTTCCAACTTCTATAAATTTTGAGGTAGCGTAAGTCATTACCTAACTAATTTGAGTTTCAAAGTAATATCTGACTTAATATGTTAATTTTGACCGAAATATAGGAGGATGAGCCAAACTTGCGTGCCAATTCTGTAAGAATGTTCAAAAAGGATCCCTTCAGACCACTCCTCAGTGTACTAGAACACCATGGGCTTTCGACGGAAAGGTTCGTCAACTTATTTGTTATTTATTTTCATTCTATTTCTACTTCTCTGAAACTTGGTTTCTTTGGTCTGCTCCTTAGGATTATAGAAGAGTTGAGGTATGGAGAAGAGTATTGGGCTTTAGAAAGAAAGCTTTGTCGTGCACTAGTGAGAAACAATGAGGTATGTGACGTATGTCTTTATATCTCTTGCCTGCAAAATACATTCATTTGCAACATAATAATTAATACTCCCTCCCTTTCATTTTTAAGAATCTTAAAATATCTATACTCTATAGTGTTTTAAATTTCTTCGTTGTATGAATATGAAACTTGTGGTTTACTTGGCCGGTTTTGATTAGAGGGACTTTGTGCAGATATCCATTGAAGATGTGACGAGGGCTATCCATTTGAAATCCTTTGATTATCGGGTGCTGAACTTTCTATTATATCAATTAAGACGAGAAAAGGTATCGTATTAGATGCTACCAAATACTTTCTTAATGTAAACTTCTTCTTTTTAACATTGTCTTTTCCCTACGCTCTAATGCTAATCATATTTTAAATGATCCTTATTAATTCATCATACATTAAAATGAAGCTACACACTTTTGTTTTAGTTCACTGAAATATTTTCTTTGAAGTTGTTTCAAAGGTAAATGATTTGCATATGGACTTTCTATCAATCTCTGAGTTGCTTGTGGAAGTATCTGATGATCTGTAAGTAACTCCTTTTTATAACTACCAGTATTTAGATGTCCTGAAAAAACCTTATGCACATTTGTATATTAGCATAATTATATGTCCAGATAGTTAGATTCTCAATTGATGTGTTCTAGACTCTAGAAGTTGAAATTTATTTTAAATCACGACGATATTCATCTGCATATGAGAGATCTGTGCGAGATTTTCATTTCTTTGTGCATGTGGAAATAACAAAAACTTACTATTCATCCACAGGTTCGATTATGAGGTCAGTCTCTCTTTACCTCTATATTATCTTTATCTGCTCGCTTTTTCTTGTTTATAATATATTCTGTATTGGGTAGAATGACATTGTTGAGAACAGTTTCAACGTGCTTCGCATGTTCGTTAAATACTATGGTGCATCTGCAGCGCCAATCATGATGGTGAGTTGTTCACCCACAAAACTTATATACGGATATTGCTATGATTCTCAAACTTCATCCCTCTAATTTTCTTCCCTAGGCAAAGTTCATATCTGAAGCAGAAGAGAAATACGATCAATTATTTAAAGCATTGAATCCTCAACTGTCAATGAAGTACCAGAAAAGATGTGAAGATGCTTCAAAAGAAGGTACGATGATCTTTAACTGTCTGAATCCCTTGCATACTTTCTTGACACATGAAGTAATCGTGGTGCTTAAATTCTTCAGGTGGGAAGATATGCGGCCCGTCTCTAGGGACGTGGCATATTCCACCCGTGATTGAAGATGAAGACGGATACAGATCATCCTTCTCATCCAAAACTCCATAACTGGTTTCGATTATAGAATTTTGTTGAAATATGTTCAATGATTTTGGTTCAAAAAGTGAATAGTTTGGTTGGAACATGTGGTTTGGTGAAGGAATTCATTTGAGATGGTTTGTAAGCATCTGCTGTTTAATGTTGTGTTTGTTAAATTTGATTAGGAAAAGAAATAAAAAACACAAAATTCTTGATCCATTTTATATTCTTGATGGTATGCAAGGGTGAACACTATTCGGTAATAACCAAAGTAACTAACGTGTTGAACATTAATACATGATTTGGTTCGGTTATTTTTTGTTCGGTTTCAATTTTAGAAATTATGTTATTTCGGTTGGATTACAGAGCTGATTAGTAAAGTATATATATAATTATAGCCATAATTATATAAATCTTAATTCTTCACTTCTTTCCAATTTCCATTTCTGAAACCACCACTGCCTCTTCACTTCAGTTGCTATTCTGATACAATGTCATTTCCCTCCTCTGTTTTCCTTTTCTTTACCATGGTTGTCGTGTAATATTATTAATTTTCAGAAATTAATCTGGTTTGTGTAGACATTTTGCTTCATTTAATAGTTGCAAAAGACAAACATTCGTGACATGTAGCAAATATGGTATGGCTACTTATGTTAATACTTTACGAACATGTATGTCTTCTTTGTGCCTGACTACCCTACCTAGATAGGGAGCTTGTTGCTGCCCAAGGGCATGACTTGGAAAAGTTAAAACACTGCCTTATATTAATATTATAGTAGTATATATGCTTGTGGACTGGTGCCCTGTTCTTTTGTGATATCCTTACAAATGGCAAAATTTGAAAGCCCGTTAGATGTCTCTCCCTGGCCTAATTTAAGCTGTTACGGTTCGATTAAGCTAATTGGTCGGTCTCAATTAGTTATGGTAAAAAATTCGGTTAAATCAGTTATAACAATCCAGGTCGATTACCTAACCGACTGGTGCTCACCCCATTATATCATAAAATTGAAGCATTTAATCAAATGAGCACATTATTGAATTAGTTGACAATAGTTCATAAGCCATCCATTAGAAACATACAAAGCCAAATTCCTTACATATATGATATATATACCTGGGAAATCCCAGAACTTATACCAAACCTCAAACACAGACACAATAATAGCAGTTGTTCTAAATTAATCACAACTACATCCTTCATAAACTCAATCTTGAGGCCAATCATAACCAGCATCTACAGCATTAAGATCATCGTAAAACCACATCTCGAACTCCTCAACCGAATGCTCGTCTTCCCAGAAATCATCGTCAAGTATCTCACGATCCTCATCATCATCCTCGTCGTCATCATCATCATCAAGATCACCTGCAACAAAGTCCCAAGCTAGGTATCCCGATGATCCCGAATAGTCAGAGCAATTATCCCATCCATTCATATCATAATAATCGACAACGACCGGTCCCACCACTCTCAACTTCGTAAAACTCTTCACAAACTTCTCATCCAAATTCACATTCCAACAACCACGAACATCGAGTAACTCAAGATGTTTGCAGTTCTCAAGAATCTCGATGATGCTAGACGTGTTGACGAGCAAGTAGGCGATCTCGAGATTCTTGAGACGTGGCATTGTAGACGCGATAGCAAGGGCTTCATCATCTTGTGAAAGCTTGTCGATCACCTCGAGTGGATGCATTATACGCCTCAAACTAGTGAGGGATTTGCAGTTCTTCCCTATGGCTTCAAGGGCATGAGGTCCTATACTGATGCAGTAGCTCAAATCGAGAGACGTAAGAGTCGACATCATTATAGCAGCCTTCCCGATTATCGTCTCGTTTATTTCACTTCGTGGAAGTCGCAATGTTCGCAGAGATTGAGCACTTGCAACCAAGATAAACCAAATAAGAAGACTGGTAAAAAAATAGATAGAATAAACTGATCTCATAAACAAACAATACAAAAATTTATATGCACTAAGTGCACCGTGCAACTAAGTGTATTTTTAAATGGTATTAGTTGTTTCACCGAAAAATATTAGTTGGTCTCACATAAACGTATTAGTTGTGTACATTTGTATAGTAAACTAGTGCACAAGACTGTTAATTAACAAACAAGGGCCTGCCAATAACACCCACGAGATTACTTTATACATGCAATTTATAGTGATATTTAATTGTACAAGTAGCTAAAAATGTTGTACACATGGGTGTATAAAGCAATTCAATGGGTGTTAACAATGGCGCACATTAAACAATATGCAATCACTTACTGATTTGCTATGAACAAGATGGTATCATTGTTTGAAAGACCGGAAACGGAGAGTTTCTTGAGAGAACCAGAGCTTCGTGTGATCAATAAACGAAGCATTTTGTCGACGATTTCAGGGTTGGTGTTCTTGCTCCATTCCTCGATATCGATCTCTTGCCAGCAATAAGGCCCAGTAACTGCTTTTCTCCATGATTTGCAAACTCTTGGAACTGCTGTTAGGACCTCAGATAGTGACAGATTCTTGAATATTAGGCCAAGTGCATCAGGTATTAGTTCATCCCATTTTGGAAATTCCACGCTATCCTCCATTAGTCTTAATTATTCACTGCAGAGTAAAAATAACAAGGATTTGAACAAGAATATTTGATGGATTCAAGATTTGAAATTGAGTCTTTGTAAATTTAAAAAAAAATGTTTGAAAATGAGGATATGTTTTGGCATTAATTAGAATGCTTCAATTTCCAGTCCCACAAAAAATTGTTAATGATTTCCTTTACATGTCAAGAATTTGCACAACTTCATCAGAAAATTTCCCAACTCAATTTCACAAGACTAAATACCTCCAAATGACAAGACAAGAAAATAGCAAATCCAAAGTACAATTGCAAGTTTAAGCTAACAAAAAACAGAGGCGCATATCTCTAGGCAAAATCTCAAAACAAAAAATCAAAACTGCAGCAAATCATGAGCAAGAGCAGCAAGAATGAGATGGGCCCACGTAATTTTGCAACCAAAAATTTCCAGAAATGTACAGATCAGCCAAAGCCCAGGTAGCAAAAGAGACACAAAAGTTAGAAAAGCAGCAATCTTGACAACATTATCTATCATTCACAAAACAGGGCAAGGATATATAATACTCACAAAGCAGGAGCACAATGTTGAAGAAACCAATTAAAATTAAAGGTAGCTAATTTAACAAGAAACTTGAAGCAGGCGACAAATGGGAATGCAGATAAGATATAAAAATGTGATCTTTGGAGTGAAATCATGTGATTAGGGGCCCAAAACAAAAGGGAAAAAGAAGAAAGGGTAGCAGAGTGCAGCAAAAATCACCTTAGCTTTTCTAGTATTCTTGGATCTGTGAAAACACACCGGTTTATCCGCCTGAAATGAAGGGTCCTAGAGAATACACAATTCCCCTTTCTTTCTCTCTCACATCTTCTTCAAACAGAGAGAGAGGGAGAGAAAGAGGGAGTGAAAAAAGTGAAACACAATAAAACAACAAGAGAAGCAAAAGTAATACTCGTATCCTGTGTCTCGTAATACAACAATTACTGAAATACGGATGAATAAATATCAAAGATTCTTCCCTCTCTCTTTCTTACTTTTTCTTTTAAGACAAATAAATTTTTTTGACATTTTCAGGAGTGATCCCATCAAATCAATGTCTTCCAAATTCAGAAATCTTTGAAATATAAGACACCGAATTATAAGCGTTAAGAAACTTGATTGTTAAGATAAAAAAATTGATTGCTAAAAAAAGATAAAAAAATTGACAATGATATTTTATTTTATTTACCAGAGAGATTTCACTTTAACTGCAGATGAAAAAACTAGGGGTAGCTGATGGAGCTGTCAATATTGAAAGCAGTACAATGAACTTTACGTTTTTGTCTGACAGAGTAGAATTTTATTTTTTTGGGATAAAATTTCGAGGGAAATGACAAATGACATCAATTATTGTATGCCTATACAGGGTGTTTCTAGTTTTTCTTCTTCTTTTTCTTTTATATTATTGGATCAACATACAATTGTGAGGAATAAATTGGAGCAATAGAATATAACTCGATTAGTATGAAGTATAACATGTTTCTCATTTCTGACCTACCAGGCTGCCACAATATGTTCTTAATTTTTAAATTATATTCAAAATGAGTACATCTCCCATGAGTAGCATTGTTAATCCGGGCCGGGCTAAACGGGCCGGCCCGTTTAAACCTATTATATGCAGGGAGGGTTAGGGCCCAGCAATGGGAGGCCCGTTTAAAATCTGGTTTTTTTGGCCCGGACCGATTAGCCCGCGGGCTAAACGGGTTGGCCCCGTTTAGCCCGTTTATATTTATATATACTCAATTTTTTTATTTTTTTTTATTTTCTAATTTTTTAATTAATTTTTTTTAAAGTTTTTTCACAAATTTAAATAAGGCAAAAATCAATTATGGTCAATCAATTACAAATTAAATATTTCTATTTGATTTAGTCAATTAATAATTAATCCTCTCCAATTCAATATTTTTTAACAGTTTTGAATTTCTATTGAATTGAATAAATAAGTAAAATATTAATCCAATATAAAATAATAATATAATATTTTTATAAATTCTATTATGAAATTTGTTCATAATATGAAACTGATATAATTATAATTATAAATTGATATTATGGTATTAATTTATAAATGTGATGATACAAATTTTATATTATTAACTAATTTCATGGGAACTTTGTTCAATTATGTTATTAAAGATGATGGGAACTAATTTTATATTTTGAACATTTGTTATTAAAGATGATGGGGCAGTCTGGATAGAAATTTTTGTCATTATGTAATGTTAATGTTTGAACATTTTTTTTAATTTTTTTTTGGAGCCCGTTAGGCGGCCTGTTTAGCCCGCAACCCGCTAGGGTTAAGGTTAGGTCTCAACTATTAGAGGTCCGTTAAAAATAAACCGCTTAAGGCCCGGGACCGTTTGGCCCGTGGCCCTGTAGGACTGGCCCTAATGGGTTAGGGCCGACCCATTTAACAATACTACCAATGAGTGTGAGCCCAAGTTTACCATATATATTTATTATTATTATGCATAAATATTATTATTATTATGTTTATATATTATTACTATTTAAAAAATAAAATATTAAATATATATAACAATAATAATTGAAAAAATAGAGATCATTTTAAACTCAAATTTATATAAATTTTTATCATTAAAAAAACATTACTTATATTCATTTCATAATATGAGATCCAAACAAATACCCCTCGAAATGGTAAAAAAGAGTTTGAAAATTTGGATTGGGTCCCATTCCCCATCACACTATGTGGATAAAATAATTATTTTAACAAAAATAATATGGTAATTTTATTATTGAAATGAGTTATAATTATTTTTTATATTTAGATTAGGTAAAATAAAATTTTATGAGGTTGAAAAAGAGAGTGAGTTTCCAGTGAAATTTTTCCATAGTATGAAATTATATCATTACACTTACAAATTAATATAATTATATTTATTAATTGATATCATTATACTTAAAATTTAAGATTATAGTATTAAATGTTAATGATATTAGTTCACAAGAATAGTAATATCATTTCGTATGTATAATGATATCAATTTTATATTATGAATAAATTTCACAAAAAAATTTGTATGAAAGAGTGGATATTTCAATTTTTATTTTAATCTTTTAAGGTGACTCTTTATACTTACTCTTAAGTAAGACGAACTCATAGATAAGACATGTTTCCAACTAAATATTGGAGTCATACTATTTTCGAAGCATGACCTTCTTGTCTAAGTTTTTGTTATTAAACTAACCACAATTTGTAAATAAAATCTCAAGAGGGGCATGCTTCGAATCAATTATAAAATGATAAAAGTGAATATTGAAAATATATAAGTCATGTTAGCATCGAGTGCATATAATGACATAAAAGTTAATTGTGGGTTGATTTAGCGAAAGCTAACACTCATATAATTAAGTCATGTTAACATCGAGTTCATATAAAATTGGTTTAATTGATTGAATTTAATTATACCTAACCTACTCCATTAGGAACGAGAACACTTATTTTCTTTAAAAATAAATAAATGAATGAGTTTAATGTTAAGCCATGTCTAGAAGATTTAGGTATTTGAGTCGATTGCAAGAAAAAGTTAAAATCCAGAAGACTTTAGAATTCATTAATTGATTTTCTGAGAATTTTTAAACATTTTGTGTTTGAAAGTTGGGGTAAAATCCCAGAAAACAAGTACTATACTATTATTTCTTCTCTATTAGGCTGATATTTTTTTAAGTAATCAATTATAATAATTTTCTAAAATAATTAATTATAATAATTCCTTATATTATCGGACACATGTCACATCTTTTCGTTTCGCTATAGACCAGAACCGCAATCACCACAAGAGGAGGATCATCCGGAACCATAATCGCACCTCAACTGAAACCGCAATCACCACAAAAAAAGAACCACCACCCCATTACAAAAGGGATCACCACAAGACAGAATAAATACTCTCTATATGTGTCTCGAACCCAAGACCTCGAATCTTAAATAATGGAGCTCAACTGTGACTCTATTAGGCTGATATTCATCAAGTGGGATGAAGTAAAAAAGACTTAAATTCAACCACCATAGTTCAAATTTTGGCTTTTGTAATAAATGATGGAGAAACCACAAATAGAAGTGTTTAGTTTTTTCCAAAGGCAACAGAGAAACCTTTATGATGAAAGAGAAGTTATAGTCTTTTGGAAATAAAATGGCCTTTGCTTCTAAAGTTGTTAAAGCTATCCGCTCGGATACACTATGAATTCCACACTCCTTTATTACAAATTATATTTGTGTTTTATATATTAATTTAAAATATATATTTAAATGATCCCATACACGATTTTGTGAACGTTATCGTGATATTTTTATTGGTTTTATGTTTTAACTATATGCATTCGAATTATTTTATGGTTAGGTCTTCAGATCTTGGGCGGGTCTTGACCACTTCGTAGTCGTTTTATAAACGTGCAATTTGTTATTCTGAAAAGTACGACTTATTTACACAGAAAAGTGCAATTGTTAATATGAGAACATAGTTGCATGTTTCTGTTTTGAATAGTTGCACGCTTCTATTTTGTATAGTTCTTGACGTTTTAAACATCGTTATGACTCTTATTTTGGATTTATATTCTTAAACTCACTTTTATTTTATTATATAATATATTGAGAATTTGATATACTGGAATTATCGTACTTTTTGGAGGTTAAAATTTGATTGTTTAAAAAAAACAAAAGTTTGCTCTCCCTTTAATCATAGCATTTGATTTGACTAGATATGCGACTTAATTTTCACAAAAATTAATTAAAAGTTTAAATTATTTTGAAATCTAAGTTTTTATTTTAACTTTATATGTTTTTAATAATAATACTTAAATCAAATAATCCATAACGGTAGAGAGGCAAAAAAAAAAGAATATATAAAAAAAGAAAATATATGCATATTTAGCATTGACATAGCATTTACATGCGTGACTTTCATGGAGGTTCCGACCGCCAAGTCAACATTAGTAACACGAGAAAATTAATTAGTGTATCAAATTAAAATTATTAATTAGTTCATGTATTCATTGCAAATTTTAAAAAATATATATTATAATTTTTTATTTTTTAAAGGAAAATATATATTATAATTTTTTATTTTTTTTTAAAGGAAAATATATATTATAATTGATAGAGCTTAAAGTTTATGATTTTTTATTCAGTTTTAACCCAAGAAAAGAACATGGCTTTTATTTTTAATGTTTATTTATCTCTTCTGTTTTTTATTGAGATAGCATATCAATATATCATCATTATGTGTCGACGATGATTTGGAACTCGCAATTTTTCATATAAATTCTAAAATTTCATCCTCGAAGTACACATTATTTTACTTATAAGTAGTAGTAGTAGTAGTTATTAATAATAGTAATAATAGATTATTTATTTATTAATCTGAATTACCTGTGCCTTCTTTCAAAGTGCAAATATGCCATTAATACGAAATACGAACTAGCCCACCTAAAGCCCATATCCAATTCTTGTGAACTGTCACTTTCTTATTTCGTTTACTCTCGTCATGGCCCATGGGCCACATTTTTCGTTCCTTTCATCCCAATTGCCTCCCAATTCAACTATAAAGTATACAAATCGTTTTTTATGAGGGTACCTATTTCTTTTTATGGAACCAAAGTTGTTTTCATTTATTCTCACATAAAGCAAACAGAATCGAAAATGTCATCCATAACAACAGGAGGCTCGACCCAATTATTGGGGCTTGAAAAAGATAACAAAGCCCTAGTAAAAGAGGGTACCTATTGTTAAAAGACTAGCTCTTGTATGCACCGAGGTGCACTGTGTGCATTTTAAAAGCGTGTAACTTATTATGCTGAAAAGTGCGACTTATTTACACAGAAAAGTGCAATTTTTAATATGGGCACATAGTTCCATGCTTCTCTTTAGAATAGTTGCACGTTTCTGTTTTGTATAGTTCCATACTTCTAAAATACACTATGAGTGCACTGTGCACATGAGACCCACCCTTGTTAAAAACATGTCAATCACAATCGGTGCTAATTCCTTGAAAAAAAAAAGGAGAGATCAAATCAAACATGCAGTTGAAATTGAGAAAAAGAAAAATATGTTACCTCTTGCATGGAGAATCACAAACATTTGAAACAACGATTTCCTCAGAGTCCAAAAAATCATGCTGCCCCATAATTAATTACACGACCAACAGTCAATCCGACTAAATTTTATTACCTTTAAAAACTAGTATAAAAAAAACAAAAAAAAACAAAAAACAAAAGAAATACCACATTAGGGAATAAATCGGAATAAACGCGGACAATCTCACAATTACTCAATTAGGAAATCCTACAGGAGAGGGAACAACACAATACGTCGTTCTAATAAAATTATATACATCATTTGTTTTATCGCTCTTATGGATTTTGTTACATTTAATTACACATGAATGATATAGGTGTGTTTTGAAAGCAACTTAAAATAAACTTTTTTCAGAAGACTTATTTTCAAAATTTCCTCTCACAACTTTTGAAAATAAGTGCTTCTGGAAGCTGTTTTAACTGTTTCAAAACATACCCATAATGTTCACTGCATCGGCAATGCCACGTCAATAATTTTCTAGATTTAATTATGTTCTTGGTATTTTTCAGATCTATTCATATATTTTATGGGTGACAAAAAAGTCGTGAGGCCATCTGTCTGACAACTTAATACAATTAACATTCACCTATCTTAAAGTGTTAAAATATCAATGTCCAAATTACAACAAAATGCTCATCGTAGACCGCCTCACGCAAAGAAATGGTCTCTTTATGAGTAAGTCAATTATATACTAATTACACGGTGTAGTTATATACATTTAATATTTTTTAATAAAAATAATTAATATTCACCAATTAATATTGTTTAATAAAAAATGACAAATATCGTTTAAAGATGTATTTAAATTACAACGATTTATTATAATACACAAAATTATGTTATTTTCTATATCATATTTCTTAGATCTTTTTCCATAGAAACATAACTCTCTTTCCATATTATAGAAACTTAATTCAATAATTTTAAAAAAACATGCCGACAATACATTTAAAAATAAATAGAAAAATAAATCTTAGAGATTTTTTTTAGGGGGAAATCATAGAGATTTCAGTGGGCCGGAATGGGGTGAGGTTAAATTTTATGAAGGCCGGAAAATCCAAAGAAGAAATCATGTGGAAGGCCCACAGCAGTCTTTAGTGGTCCAACTGAATAATGCAAGTGAACTGCAAGAAAGTCAAGTTTAATTTGTTGTTTAATTTGCTTCCACTATCAAGTTTTCAATACCATGTTTTTGTTTTGACTAACAATAAGATGTACCCATAAATAGGAAAGAAGAACCATATAATAATTAATATGTAATAATAACACGAGATATGCATTATTTCATCGTATGTATGAGACAAAAATTAAATTGAAAAGAAGAGCAATAAAATAAAGGCAAAGTATAGTGTGAACCAGTTTTACGGTGAAACTGGTTCACGAGTGTGACTTATATTCTTAAAAGAAATTCTTTTTTTTTATTGTAAAAGGTGTGACGTTTTCTATAAAAAGATTATTACTCATAAAAATGAAGAATGTGACTTATATTATAAAGCAAAAGAGTTTAAGTAGTGATAATCTGAAGGGTGTGAATTTATATTACTAAAGGGTGAATTTATATTCTTAAAAGAAAGATGTACGTAAAAAAAACTGGGTTCGCGTTTGAGAAAGTTTTCACAAAGATACCAACTCTAAAATAAAATGAAAAAATCTTACCAATATATTATCCCATTATATATATGATACAATAATATGTACACATCCTACACCATGTAATTTGTATGTAGGGAGAGGGGCTAGGGTACGTAGGCGGTGAATCGGGTTGAAAGTGAAAGTCGCCAAAAACTGACGGAATGCTCTCGAAACTAATTCACTTGAGTGAGACAAAGAGTGGAATTTCGTGTGTAGGGGTGAAATCTGGAGATCTATAAAGGAAGGCCAAATAAATTAAGCACTTTTCTTATTCGTACACCTCAAAATAATTCACACCCATAAAATAGATAATTATTTATAAAGTTTACTTTCACAGTATTCATAATTTAACATAAAATGCGGAGTATTATTTTTTTGGGCAAGCCTCATATATACTGGCACAGTGCTTGATATAGGATCCGTCTGTTTCATGCATTCTATCCAACTATTAATTCGGGTCAAATGCATAATACCCTTTCATCCTAATTTTTTCCCAACCCGTATACTGCGCCTCTCACCCTTCTTCTTCTTCATCCTCCTCCTTCACAATTCACACGCAGGTCCTGCCCTTCACACGCCAAGTTTTACTCTTCAAATCTCGCCGTTTTTTCCTCTTTTTCTTATTCCAATCGAAGAAATCCTTTCTCACCTTCGTCTGTACGAATCTCACGAAAATTTCTTGCTCACCAACGTCAATACGGATTTTCACAAAGTTTTCTCCTTCTCCTATGCGGATCTTCACGATTTTCACCTTAATCGGTACTGATTTTCTATAATTCTCATCGTATTTTTGTTCCCTCCTTTTGTTCTCTGCAATTTGTGATGTATCCTCAATTATTAGTTCAAATATTGGTACTAACAGTGAGCAGGCTGTTGTTTCTTCTCTATGGAGAATCTCCCCTCCTTCATAAATGGTTGCATTATTTTGTGATAGTTGCATGTTTTTATGTTAGATAGTTGCAATGTTCAATTGTAGGTAGTTGCATGTTTTTGTTTCTCTATTTGATTTAATATTTTCCCCTAATTTGACGGGGTTTTGCAGCAATATGAAGTTTGAGGGTGAGTGTAATGTTGAAAATTCTTTTTGATGCTATCAAACTTTGGATTGAGCCTTGTTCTATGATATAGACCTTATTCTTGATACTACTTTCATTCTTGTTTCCTATTAGTGTCTCCAATTTTAATGATTTTTCCTTTGAAAAATATTGACTTGAATGTAATATTTTTGTCCTAAATTAGATGCTTAGCTGCTGATGCTGACAACAAGTTTTGGTCATTTGTAGTGTATCCCACACTCTAATGAACAAAATACTAGCAAGGGAATCAGTTAAGCTAGTTGTATCGATCCACTTATTTTTACTCAACAGTCTAGATTTGTTGGAATTATTGTGTTTGAATGGGTCTTTTTTATCTAATTGAAGCATATGTGATAATATGACTAGTAAAGGAGTAGTAGTAGTTAATTTAAATGCATGTTTATAACCAAATTGTGACATTTCTCTATATGATGATGTAAACATATTTGTCTAAAATATTTGTTGGACAAAATTAGAATATTAATTGGGCATATGATTTTAGATCTTGCTAACTTGTGTACCTACTCTAATGCAAATATTTAAAAATTCAGATCAGTATTGATTGTAAGAATGATATATGGACTTAATTTGAGCAGCAGAGCCCAAGGGGCAGCCGATTGTGTCATTGATGATAAGAGCAGAAGAGAAGAAAGAAATAAGAAACAATAAAGAATTCTGCTGTTGAGAAGAATTTACATGAGAAGAATGAAAAATAAAGATTTGATGTAGATGTAATTTAATTTAATTTGATAAATATTAGTTTTAGATTTTGATATACTAGTGCATTTCAGTTAGTACCGATGTTGAAGTATATTTTGTCTTTTTATATGTGTTTGTTTAGTCTTTATATCTTAGTTATGCTACATATGTGTATAGTATTGAAGAAAGTGACATTATTCATGTTTAGTCATTCAGGGTTATTGGAAACGCTTTAGTTATCTATGAAGAAACATGCACCTTTTTGTCAATGAAAACACCACTTTATATCAATGAAACATTCAACTTTATGTTTTTTTGTCTTTTAGTTGCATGTTTATATATTTTCTAGTTGCACGGTTCAATATTAGTTAGTTGTATGTTTTAACTTTTTTTACAGTTCTGCTTCAAGATTAGATAATTCGTATTTTACGTGTATATAGTTGTACGTTTGTATTAGCTAGTTAAATATTTATATGTGTTACAGTTCTTGTTTACGGTTTAATATTAGTAATTCTGAGTTTGTAGATTAGCTAGTTAAATTTTACGTGTTATATAGTTGTATATTTATATGTATGCGTTTTTTATTAGTAATTGACGTGTTTCTATGTGTTATAGTTGCACGTTCAAGATTAAATTAGTTGCATGTTTCTATTATACAGTTATATATTTATGTATTTGCTAGTTGTTTGTTTCTGTATTAGCTAGTTGCATGTTTCTATAATTTTTTAGTTGCATAGTTTCGTATTGTATAGTTGTATGTTTCTTTGTAAATATAGTTGTATGTTTTTTTTATTATGTAGTTGTATGCTTTTAGGTTTATTTTTTAATTAAAAAAGAAAAAATAGTGCCAAAGTTTAAGTATTTTATTTTTTTTAAAAAGAAAGAAAAATATTGGTCAAAGTAGGACTCGAACCATGACTCCTTATACGGAGACATTGATGATCAACCAATAGGCTAGAGCCACTTTGCTGAACATCTGCAAAGCTACTAGGCTTTAACTATTATTGCGACCCGATTTTTTTAAATGGGTCACCTTCTACCCGAGTGCACCGTGTACTTGGTGCACAAGAGACCCACCCATTATTTTGATTTCACATATGCACACAATTCAATCCATCACTTTATTTTAAATATAAAAGTCTACAAAATTATTGCTTAAGATGATACTCATTATTTTTGTAATTTAACATTTTCTTATTTTTGTACCATTCAATATATTGTGCAAGTTAATTCGGACCTTGGGGTAGAAATTAACGTCATTACAGGAGCATAATTTCTCATTATTAACATCAGCAAAATAAAAGATGGCAGACTGACAATTATAAGGAAAAAACTTCCACACGAATTAATAAATACATACATAACAGAAACATGGTTTACGTAAGTCAAAAATTAGAGTTTCACTATTTGTCCGTCTCTCTTAATTTCTTGTCCACTTTTGTTGCTTTTCGTGGTAGGAGATATGTTACACACTTGAACCAAATTTTAAATCAAGTTTGACTGGTCTTATTGTCATCCTTATATTCTAACCTAATTCGTGAAGTTTTGAATATATATATATATATATATATATAGTCAAACTTAGAACATGCACTCCTAGAAAAAGAACAAACTTGGGATTCGCCCACCTTTTTTATTGACAAATTAAGCGAAATGGAATAACTCTAAGTCATTATAATATCACATTTTATATCTTAACATTATGAGTTCGAATAATTATTTATATAATTATATCAAACTTGAAGGTTATATTGTTTCGAGATCGAGTGAGTTTGAATAAATTTAATTTTAAAAAATTTAAATAAAAGATAAATATAGAGTTTTTATGGATGAGACGGACCGCCAGTATATATAGCTCACGAACTCGCCCAATAATTGTTCCATTATACGTTGCATTGTAGTTTTGATTAATGAAATACTATGTATTTCCTCCAAAAAAATGGAAAGTGACATCTATAAAAAATCAACTAATTTATTAGTTTGATTAATTAGTTTTCTAAAATATATTTTCTTTTTCATTTTTTGAAAATTAGAAAGATTTAGTCTAATTATTGCAAATACAAATGGGGCCAGTTAGTCCATCCACAAATAAAGCCGGCAATTTGGGCCTTGCCCGATGGGCCGGCGCCCAAGTATGGACTGGACTAAAAATTAGAGACCCGAAAAGAGCAGGACTTATTTGGCCCGGCCCGTTTGCCCCACAGGCCTAATGGGCTTGGGTCAATTTGGCCCGACGGGTCATGGGCCGCCCGTTTGGCCCGATAAATTTTTTTATTATTTTATTATTTGTAATTCTTTGTACAAACTATAAAGACTAAAGAAATTCATTTTTTATAATTTGTCAAACTACGAGTTTTTTTTTTATATAATTAACAATCACAATCAATAAAATAGTACTCAAGTTAATGTTTTAATGTACATAAGATTGTATTTTAATAACTATAATTATTATTTTATTTTTTTAATTAAAAAATAAAGTAAATTGATAAGGATAGAAAAATACCAAAAGAATTACAAAGAAATAATGTAATTTTGTAAAGTAAATAAAATAATTAAATAAAAAAAAAATGGGCATAGCCCACGGGCCCCGTGAGCCCATACCTGGATCGGCCGGATTTGCATTTGTTTAGGCAGGACTAGATGATGGGAAGGCCCGACCCAGTCCATGAACATAACTTGGCCCGATGGGCTGGGCCGGGCCAGACGGCCCGTTTTGCCGACTCTATCCACAAAGGATGGAGGGACTAACCAACAAAACGAGAATCCAAAATCTCTAGAAACTCGGTGCAAATTCGTGAGTTGAACTGACATCTCTTCTAACGAAATTAACAACGAAACTAGGATTATGACGAGTTATATATTTACATGCGTTAATATAATCCCCGTACACTGAAAATAAGCAAAGGCGAAGCTCCAATAGCATCCACAACAAACTTCAATCACAATCTTCTCAAAACCTAACGCCTTCACCCAGGATAGAGCATCAAAAAAATCATAACCTCTCCAACATCAACATCTAAACACTCGTGAAATATCATGGTCTTCGCCAGCACAAAGGTTCCCAATTCATATCGGATCACCATACCCACCCCTGTTTGGTTCAAGTCTTCAAAAAAATACTGCATCAATATACACTTTCAAAAAACAAGTTATTGAAATTAAAATTGATATGAAATTTTTAGTAATAAATATTTTAAAATATGAATTTTATTTTTAAAATATATAAGTACTATATAGTATATACTCCTATATATGAATATAAAGTTTTATAAATATTACGTGTAATATGTGTGGATTAGTCTAGTTAATTATATAATTGTGAGAAACTCACGTGTATACTATATCACAAAATTAATATATTAGTAAAAATTATTAACAAAGACCAATGAGCAGAAAACAAATAAATTTAATATATAAATTATTATCACAATTTATCTCTCACGATAGATCTCTCGTGCTAAAGTTTATGTGGGAGACCCAGGTTCGATTCCCTCTAGGAACGAATTGGAGTTATGGGAGTTATAAGGTGGATGGCGATTTCATGAAGTATTTTGGTGCTTGGTGTACTAACTACTAACAACTAACATCTAACTTTGTTCGATAAAAAAAAAAAAAAAACTATGTATAACACGGGAGTTTGTAGTGATAAAAACGATACGATTAGTTCATGATCGAATGAGTATTACGTAAAACAAAAGGAATACACTATGAATTAGTAAGCATAAAATTTTAAAGGTGATAGACGAATCTAATTTCTAGTGGATATGATTCTCCCTCCTTCCTGGAATAGTATAGTATATTTATTCTTACTATCGAAAAATCAACACAAAATGTATTCTTTGAGTGTCCTTGTTCTTACTCAACTTGCATGGATATAGCTGGATGGCTCAACATCTCGACTGCTTTCAACTCGAATTCGGCCTCGAACCTCACATCTTTCGTACAAGCCTTCAAAAGTGTTGAGAGAAATTAAATAAACTAATTAATTCCGTATCTCTCTATAAATTCAGACTTTTAGATGAGACGAAATTCTTTCAAAGAGGAAAAGAGGTGAACAAATTGCTATCTTTGGCTATGATTCATGTGGTTACTTCGAAAATTGAGGAACGATATTATTTTTAGGAGCATTGAAAATTCTCTAGTGCTAAGTTGGTTGATGAATTCAAAACTAAGCCCCTGTTTTAGAATAATATTAAATAGTGAAAAACACTTAAAATTTAAAAAAGCTGAGTCTTGGAACTTTGAAAAAAAAAACATTCATCATCTTTAAAATAGAGAGTGCAAATACACACTAAGACTTGGAGTTGTTTATTTGTGAAGAATTCGACGACTTCTAAATTCTCTTTTAGTGATTGAATCTCAAATCCAAGAATATTCATTGAGAGTAGCTTGTAAATATTATTGTATTCATTTGGGTACTTCTTATACTTGTCTTTTATAAAATTTCTTTTGTCTGGTAAAAAAAAAATTTATCCTTACTAAATTAATTAATGTCACCCTTTTCACTAGTTAGGTCGTACAATCATGAACTACTTGTGCACGACACCCATGCGTTACTTTTTTTAGTAAAAATAAATTTGTTATAAAAGGTTAAAACATAATTTTTTTTTTATCAAGAGAGAATAAAAAATAATTTGAACTATGAATATATGATATTTTTGTGAATTTTATGATAAACTTATGTTAATATTGAGTTTATTCAAGACAGTGTAATTTGTTTTGAATATCTCCCTAATGAACTTTAATTGATCACAAACAGGATGGGAATTAATCAAATTTAAATGCAATTTGAATAAAATGGACCAAGTATCAAGTGTCACAATTATTTTTTGGAAGAAGCATCCCTGTCTGTTGTGAAGAAGACCTTTCACTTTCGACACAGCCACAATATCGTGTAATTCTGCCACCGGACCCCACATTACTTACTCATTTCCCCCTCCTTTTGTTTTCAATCTAATTTGTATTTTTTCCTTCAAATTCAATTTACATTTTACACACCTCCTATCTCCATTACTCCATATTCCTCTCTCTAATCACTTCTACTCTGCATTTAAGAATTCATTCTTCTTTCAATTTCTTCAAGATTTAATCAAATTGGGCCTTTTCTTCTTCTTATAATATATATATATATATATATATTAATTTTGTTAGTAAAAAAAAATGCAACATGGCCATGACTTCTCTTATATCATTATCTTTATCTTCCATTTCAATTGTTGTTATATCCCTCTTATTCCTTCTCTCTCCTTCATATTGCTCGAATCATAAACAGCCCCCAGACACTTTCAGGGTACATATTTAATATTTCGAATTTTATAATTTTTCTCTATCTGTGTGTTTTTTCACGTACAATTATTGCAAATTCTTAATTGGGGTTAATTTTGGTTCTACAGGGTTTGGTGGTGGCGGAGAAAACAAGACTGGGGTCAACGCCGCCGAGTTGTCACGACAAATGCAACCAGTGCCACCCATGCATGGCGGTGCAAGTGCCGACGCTACCGAGTCACAACCGAGTCGAACCGAGTTCCGCCGCCCGAGTGAAGCCGCTCGACTATTTCGACCCATCACCCGGTAACAGGTACTCCAATTACAAGCCACTCGGGTGGAAATGCAGATGCGCTGTCCATTTCTACAACCCTTAGAATTAATTAAATTAATTAAAATGAATTCCAAATTAAATCCAACTTCCAAATTGGAATTCTTGATCACGATAAATTAAGTTTTTTTTCTTAAATTGAAAATTTTGACATTGTATGGCCACTGGTAATTGGGACAAAAACATATTTAATGTAAGGTGTTGATTATTAGTGGCATTTAATATTCTGATTGTACAGAAGTTATAACTTATAACTGATTCTCTCGTCATACTCATATTGGTTGTTGCTTCAATTAATTTTTCTGAAGATCGATAATGAAATAAAAGTTTTTCAGCAATATGGAAAATTAAAATAGTGGTACTTCAAATTTTGGATTTTTGTACACTTGTCAATTGAATTGATTCCTGCATCATTATATTCATCATGTCTGTTCCTTATCATCTTGGGATTTTCATGGCCTACTCTCTGTCCTATATGCTTGTCAATTTTTGGCCTTTGGCATCAATGGGAAATTACAATATAAGCCTCTCACTCCCACTTCTAATTAATTGGGATGTCAAGATTCAATTAATTTATTTTAGAAGGGTATGAATTTAGTTCAAATTAATCGCAACAATTTTGGACTAAACGGATTATTAGAAGGCACTAAGTCAATTTCATAATATATATATATATATAAGACTTATAATATAATGATGTTTTTCTCATGTTCTGAAAGATTTATAAATAATTTCATATTCTGTTGTTAGAGGTTGTCTTTCGAATCATCTCTCGGTGTAGTGTGGTTTGGGTTCCTCGTAAAACCAATGTTGTGGCTCATAATCTTGTCACGGATGTCTCGATCTTTTGAGAATCCGTATTGTCGGGTCGAGCCTCCGTTTGTTGTGGACTGCCTTTCGATATGTGCACCTAGATATGTTTCTTTTTTTTCAAAAAAAAAAGAAAAAAAGAAAAAAATTCAAATTCTTAAATTTTATAATTTTACAATTAGTTAATAAGAGAAACTATTTGTGTAATCTTACTGTTGAAGTCAAAATAACCATATTAAATAAGGTAAATGTATATGTGAATTTGATGAGTTCACGTATTTTTTTTTACTGTTAATATTGTGCAGCAAATTGTCATTGTTTGTGCAATTAAGTATCACCATTTAAATCCTAGGTTATTTTTATTCTTTTATTTTTCTTTTTGGATAGAAAACATGCATTCTTAATCTTATGGAATGAGTACTTTTCCTTTTTCCTTGTGAATGTTGGGTATGAATTTCAATATGTCATTGCCACAAAACAGGAATCATAAAATTACATTTAAGTATATCGGTCCAACTCTAGCATATTATATTGGATATTTGTTCTTGAGAGCTTCAAATCTCTGCTCAAAACAAAATACTTAATTGGGGAAAAATGTCTAAAATAATAAAAGGGGTATGAGGTTGTCTTTTTTGTTTGGTTTAGAGCTCATTTTAAGGTAGTATTGGAATCGATGTCACCGTCGTAAATTTCGGTCACACTCTGATAACAAATGTGTCATGTGAAGTTTGAAATTAAAGTTGTACTCTTCCTAATTTATGTTTCTCCCTCAACTTTTTTTAAAGCAAAACTGCAACTTCATTTAATTTAAGACAAGAACAAAGAAATATCAATGAAAGAATTTCAGCTTATCTAAAAGTCTAAACTTATAGATAAAATGTTTTGTAGAGTCGCATAGCTTCACCCTCGATGAAATAAATGGCTCAAATGATTAAAACACTATTACATATAATATGAAGTTATGAGTTTGAATTATCATTTTATCTTTTAAAAACTAACATAGCTTCATCCTCCTCAAAATGATTTTATTTTTGTTTTATTTTTCTTTTAAACCTTTATTTAGCTTCAATTGAAATTTCTCTTTGTAAAGTTGCATAACTTCGGCAACTAAAACGCTTGCACTTTTTTAGAATGAAATTGCATTTTTAAGGGATGAGTTTATAAATAGTCTAACATAAAAATAAAAGTTTTTTTTTTTCATAAAATTTATAATCATTCTTTTTTAGTCAAGATAATATATTTTTTTCCAACTTTACCTTTTTTTTATGCTTTCATTATTTTAGTTCGTACTACCATATATACACCCCGTACCAACATTATTTCAGTCCGTACCACCCTTTAATTAACCCCGTACCATTATCACTTCAGTCTGTAAATATCGTTTCAGTCTGTACCACCATTCTATCAACCTCGTACCACTATCACTACTGTACCACACTTATTTCAACCCCGTACCACCTTATTTTAACACCGTACTACCATAATTCCAGCTCGTACCACAATTTAATTCAATTTGTACCATCATTTTTAAATTTGTATCACAATTTAATTAATTTCGTACTACACTATATTAACCCCGTACCACCATTTTTTTTTATTTTTTGTTAATCTCTTTAAGGGTATAATTATCCAAAAATTAATTATTTTGGCTAAAAAAGAATGGAAATAAATAATATTGATAAAAAAGAACTTTTTAAATGAGAAGAGACTAAAAATGAGGGTTTTCTCTTTTTTTTAAAAATATATTTAAGTTGCACGGTACACTTAATGCAAAAGAGATATACTCTTTATAAATATATTCAAACATAATTATAATAATAAAATAGCAGTAAATTGAACTAAAAACTCACTAAATAACATAATATTCAAATAACCGCTGGATTTGGATTTGGACCATGAATGCAAATTGCGGCCCGGGATGCAGGCCAATTTCAGCCCATTTTTATGGCCCGAAAATAACTGCCGATTTGGCCTGGTCCAACTAGCTCGACAGGCTTTTCGGGCTTTTTCGGCCCAGCAGATTTGTGTGGTAATACGAATATTGAACATCTGAGTTCCAAGGTTGTTCAAGGCCAACACACGTCCAGTTATCCAAAGCCCACACCTTCAAGCATAGACAGGCTGTACTGCTGTAGCTTGAAGACATTAGTTCTTCAATAATCAAAATTATGTCTCAATAAAGTAAATTTCTCATGTGATACAACCATAATTGAGCATAAATATGATTAGAAGAATTTAAAGTATTAAAATACATCCATATAAACATACATGCCGATCCTAGGATTATTAGGGCCTGAATCGAATTTTAAAATGAGGCTCTCTCTTCTCATAATTTTTACGATTTAAAAAATAACATAAAATAAATTTTCTAATATTAATAATGTAAATTACAAAATATCCTATCACACTTAAAATGGTACAACAATCTTGTCCCAAATAATTACATTTATCCAACTCGTCTAACAATTTTTACGGTAAAAATATTAATCAAGTCAGAATAATCAAGTTCCTCAATATCAAAAAATCGCACTCTCAATATTTTTCCCCTTCTTTTCTTCTTTCGATCTTTCTCCTAATTTTTTCTTCCCTTCCTCTCGTTGTTTGCTCTATGATCTTATTACGATAGTATCTTCTAATATTCTGTGGCTATTTACTTTTTTTTTTATTTAAATTAGGATGTTGATTTTGTTATGTCATTTAATTTTTTTCAAATTTTTATTTAAATAACAAAAAAGAAAATTAAATTTGTTTCTCATATTAAATTAGGGGTTGATTCTATTACGTCATTTAATTTTTTATTTATTATGTGATTAAAAATCATAAAGATAAAAATTGATTAGATTTTGTAACTAAGAGAATTCAAACTCGGATGAATCACATACAATATATAAGAATTAACCAATAAACTAAATTTAACATCTTTATTTATATTTAATTTATAATATATATAAATAGGTACAAAAAAATGAGCCTCTAAAAATTTCACACATTTTAGAGCCTGAATCGATCGATTTGTTAGCCTCATAATTGGACCGACCTATAAACATGCCTTTGAAAATATTATTAACAAAAATATTAATAAAAGAAATAGGGTCATTTTTACCCATATGGCCCAACAGCCCGTATAAGATTAAACTGAACCTCAAAATAATAGATTTGTTGACTAAATGAAATAGTTCAAGCGGTTAAAATATCATTATCTATGTCGTTTTAATACTATGATATCAGTATAAGTATAATGATATTAATTTATAAGTGTAATAATATAAATTTCATACTATGAAGAAATTTCAGGAGAATTTACTCTTTTAACAATCTTTTTTCACAATTGACCTCTAAATTTCAAAATTCATATTATTAAAATTTAAAAAATGTACATTTGTATTTTCAGAACAATTCATAAAAGAAAAAAAAAACAGGATTACAAAATAGAATAACAATTCCCCCAAAAAAGGACAAACGAAACTGTCGTTAACATCTGTTACCCGCGCTCAGCCACATACAGAGCACACACTATCCATGGCTTCTGCCGCCATGCTTTACCTCCAACCTTACCTTTCCAACCCCCTTTCTCTCTCCTCCCACAAACCTCTCTTCTCTCTCTTCAAAACCCACCCCACCTTCTCCGCCGCCGCATCAAAAACCACCGCCTGCAGACCTCTAGCAGTTACAGTCTCAGCCTCATCCCGCGCGCTTAAAGCTCTCATATTCGACTGCGACGGTGTGATTCTGGAGTCCGAGCATCTCCACCGCCAAGCTTATAACGACGCCTTTGCGCATTTCAATGTTCGATGCCCAAATTCGCCTTCCTCCGAGCCGCTCAATTGGAGCCCTGAATTTTATGACGAGTTGCAGAATCAGATTGGGGGTGGAAAACCTAAAATGCGATGGTTAGTTTTCGAATTAGGAATGTTCAGTTTCGTTTAATTAATTTTTTTATTTAGGTCTGAGAATTGGGGATTGCCGTTTTTCCTTGTTTTTAAAGGTGTAGTGTGTTTTCGTGTTCTAATTGAAGGTATTTTAAGGATCATGGTTGGCCGACTTCTACGATCTCCGATTCGTCTCTGGAGAGTGATGAAGATAGAGCGAAGTTGATTGACATTCTTCAGGTATCAATTTTGAAACCTTTCTGGTTTAATTTTCATTTGTTTATTTGTATTTTATTTAAAATTAGGGCAATTGGAATATGAACTACATGCACTCTATCTGTCATTCTGTATATGCTACTAGTACATTTACGCTATCTAACTTGAAGATGCCTCTGAAATGGTCTTGGACATCATTAGCAGCTAATCATGATTTTATTTTCTAACTTTCAGAAGTTGAATTTATATTTGTTGAAATTGGTACTGTTGAGGGAAATTAAGTAAATAGATTATTCCCGACCCTCTCTACAAGCTCGAGCTTTTAGATGAGACGAAATTCTCTCATGGTATCAGAGCCCAGGTTGTGGGTTCGATTCCCGTGGAAACACTCCACCCATTTACCCATTTAAATTGTCCACTCTGTTGGGCCTCCTCTCCAGAGAGCAGGGGCAATGATTCGGCCCACGAGTGAGGGGGAGTATTGAGGGAAATTAAGTAAGTAGATTATTCCCGACCCTCTCTACAAGCTGGAGCTTTTTGATGAGACGGAATTCTCTCAGGTACTACTTGCCTTAATCTTAAACAGATTCACTTTTCATCAGTTGGTATATCAACCTTGGGATAGACAGGTTCAGAAAAAGCTCATTCGAATAGGGATTAATCAACTTGAGTTCGGATTTCATATAAGACCCCTCTGATTAAAGAGTGTAATTCTAGAGAACTCAGGGATATTTAGGAAATCGTTAAAAGAGAGAATCAGTTAAACTTTGAAGAGTGTGAATCTCATGATCCCTTGGAGTTTCTATTATTTAGTGTTAACATGGGTTTCTGTTGTGCACATGAATTTGTCTAAAAAAGTCATATATTATGTGTTTGAATAGCTAAAGGAATAATATTGGTGCAGGATTGGAAGACTGAGAGGTACAAAGATATTATTAAATCCGGAACTGTAAGAACACTTTTAACAATTTTGATCTGATCACATGAATAATGATTACGTTAAAAGTACCCTTTTTTATTTTGCAATTTTGCTGACGTGCAACCATGCTGTGTCACTGTTTTGAACAGGTTGAGCCTAGACCGGGAGTCTTGAGATTGATGGATGAGACAAAAGCTTCTGTAAGAGAAATTTTAATCTTAAACTGCTACTTCTCAACACCAAATCCTATTTGATTTGCTACTGGCCATCATTTTTAAGGCTATGTGTTAAATATACACACACACACATATATATATCATTTTACATTTTTTCTGTTGCAGGGGATAAAGCTAGCAGTTTGCTCCGCTGCAACCAAAAGTTCAGTTGTCCTGTGCTTGGAAAATCTAATTGGATTGGTAAAACTCTATCTTAACTTCCCGTTTTGCTAATCCGCCTTTGGGAACTCATAAGTAGCATCATAGCTTTGATAATTAGTTCTCTACGTCTTATATATTTACAGGAGCGCTTCCAAGGCCTTGATTGCTTCCTTGCAGGTACCAAATTCTTTGAAAAAGTCCTCTTTTTTTCTTTTTCTTTTTTTCCGGAAATAGTGCATCACTTGAGACACTCTTTCTTCAGTTTATTCAAGATATTGTCTGGCATTCATGAAAGATATGGATATCATCACTTGGAAATGATTTCTTTATACGTTCTTGATTCTGCAGGAGATGATGTTAAGGAAAAGAAGCCCGACCCAATGATTTATGTGACAGCCGCCAAGGTAATTAGCTTACTACTGCACCAATCTCGTTCTTTAAAATCAGCGGCTAAATACGATTCTCCTCTTTAATTTTGCTTTATCGTGCAAATTTTACACTTCACAGAAACTGGGGATATCAGAGAAGGATTGCATGGTAGTAGAAGACAGCGTGATTGGACTCCAGGTCCTCATTTACAACTTATTAATATTCTTGTATACTCTTACAATTGGTGAACAATATGTAAAAGATTTTTGTCTCATGTAAACTCTTTTGATCAAATGAAATTAAACAATTTGAATATAATTGTTGCAGGCAGCAACTGGAGCAGGAATGTGTGTGTGATTTCTTATACGTCATCCACTGCTAGCCAGGTAAGACGCTTATGTTGTTAACTAATTACAAGAGTGTTTCTCCCTACGAAAGTAAGGCTAACTGATATACTGTTACTCATAATTAGGATTTTAAAGAAGCAGCAGCAATGTTCCCCGACTTGAGCAATGTCAGGTAATACTAAACCATCTAATTACTTTTTCCTTCTGATGTCCTTGTTGATCCATCTGAAGGGTATTTATTGAGTTACATATCGCGATTCAATGGACCCTTACGAGATATTACACTTATTGCATCTTTAATGTCTTATCCTTTGAAAACTCGTCTACTAAATGGGATCATAGCGGTCTTATTTCACAAACAAATTATATTGAATTGGCCTATATAGCATCAAATTCATTTTCTCCATGCAGATTGGCAGACTTTGAGGCATTGCTTAAAAGCACGGTTGCTGCAAATTAAAATTAATGTTTGCAGCGTCATACAGAGTGACGGATAAGGTTTGCATTTGAACCAGATCTTGCTTGATGGATTCATAACGAACTAAGATATCGTTGCATGATTGCTATTCTGGGCCTAGTAACTCCAACGAGAAGAAGGTATCAATAGCTTGAATCCTGTATGATGTGATGATTTGAATCTCTTTGGTAGTAAGTGTACATACCGTGGGATCAATTTTTTTTTGTTAAGATATAAATCAAGGTCTGTAAATTGAAGATCCCATATCAGTTGTAAAAAATGTAAAGTTGTTTCTTTCTGCTTAGATAATAATAAGCATGATGTGATAATTTGAATATCTTTGGAAAAAAAGTTCACCTGGAATCCGAATTCACATGAAACCACTCATACTAAAATTAGTCCAATATCAAACTTAATCTTCTACGTATTTTTTTTTTCTCGCCGTAACTACGTGATTAAGGTCTATCATAGAAAATATATATATAGTAGAAATAAAATCCATAGTTTCTTGTTCAATAAATTATTGATTAAGGTAGGATGTACAGTTACAGGGTGGAAATAGATGAATAGATTTGGGACCAACCGTTGGGTTGGACTTATATACCACGCAACTCAAATGAAATATTTATACAATTTATTTTTTAATAAAAATGTAAGTTGTTTTTACTGAAACTTTTTGTAGTTAAAAGTTCAGTAAAAATAACTTGTAGTATGTTTAATTAAAAAATAAATTGCATGTTTTAAAAGTGCACCTGAGCACATAAAATTTTGTTATTCTAATTGATTTAGTGATTATCGAAAAGTTTGCTAATGTAAATGATAAATATATAAATAAATCTAGTTATTGCCCAAAAATTCTATAAATTTAAAAATTCTAAAATTTAAAATAAATTTTGAAAATGACCACTAAAATGAAAATTACCAAAAAATTATAATTTATTAACAAAATAAAAATTCCTATTAAGCCTTAAAATTATTTAAACAATTCAAGAAAGAAATTGTGAAATGAATTTTATCAATTATTCTGAAAAATGAAGTTTATAAATAATTTTATCCACTGAGCACGTGAGCTGATGGTTGTGATATGCATGTGATACAATCCTAGTTATTATCGAAATAATAACATAGTGTATAGTAATAGACGTTTTTCTTGTTCACATATATTTTTAACTATGTAATTTGTGCCCTAACAGTGGTTGCAGATCTCTATAGTCCTAATCTCAATATTATATCTAGTTTTCTAGTTTCATATTCATTCTTGGTCTCTTTGCCCAATAATCATCTCAATTAATTCTTAATTGATGACATTATAACCCCTCTTGGATTCCTTTGGGAGTTGACAATCAATATTTTTAATCATTAACTTCATTAATAAACCAAGTCACACATCGGTGCCCTGCAGAGATGGAAATAAAAGAATGCGAGTTATTATTTTTTTAAGACAAAATAAAATAAAATTGCGAGTTAATTAGTTTGTGATAGTATTATGATGCATTTTCAGACAAGTCAATGAACAAATTGCTAGCAAGAACAGCCCAGTCGTCTAAATTAATTACTCCCTCCTTCGGTCCTTCCATCCCAAATACATATAATTACATAGACTTGTTTTTATTCTTTTTATGAATCTCTTATCTATATACACTTATTTTTATTCTTATTTTCATATAGAGTAATTTTTTTAAATTCAAATTTGCTAATATAATCTCATACATTAATTACAATGAAAAGTATGTAAAATTCATTAAATGAGATTATAATATTTTTTGGCTAACTCTTGTATGCAATAGGTGCGACCTACACTTCATTTAATTGCATTGTTTAGTGTAAAAAAAAATTATATTTTAAAATAATAAATTACATAATTTTAAAATATAATCCTTCCGTCTTAGTATAAGTTTTTTTTTTTAAGAAATAGTAATAAAATAATAAAAATGAAGGATAGTTGTGGGTATTGAGAGAAAGGAAAAAGGAATATGGAGTAATGAATGGAGTAGTGAGTGACATTTTTTGTAATATTATGTGAAAAGTAAGAATAAAAATTATGGATAGTGAAGTTACTTTTTTTATTTATAGAAACATAAAACTTATTGTAGCACAGATGAAAAAGAAAACTTAAGTATATCAGAAAGAGTATTACGAAGTGTATGGGATACCGAGTTATGTTATATACACAAAAGTGACAACCTGATGTTGTGTAATCTTGTACATCGATCGCGCTGCCCATGCGACCAGGTAAGAATTTGTCGCATGGCAAATCTTGATAATTAATTTTTTTTTTTTTTTTTTTTTTTTTTGATCGCGCCTTATCGCGATTTTAATTGTCCATGTCGCGTGGACCATGCGGCGAGAGACATGTTCGGTCGCATGGAACATCTTGACATTTTTTTTTTTTTTTTAATTTCAAATTTTTTATAATATGTATTTATTTATAATTTATGATTTATAATAAAAAATTTATTTATAATTTATAATTGTTGACATTTTCGGATAATTTTTTTTTGCACTAACTTTTTTAATAAGATATACAAACATATTAGTTTTTATAAATTTAAATAAGCAAGCAATTTCTATAAAAAAAAATGTTAAAACATTTAAACTAGAGATAAAAAATTGGAATATTAATTTATCATATAAAATAATAAAATACAAATAAATAATTCTCCTAAAAAAAGTATTATTGTTGTTGTCATTCGTATTCGTTCCACCACCAACCAGGAGCTATATTTTGTGTGAATTGTTCAGGACGATACGCGTGTTGATGTCCCCAATAGGCAGGATTGGGGATCGTCGCGGTACCGGCATGATGGGCAATCGAGCCAAGATGAGGCATCATATAGGGTGGACACTGTGGATCCACACTAGCTTGATTGATCAAATCGTGAGTTTCTTGCCTCACGTGTCCCAACATTTGGTGAGCTGACCTCGACGTGCCACTGACATAAATTTATTCTCACTGTGTGCAGTGTTGTGCACTCTCAGATGAGTATTGTTTGCATACCATTCAGGATACCCATCTGTGGTACTGTCCTGCACTACAGCGAAGGTACCAAGGTTCCCGAGACGGTAACAATGATTTTGCATTTCATTCCAAAATGCCACCGTGGGTCCATACACTTTTTTGTACCTCTCTGCACTGGCTCCGAATTTAGAACGTTCAAGATCTAAGTCGATCGGTGGTGGCGGTATGGGCTGCACTCTCCCATATTGCCTTGCAACCCTCCTCGGTATATACCCTTCGGCGAAGTCAAGAAATTGAATGCATCCATGAAATAATGAGGGGGCAGGGATTCTAGATGGACGGCCGTATGGAGTCCAATTGACCTATAAAGTAAGTAAAATATTTGTATATGTCATTCTGTTAAGGTACTTAAAATAATTACTGAAGTTATTACTATTAAGGGTGTATTGAGAATGATAAACACACATTAGACGAAGGATAATTATCCAACAGTTTGCGGTAATGGACAAGATCCCGTGTGTTGTTTTGGAATTTTTAGGTCTTGTTCCAGTACGATGCTCTTGGGTGGGCAGAGTTAAACGAGGTAGCTTCGTCGCATTTGCGCAAGTCAGGAAAGTACTCGTATATCCAACACTGAAAATTCAAAATGTGTTTTTTAGTTATTAGTAACATATGTTGATAATAGTGTATTAATTAAATATAATTGGAAATATTATTGAAATTGAATTTTTACCTCAATTAATGTTAAGCAACCCGACATCTGTGCCGTCTCAATTCTAGATGCCTTGCCAAGCTGCTTATATAAATAAGCTAATGTCGCGGCTCCCCATGCATATTGAGGGACATACTCGAGATTACCCAAAGCATTTACATAATTTTTGGGGACAACATCACGTGTTTTATCCACGAAGAGTGTACTCCCCATCAAGTACCACAGGTAACCTCGAGCAATAGAGGTATTGCTCAGCTGCCCACTAAAACACATCGTTCGTATATCCTTAAGGAGGGTGCTTTTGGAATTTCCTCCCCTAGATCCACACCTGGTAATCAATTCATTGTCAGGACATGGTCCGCTGCCAACGACGGGGAGACCATTTATTTTCAAGCCTACATTGGAAAAAAGTCATTTTTGTTAAAAGTGATATTAATTAATGAGCATGTACAAATTTTAATTTTTAAAATATTAAGTTTATTTTCAGTTTACCAAGAATAGCGTGAACGTCGTGAAGTGTGATCGTCATTGCCCCGAAAGGCATATGAAACATGTTTGTTTCGGGGTGCCACCGTTCAACGAATGCTGTAATGAGGGGCATGTTGTTTGATTCAAACATCAAACTCCCGATACCCTCCAATCCAGATTGTTGAATTATTTCATAATATTCATGGCCTTCAAATAATGGATTCGACGACCAGGCGGCAATTGATCTCTTCCGGGTCTGGGAACCAAGGATCTTTTTAAAATGCTACATATTTAAAAAAAGAATAAAATGAACACGTTAATTATATATTTTAACCATTTGAAATAATAATTAAAAAATTGTGTATTTCACTTACTGGACCTTCCCATATTTTTTTGGCTTTGTGACATTTGAAAGCAAACAACACACTTGGATCATTGGGTCCTCCAAGCATTGGCGTCGTCGTCATCCATTCAGCATTTTGCGACGATGAGGCTTGTGTTGCCTGTGTATCAGTTTGGTATTCATTCTCATACTCATGGTGACTTGAGTGATGAGATATTGAGGGACCATGGGGAGTGGAGTGATGAGATGTGGAAGCGCCCGACTGATTCAATGTGGACGCGCCCGACTGATTCAAGGTTGGGGTGAACAGATCGAAAGAAGGTGAGAATAACTCAGTGAACTGTACTGGGGTGATATTCACAAAGGGAGGGGTCATGATATCATTATGTGCAGGATTTGAAGCAAACTGCACCGGAATAGACTGCTGAAAATTAGGTTCTATTGGAGGGGTGTTCAGATCGAATCCTAAATTTGAACCTAACATTGTACTCCAATTGAATTGTGAATCTTGTTGCGGTTGTTGCTGCGTTTCTTGTTGCAGTTGTTGTTGCATTTGCTGTGAAGCTGTAACACATCGGTTACATAGTCTACACAGATAGGTGCATTCGGCGCAGTTGTAGTTGTAGCTTTGCATTGTGAACTAAGGAATAAATTACGAAGTTATTCAACTAATACCTTAGAACAAATAAAACTAATACTTTACAACAGTAAAACTACTGTTTTTTTTTATAAAACTAATAGTTTACAGCAATACAACTAATACTTTACAGAAATACAACTAATACTTTACAACAATACAACTAATATTTTACATCAATAAAACGTTTACTTTACAACAATACAATTAATAATGTTGTTTGACCTGTTTTCGGTATTTTTCTTAATTTAACAATGTAAATAACCTAAATACCTTATCTTAATCCTTTTGTGTTTAAGTAGTGATTTATTTTTAAGAATTCTATTATGTAATATAATTTTTATTAGAAAATATATATTATATATTATTAAGGTATATAATACGCGTATATATTATTAAGAATTTCTATTAAGGTATATAATACAGTGTATACTAGGGTTTGAACCGTGGACCTCAAGAATTTATGGCCAAGCATTTACCAACTAGGCTAGTCCATTCGTTTTTAATATATTGGACATTAATTATAGTTATTATGTTTTATTCGGGAATTGTACGATGATGAACTGCCAAATGTCGTTGTTACGGATAGGGCTTACTCGTTGATGAATGTTGTTGATGTAGTTTTTCCAAATTCTCAAGCACAATTGTGCAGACGCCACACGTAGAACAAGCTGTATATAACCATGCTCTACACCTAGTGGAAAATGGACTTAGCAAAAAGTTTGCTGATACTTTTAAAGTAAGGTGGAATTATGCAGTCCAAGCGGGCACACGTGAAGAATGGGAATTTAGGTGGGATTATGTAAAGAAGAAGTACAGTAGATTTACAGGTCTGATTTCGTATTGCGAAGATACGTGGCTTACGCCACACAAACGTTTGAATTTTAGGGATGTATATCGATGGTTGCCTGCACTACGAAAACTACACCACGAACATGTAACCGTACAATATTTATACTTTTTATCACAACTATTACATAGATTAGACTATTGAAACGACATATATTTGTAGGGTTGAACAGGAACACCATAGAGTGAAAAAAACCTTGGATGGCGGCAAGAAACACTTTGACGTGATCTTCAGAAAGGTTCATCAAGTCATGGAGTTACAGATATGTGAGATAAAAAAGCAACCAAGGTTTAGCGCCCACAAGACAAGGACTGATATGCTAGAGAACCAATTCTACGGCGAACTAGTGCGCAATATCACAGTCTAAGGCGTTCGACCTCATTGTCGCATAAGTGAGTAGGAATCTAGACAGAAATATGTGTGGTTGCTATCTCAGGAGAACACATGGTCTTCCGTGCCACTGCGAGCTTACACGGTACTCTTATATACCTTTAAATTGTATAGATTCATTTTGGAAAACATTGGATATAGATTTTTCTAGTATACCTACCACCAAAACAGATGATGACGGTGGTGGTAAGACTAGGAGAAAATTATTCGATGATGACACGGAAGACATTCTTCCACCCAATGTTGAAAAAAAAAAAGTCAAAACAGAAGACCAGCGATCGTAAACCTTCTGAGTATGAGTACACGATGAAAAGTGCGATAATCAAAAAGTCTGCTCAAATAAGGGGTAAGGGGAGAGTGGCGGCAACTAATGCGCACCAGGATATTCCACCGGAAGCTGATCTTAGACATAGCACATCGGAAACACGCAAGATGAGTTATTCTGAAGAGACTCGGAACAGATTTCCCCAAAGTTTGGGCCATACCGACACATATCCCCCCGAAACTCCAAATTCAAAGCCCCAAAGGCCCCAAACTTCTGAAGTCCCCCCTCAAATAAGATTAACCGTCAAATACAATTTTTAACTCTCAGGTGGAGGACGATTTTCCTCCATATATCAAAAATTATATTCATTTCTACAATGATGTAATTGGAGATGGGAACTGCGGATTTAGAGCGGTTGCACTTGCAATCTACGGAAGTGAGGACGAATGGGGTAGGGTACGAATGGATCTTTATAATGAACTGCACATAAGACACGCTTTACACGAAAACATTTTAGGTGGTTACACAACCTTCTCAGTTTTGGCAGAATCACTTAATCACTTCAAAAATTCTGCCCCACCTGATAAATGGTTTGTATTACCTGAACATGGATACCTGGTTGCAACCACATACAATGTTTTCGTAATGTCATTTGGAGAACAAGACGGAACTTTTTGCCTTCCCGCAATAACAGATGAAAGTCGAGGTCTCCCGACAAACAAATTGGTCTTGGGGAACATGCACAACAACACTCATTGGATATTGGTAAGAGAACACTATATTAATGTTACTTTTAAGTTTATTTAATTTTTATTTTTATTTAATTATAATAATAATTTTTTTACTGTTATTTCAGTTGCATATGCCAGACGACGATCATCCAGTGCCGTTTATATCTGGATATTGGGAACACTCACATGATACTTCTATAAATGGTATACATTTATAATTTCTAGATAGGATAGAGCTATTCCGTACATTACACAACTTGGATGCGCCGCGACGTGCGGCTAATTATTGGGCTAGAAAGAATAATAAACCCAAATATTATAATTTTCTTTAATAATTATTAGACTTTTTTTCTAGCAGCACGTCGTAGTGATTTATTTTCGGATGGAAATTATGTAATGTGTATATATTTTTTCCATATAATGTGATTTTTTTCTCATGTTTAAATTGATAATTGAACTAATACTTTTCAATGAATGAACTAATACTTTATAACCAACGAACTTATACTTTTCAATATATTAACCAATACTTATCGATTGATGAACTAATATTGTGAATAACAAATAATTACTTTATAACCAACTAACTAATACTTTTCAATAAATTAACAAATACTAATCAATTAATGAACTAATATTGTGGATAAAAAATAATTATTACTTTTTATTTATTCAAATAATATCAATTAATTATTTAAATAAATTAAATCAGTAGTTAAAATAAATCAGTACTTTTATATTAGTTAAATTAAATAATTCAATTAAAATGTGTTATATAAATTGAAAAATTCAAAATTCGAATTAAAATAAAAAATTAGTTAAATGAGTATAAAATCTAAAAATGAGTTAAATTTAATAATTTAATTAAATGAGTTTAATAAATTAATAAAATCAAATAAAATCAAAAATCAAAATTAAAAAATAAAAATTCCGCGTCGCATTGACCATGCGAAGCCGCTTTTTTCGGTTGCATGGATCATGCGATCGCGATGCGTGATCCGTCAAGATGTCGACGCCTTGACCGCCTCCTCTGATCCGTCGCGTCCGACGCGACCGTAAGTTCATCGCGCCAAGAATCGGCTTTTGTGGATATAAAGAATGGTGATAGGATACCTTGTCCGCATAAACCCCATTGGATTGGGACGTATAAGAATTTAGTGGGTCCACCGCCCAAGTGTTTAGCAAATTTCAAATGAGATTCTATTGTTTGTGAGTTGAGAGATACAAATGTACGATGTTGTTTTTTACATTTGTTATTTTATTCTTGTCATGGATCTTCACGAGGCATTAGGAAAACCATGATATTTTTTTTATTGCGAGGATTTCACAACCACAGCAGGCTACTTAGTCCATTTTATTATTTTCAAATCTTGTACTTAATTAGTACAGTTTTACCGATAATACTTGACACAACTGGACGAAATTAGCCGTCCTTTCAATAAATATGAGTTATATATTAGTAAAAAATAAAACACGAGACTTACATGCATATATACTTGCCTGTAGTATAATATCATAAGGTCATCTCCATTAATTTATCTTTTCTTTAATTAAATTGTGGTGCTACATCACCACCGCATCAAAAAATAATAATTCATTCTCCTAAAAAGAAAATGACAAAAACTTGTGTAGACCTAGTTCATGCTATGAACCCGGGTCAAACCTGACTCATACACTACAAAGCGGGTCAGGTATAAATCATTTGGTTATTCTCTCTTTCGCGCATCTTCTCTTTCCCCCTCCCAATTCCCTCCCTCAACATTACCAATCTCCTCGCCACCACCGCCGTCGCCACCGATCTCTTCGTCCGCTCCTCCCTCACCCTCCCCGCCGTCTCAAACGCCTACCTCCTCTCTGCCTCCGCCGACCTCCGTACCTCCTCCACCCTTTTACAGATCTCACCGTCCTAGTTGATGACCTTGCCCCCAGCAGCTTCTATCCTCGTGCATTCAGAGGCAATAGGATCATCACAATCGAATCCTCCAACAACTTCATCCAATCTGTGAAAACATTTCCAAAAAATCCTCAACCATTTCTCCTTCAAATTATGTTCACCAATTTCAACAACCAAATTATCTTTAGCAATACCAATCTCCTCGGCTAAAGCTAGATGCAGATGCTCTCGATAATAATTAGCAACCTGTGCTTATGTATTCATTGTGATCAACTCCATAATAACGTCAACATGCGGCGCCGCCAATTCCGGCTCTGGTAACTGTTGGGATTATACTGGAAAGTATGTTTTTACTTTGTATAATCAAATTAAATTTTGGACTTATTTACTGAATTAAATTGTTTATCACTGATGCTGTAAATATCATCGAATGTTATATATATTTACTGCATAACTGTTCAATAAATAGTACGTGTTACATTGTAGTTAATTTATTGATACCAGATCACAGAAGATTAAATTAACAGTCCCTTGTAACCAAAAGTACACCATTCAAGACCTAGATGGAAATGAACAATCCATCGTGAAAGGTTGAAGTGTAACGCTCAGATTGACTTGTCTTGACCAAGAGATTACACTAGTGCATGTCTAGTGCACTGAAGAGGACCTACAGGAGGACAAATTCTTCAGAACTGAACTAGGAAGAATTAGACCTCAATGGTTCGTTATTTCTTAATCTTTGTCCCTTAAATAGGATCGCGTGTGGTTAGTAATTATTGCTTTGACTTATTACGGGTAGAGAATCAACGAGATTCAATACTTTATATCTTGGGCAATATTATTGGTCACATGTGATTGCTAAGATTTAATACGGAGAATCGTGTGCAAGTACGCTTGTTCGATTTGCCCCCTTGGGAGGTTCATAAGTTTTATCATACCAAATCTTGCAAGTGGAACTAGTTTCCGGTATGAATAATAATGTTGAACCGTTCCTTTACCAAGGATAAAAGATATTAATTAATGGAAAGCTATTTCAGTGGCTTGAATTAATTAATGGGCTAGATAATCTTAAACACGAAAAATAATAACCGGGAGCCATATTGACTATAATATGGGTTAAGATGGGTAGTGCAATATTAATTATGTAGTGAGATTAATTAATATTTATGGGCTTGAATAATATTGTGGCTCAATATTGATAATTCAAGATCCATTGGAGGATCCAATCTTAATTCTCCTAAAGACCCCTCAAGTAGCCCAACATAAAGTCCAATAACTGAAAAATGTGTTTAAAAATAAAATGAAATTTTGTTGCCTATTTTTCCTGAATTTCGAAAATAGTAAATAAAATGGGAGAAATATTTTCTTTGAATTTTGTTATGGAATGAAGATATGTATTCTTGGAATACAAGATTATCTCATTAAATTCAAGAAATCTCCCACTTGGTTATTTATTATGAAATTTCGAAAATTTTGAATAATTAAGGGAAAGAAAGATTTTCTTGATTTTCTTGAAAAGATATTATGGAAGATATGTATTATTGCAATACAGGTATATCTCATAAATTCAAGAAGATCCAAATCTTGGAATCTTGATCCTTATTTTTTGAAAATTCCCATAACAAGGGGAGTTGGGATTTTTGTGGAATATTTTAAATATGGAGAAAAGAATATATTTGATATATTCAAGATTTCTTGAAAATCAAGAAAAGGATTTTCCCATCTTATTCATGCACAAAATTTCGACCAACACCCCTCTATAAATAGGGGATGAATGTTTCATTCCCAAGTGAACACGAAAATTGGTTTTTCGGAAAAATATCAGCGTCGATAAAATATCAAATATTTTGAAACGTCGACAGATTGTGTATTTTCGAAAAATGTCAATTGTGAGTGTACAATTCCATGTGCTGGAAAAATTAGTAAATCCACAAAGGTGGTGCAACAAATTTTTTTTCCCTTTTGTTAATTGTTCGCGAGCTTCCTTCCACCGGATTGACGAGCAAGGACTGGGGAATACTTGGGAAGGCTTTTTGGTGTGTTCTTATCGACGAGACCATTGGCACTCCAAGAGGTTAGTTCACGTAAACCCGTAGCAATTTCGCATGCGTAGGATTTATGTGAACTGTTTATATGCATGATTTGTTGTTGAATTATTATTTGAATTAATATAGGATTAATTCATGCTAGTAATAATTGTTAGAATTAAATTTGTATTTAAATATTCATCCCGAATAGATCCAGACAATTCATTCCCCATCAGTAACATCACCTTCGATTCCTCATCCGCTGCACTGAGAGTTTTTGAATAACAGTGAGAGTTTTATTGAATAACAGTGGGAGTTTTATTAAATAACAGTGATAGTTTTATAGCATAACAGTGAGAGTTTTATAGAATAACAGTGATAGTTTCATAATAGTGATAGTTTTATAGAATAACAATAATAGATTTATAGCATAACAATGAGAGTTTTATAAAATAACAGTTAGAGTTTTATAGTATAACAGTAATAGTTTTATAGAATAACAGTGAAAGTTTTATAGCATAACAGTGAGAGTTTTATAGAATAACAGTGAGAGTTTTAATAGAATAACAGTGACGAATAAATTGAGGACGAAAATTTGGGTCAACCCACCCTTCAAAATTGATTATATTGAATTAGAGTTCACAGTGTGAACCTGGTTCACAGGAGTGTTACTCAAAGAAAAATTAAAAATAATAATAAATAATTTATTTCATTTAACTTATTTGACTTACAACAATACACATACAAATAACATTTTCTCGTATCTTACTATCAAATAGATCATTTTTTATTCACTTATTTTTAGTAATGATTTTTTTATATAAATTAAATGAAATGATTTATATTTATGATTTTATTTAAATTATCAATTTAATTTAATAATTTAAACATTCACTTAAAATTATAAAACTGATAATAAACAAAAGAACATGAGCAGTAGGCGTTAGAGATGCTCACAGTTCCGGAACTGGCGGTGGAGAGTGAAGAGACTAGGGAAGAGGGGGAAGGGGTGGAGATGAAGAGATTTCACAAATGACTAGGTTTTGATGAGGATTTGAAATCCCTCCATTTTGAACTAGCTTATCAAATCTAAGTATTTGTAAATCCATTGGAGAGTGATGATTTGTGCGTTAAATCCATAGATTTCAAATTCATCCATCCAAATAGAGCCTAAATTAATTTCACATATTTGTCATTTCTATTTAAAGCATACCAAACAACCCTTTTCATTAATTTCTTTTTAAAACACATCCAACAACCCTAGCACCTACCAGTTTAATCTCACAATCCCCTCCGGGCCTCCTCTGTTCTTGATTTTATTTTCCATTTATAAAAAAACAGAGTGAATCTTCAGTGCACTAGGTGCACGGTGCATTCTACTATGTATTTTAAAAATATACAATTTTATTGTATTGAAATATACAACTTTATATTGAAACATACAACCTGTGTTTGCTAAATAAATTGAATGTTCCAGTTTTACAAGTTGTATGTTTAATTGCAACAAGTTATATATTTCTAAAATATACTATTGAGTGCATGGTGCACCTGGTGCATACTACCTAACCAAAAAAAATTGTCTTTTATTAAATTCGTCTTACTAAATTTGAAATAAAACGTGCAGGCTAATATAACTCAAACATGATATATAAACCAGGCGCATATGAGAATTGATGTTAATATCATGTTTTCCAAATGTTGTTGCAGATGAAGATTATCTGACAGATGGAACACTCAACACCCGTGTTGATTGGATCTCAGGCATGGGATCCAACGTTCGTCTCAAGGACATCCCAAGCTTTATCAGGACAACCGATCCCAACGACATCATGTTCAAGTTCCTCGGAGAAGAAGCTCAGAGCTGCCTCAAAGCCTCCTCCATAATCATCAACACCTTCCAAGAATTCGAAAAACAAGCCTTACACACTTTGGCATCAACATTCAATTACTCAAGCATCTATACAGTTGGCCCTCTTCCCCTTCTTGCTAGAAACATGCCTAAAAGTGAAGCAAACTCCTTCAATTCAAGCTTATGGAAGCCCGATTCGAAAGTGTTCGAATGGTTGGACGGAAAGGCCCCCGGATCAGTCGTGTACTTAAACTACGACAGCATAACAACAATGACAGGTGAACAGTTTCAAGAATTTGCATGGGGGCTTGCTAATAGCAAACAAACATTTTTGTGGATCGTAAGGCCAGATGTTGTGAAAGGGGACGAATCGGGGGCGTTGGACGAGGATTTTTACGAGGAGGTTAAGGGTAGGGGCTTATTAGTGAGTTGGTGCGCTCAGGATCAGGTCCTGGCGCATGAGTCTGTTGGCGCTTTTCTGACTCACTGTGGGTGGAATTCTATGACTGAGAGCGTGTCGTGTGGCGTTCCCGTGATTTGTTGGCCATTTTTTGCGGACCAGCAGACGAATTGTTACTATTCGTGCGGGGAATGGGGGATCGGGATGGAGATTGATGGTGATGTGAAGGGAGACGAGGTTGCGGAAGTGGTTAAAGAGATGATGGAAGGAGAGAGGGGGAAGAAAACAAGGGCGAAGGCTAAGGAATGGCAGAGGATAGCAGAGGAAGCTTGTGATGTTGGAGGAGACTCTTACGGTGATTTTGATAGGTTTATCAAAGAGGCCCTTCATTTTGATGATTGATTGTGTTATTTGATATATTCATATATATTGATGCCAATTTATGTGTTGCATGCATGTAAGGGACTCTGGATTTTGGATTTTGGATTTTGGTAGTGATGTTACTTATAAATAAACTATTTTTGCAAAATTATGCTGAATTATATATAAAATTAGTAAAGAACACATCGTCACCAATGTATAATAGTATCAGTTCGGTTCCCCGTTTTACTTTTCATATTCCATTAATATTCCCGTTTTACTTTTCATATTCCATTAATATTCCACTCTGTTAGATTTTTAACATATAAAAAAAAAGATGTCTTACGTGAAATCTGCTCACTTAAATTTATTATATAAAAAACTTTAGAATACAGAGTATTGTATTTATTAAAGTTATATATAAAATATATTTTAATAGTAATGAGTAGTGTGTTGAAGAGCAATTTAATAAATTTTTGTATATAAAATAAATAAATTAGTTGAATTGTGTCTAAAAATAATATCATCTTGTGTAAAGTTATGAATATTATGATTGTTGGTGAGCCCAGGATCAGGTCCTGGCGCACGAGTCTGTTAGCGCTTTTCTGACGCAGTGTGGGTGGAATTCCATGACAGAGAGCGTGTCGTGTGGCGTGCCCATGATTTGTTGGTCGTTTTTCGCGGACCAGCAGACGAATCGTTACTATTCGTGCGGGGAGTGGGGAATTGGGATGGAGATCGATGGTGATGTGAAGAGAGACGAGGTTGCGGAGGTGGTTAAGGAGATGATGGAAGGTGAAAAGGGAAGAAAATGAGGGCGAAGGCTAAAGAATGGCAGAGGAAGCTTGTGATGTTGGAGGAGGCTCTTATGGTGATTTTGATAGGTTCATCAAAGAGGGACTTCATTTTGATGGTTGATTGTGGAGTTTAAATCACAAATGGTCCCATAATTTTGGCCTCAAATAAATTTAGTCCCATAAATTTTTTTATCATCAGTTTAGTCCCAATAACTTTGAGAATGTCCAATTTTAGTTTCAAATTAGTCGAAACAACGCCATTTTGCCGTTTCAATTTGGGGTTTTCCGGTAGATATTGTGACTGACCGCCACATGTATTGACAAGTGTTTTTAAGTGTGTTTGACTAATTTTTGCCGTCAATTTTATTTTAATTTTAAGTTTAAAATTTTAATTATATGTCTGAAATTTCAACTGTTAAAAAAAAAATACACGTGACAGTCCAGTCACAGCATCCGCCGGAAAGCCCCAAATAAAATTGGCAAATCGACGTTGTTCCGACCGATTTGTGACTAAAATTGGACATTGTCAAAGTTATTAGGACTAAATCAACGATAAAAAAACTTATGAGACTAAATCTATTTGAGGTCAAAATTATAGGACCATTTGTGATTCATACTCGTTGATTGTGTTATTTGATATATTCATTTTATGTATTGCATGTAAGGAATTTGAATTTTGGATTTAATCATTTGAGTAGTGATGCTACTTAATTATAAATAAACTGTTTTTGGTAATGTTGATTGATTTTTTTTTTTAAGGAAAATTAAAATATTGAGAAGGTGTGTCCCCAACCTCTAATGTCAAATATAAAGAATAGAAATACCTTAACTTCAATTCTAAAGGATTAAATATTTTTTATATGGAATCGAAGGAATATGCGATGATCTTTTCACGAAATCTCCATCGAAGTATACACACCATTCCTCTTCTTTCTAGAGTAGCACGCTTTGACTAAAATATTTCAATCAAAATATATTTTTTTATATTTTTACGCAATTCTTATAAGAGAAATGATCGAAAGATATTGGTTCATATGATATAAAGTATCAGCTACATCCTACATGTAAAGAAAAGTATGAGTTGTATATTATAAATTGGTAGTAATACTATTCAACCTTCAAACTAATATTGTTATTTATACTTCAACTTTTTAGTGAATGAATCAAACTCCGATTAAAATTAAGTAACAATTGCACCATTTTTTTCGGATTGATAGTTGTTTGCTCTCTCAGTTTGTAATCCAAGACAAAGAAAAATATCATCTCACTTGAGAGAGGAGAAGGCACAACTTCACTATTTGAGCAGAAACCCAGAATTTTTACAGAGAAAAGGAGAGGTTTTTAACCTCATATATTATTCGTACGAAATTGAACCCACGTACACAGCGTAGCAGAGGTATCATAGATAATAGTTGAGTTAATTAGCTCGTTTTCAGGGGAAAATTAAGCTGATGCAAATAAGACTGGAAATCGTGGAAGAAGATGATAAATAAAAATAAGTAAAGAAAATAGAGAGAGTGGCACGTATCTCTTCTGCCAAATGTTTCTCCCACAGCTAGAACAGATAGATACACATATTAACATTGCCCTGAATAGTCAAATTGGAGGTAACTGGTCTACATGGAACTTTAAAACATAAATCGTACCAAATTTGAACACTTCACTTCACTAGTTCACTTAAGATAATAACCTGCACTATATAACCAAAACTAAACCTAAGTTCAAACATTTCAAATCAAACTTATATATCACCGCTTATGTGGGGCGCCACATATGTAAGGTCTCCACCATCATTTAATTAGTTTTTTTAATTAATTTAATCTTCTCATTTATATATATTTCATATTTTACCCAATTTTATTAATTATATAAAAAAAAATTCACCCGATCCGGACCCAACCCGACCTGAACCCGAATGATTCACCCGGCCCGAATGGTTCATGGGTTTAGGGTTCTTGGTTTAGGATTTATGTTTATATAATTAACGAGAAGATTGAATTAATTAAAAAAAACTAATGAAATAATGGCGGAGACCTTGCATATGTGGCGAGCCACATAAGCGGTGGACATATAAGTTTGTACCCACCTGCGAGCATATGATCAAATCTGTATATATATAATTTGTAAATAAATAAAAACTTACATAAATTTTGATATAATGAAAAGAATAATTATTTTTCAAACTAAATAATAACTTATTTAAAAATATTTATAAAATTATACATAAAATAATTTTAGATATTAATTATGCGAATATACAAAATAAATACTAATTTATATCAAATCTAAAAATTGTAAAAAAATAAAATAGAATTAAAATCCGAAAATTATTTAAAAAAATTTATTTGAAAATTCTAAAATTACTCTAAAAATTATTATTTATAAATTAGTGGAAAAGTTTTGTGTTGCGATTCACAAACAAGAACAAATTAATATTCACTCAGTTTTAAAGTTTTAAAATATCATTCCTAAATTGTTAATATTTTAAAATAATAAAATAATTTGTGAATTTTTCAACTAACACTATAGAAATTATTAAATAAAGTACTTAAAATATTCAAATTACAATTAAAATCTAATAAAAAGAGAAAAAATGAACGAACCCCGAGAACATAACTCATTAAGCGGTTCAGTTGATCTATTATTAGGGTCCGCTTGGTATGACTAGTGAATAATAATAATATAATGTAGTGAATAATAATGATAATCAAAAGAAAAGTATTATTGAGAAAGAAATGTATACATCATTAAATATTATTGATTGAGTGAATGATTGTTATTGTTTGGTTTTATATGGATGAATAAGTAATACTTTACTTATATTTTTATTACTCGTGTGGTCAAATTACTAAATTGCAATATCAATAGAAGTGATTTTCATTACCCATTTCTATTACCCCTAACGAGTCCCTTAATTCTCAATTTTCTTTACTTTCAGTGGGCCGCAACCACTTCCCTTAAAATTGGGTTATGGCCGTGTGGGTGGACGCTGGACCACATCCTTGGTCGGTTAAAATTGGTCCACATAAGGAATGGGTTAAAAAAGGGATTGAAATTAAAATGGTTCCATACCTTTATATCTTTTTTTATTCAGTCTTATAGTTATTTTTCAGAATGATTCACTTTCATAATTATTTGATTTGCATAATTTTCATCTTGTATTGCCAGAAATGACTCAAAATAATGTCATTTTGCCCGTGTGTCGTGTCATTTTAAATTAAAAATTCTAGCGAATCTTATGTTGTAGGTTCTGAATTGACACAATTTTATATATTTGACAATTAAATAAAATATACATCATTATATAATAATAAAAAATTACTCAAGCAAATAAGATTGTGCCAATTCAACGCCTATAACACAAGCCTAGCCAGAATCCCCAATTTGAAAATAGCATGTGACCGGCACACGGGCAAAACAATGTTGTTTTAAAATTTCTGACAATGCGGGATAAAAATTGAACAATTTAAATAGTTATGAGACTAAATCATTCCAAAAAATAGTTATGTTACTAAATCAAAAAAGGTGCAAAGTAATTATATCATTTTGGATTCAATCCCGTTAAAAAAATGAGATCAATGATATAGTCTCATGCAAGTCCTCATCCTTTTATACTTAATAAAAAGTTTTTTACACTAAAATATTTTTGTACTAGACCATATTATGTTGATGTATATATATAATGACAATTTTATATGAGACCGTTTTATTTAAAACGTGTTCCAATTACATATATATTTTATATCTCGTGTATTTATCACACTACCCAAATCATGCTTTAAAACAAGGGTTAATAACAAATTGCAATATATATTATTGTGTTTTTTTATAAATTGCAACCTGTATTATTTTTCTTAACAAAATGCAACATGTACTAATAAAAATTAACAAATTCCCCGACTCATGTTTTTTTAAATCTTTCTATTGAATTTCTTTAATTTGATGTTTGCTAAAATACTTTTTAGCATTGTGGTATACATAACATATCATTTGTAATTATATTTAGCCAGAAAGTTTCACAAAAAACGAGCTTCCGGTTGTAATTGATCACTTTTTAATAGTATATGTTGCATTTTGTTAGAAAAAATAATATAGGTTGCAATTTGTAAAACATACAATAGTATAAGTTGTAATTTGTAATTAACCCTTAAAACAAAATAAAATGTAAATGTTAAAGTAGAGCATCGTCTCACATAATTACACAAGAGACCTCTCTCACACGAAATCTTCTCATATATATTTAAAATATGAATGGGATCAAAATATCAATGTGTTTGAAAGATATAGGCCATAAAGAAGACAGGTAGCAAGGCGATCATTAGTTAACATCCATCGTCAAATGATGATAGTAGCTTTGAAGGAGATAGAAAGGTACACATGTGTTTCCATATTCATACCCAACTTTTATATTTGAAAATAGTTAATTTTAAATAAATACATAATTTTTTAACCATGTTCAATTTAATCACAGACTTTAAAAAAATTTAAAAGTCAAATCTTCAATATTGTTGCATATCAATACACGTTTTTCTCCTTTGACAGGTGACAGATGATGTGGTTCGCGAGACTTGCCATGTAAAATTACACGATTTAATTTTTTTTTTCATTTTCTTTTTTACTATATTATTATGACAAAAACTCATGCTCGTTATTGAGTTTTCTGTAATGTGGCAGAAAAAATAAAAATTAAACCGTGTTATTTTACATAGCAAGTAAGACGAGTTAAGTCATTTGTCATCGGCTGAACGAAAAAAAAAAAGTACCAATTTGCAACAATATCAAAAGTTGAATTTTTTCACTATAATCTTGAAGGTCGTGATTAAATTGAAGTGGGTTAACTTAAAAGTCATTTATTTATTTATAATTAATCCATTTTAAAATCTCATGAGCATGGCCGTAGCTTCATGACCTTAAGATCAATAGTATAAAAGAGCAACGGTAGTTCAACATATTTCTCATTAAGCAAAATACAACATTTGCTCAAATAATTATTAATTTATTATCATTATGAGAACACCACCACATCTCCTTCACAGCCCCATGCAGTTCTTTTGCCGTTTCCCGCACAAGGCCATGTGATTCCAATTATGCAATTGGCCTCACTTCTTCAGACACGTGGCTTCTTCATCACCTTCGTCAACACCGAGTTCAACCACAAGCGCTTACTCCGGTCCAAAGGCCTACAATGGATGCAGAGCTTTAAGGATTTCCAGTTCGAGACAATCCCAGATGGCCTACCACCGTCTGACCGCGATGCAACTCAGAATCCACCCGAGTTATGTGACTCGATCAGGAGGACTTGTTTGCCCGTCTTCCGTGACTTGTTGGCTAAGCTCGTCTCGAATGTCGACTTGCCGAAAATTTCATGCATAGTTGGTGATGGGGTTATGAGCTTTGCTGTTAAGGCTGGTGCAGAGTTTGGCATTCATGTTGCCCTGCTTTGGACAGCCTCTGCTTGTGGTTTTATGGGGTACCTTCAGTATCCTGAATTCGTCAACAGAGGAATTTTCACGTTCCAAGGTACGTGTACTGATGAATTGTTTAAATTGGTAACGGAACTAGATACTATAAATTGTGTTTTAGTGACGGGATGAGAATTTTATGAAACGATGGCACGTTAGAGACTTGATCAGACTGGATTTGTCTATTTAAATAGATATCATGGTTTATTAGAGAATTAGACTAGTTTTGCCTGTTTAAATTGGTAGCAGAGCTAGATATTAAACTGTTCTATTTTTTTGGTCAGATGAAAATTTTACGAAAGATGGCTCGTTGGAGACTCGATTAGACTGGATTCCCGGAATGAAAAACATGCGGTTGAAGGACATTCCGAGTTTTGTAAGAACGACTGACATAAATGATGTTATGTTCAATTACTTGGCAGATGAGTGTCAAAACTGTCGGAATGCTTCTTCTTTGATCATTAATACTTTTGTTGATCTTGAACATGAAGTCCTAGATGCAATCAAATCCATATCTCCTCCAATATATACTATAGGCCCTCTTAATTTGCACTCCAAGGGCATTTTCGGAAGCCAAGTGAACTCGTTTAGGCCAAGTCTATGGAAGGATGACGAGACGTGCCTACAATGGCTGGACAAACAAGAAGAAAACTCGGTGGTGTTTGTGAATTATGGGAGTGTGACCTTGATATCGGAGGATCATCTCAAGGAATTCGCATGGGGCTTAGCGAATAGCAAGCATCCCTTTCTATAGATTGTTCGCCCTGATATTGCCATGGGGGAATCGGCAATGTTGCCTAAAGATTTCGTCGAGGAGACTAAAGACTGGTGTTTGATCACCCATTGGTGCCCCCAAGAGGAAGTGTTCCCTCATCCGTCTGTGGGCGTTTTCTTAAGTCATTGTGGATGGAACTCGACTCTGGAAAGTATTGATGTTGGTGTGCCGATGTTGTGTTGGCCTTTCTTTGCTGAGCAACAAACGAATTGTCTGTATGCTTGTGTGGAATGGGAGATGGGATTGGAGGTGGATCATGATGTTAAGAGAGACGAGATTGAAGCACTCGTGAAGAACGTGATGGAAGGACAAAAAGGGAAGGAAATGAAAGCCAAGGCATTGGAATGGAAGGGGAAAGCACAAGAAGCAATTAGGATTGGAGGGTCATCATATAATGACTTTGATAGATTTGTGAACGAGACTCTAAAAATTTTGCAGGGGAATTAGATTATCAACGGATTGTAATCATGATTTATGAATTTTAATGTGGTATGTAGTAGAAATTTGCATTTCTAATAAAGGCGTGACAATACAAATCATGTGTGTTGTAATAATATGAAACCTTTATACTAGGTTGTTTCACAAATGGGGTGGTGGCGCAGTTGGCTAGCGCGTAGGTCTCATAGCTTCTGAGTAATCCTGAGGTCGAGAGTTCGAGCCTCTCTCACCCCAATATATTTTTTCATGAGCAATTCATGTAAAAAGGTATTTGTTTTCAAAGTTATCACATTATTGCCACTATTAGAATATATTTATCACATTATTGTCACTTCATGTAAAATGGATATAACATTTTCATGAGCAATTCATGAAAGTTATCACATTATTGCCACTATTAGAATATATTTATCACATTATTGTCACTTAGGATATAAGTGAGTCAACTTGGCTCACGAGCTATTTGTGCTTGATTTGAAAAATAAAATTGAACTCGAATTAAATTGAGTAGAACTCGAGTTTGAGCTTAGTAATATAATGCTCACCAATCACTTGAGCTCGCAATTTTTTTTTAATTTTACCCTAAATAGGCTTAATTGCATAAAAAAAATTATGATTTTTTTAACATCATTGCAGTTTTAACCAAATCTTTGAATAATTACAAAAAAAAAAAAAAAACGCAACTTTGATATTTCAATTGTAATTGGGACTTCAGGTAGTTCCAACCCAATCAGATCCAAAACGACGTAGCTTCATTTGCAAAATGTAAAAGTAAGAGTTTAATCATTGTATAAGTATACATTCCAGGTGGAATTAAGATTAAGGTGTTGTTTGATTTGTTGTAAAGAATGGGAATATAAACGGTAATTACAGTAGTTAAGAATGATAAAGAGTATGGTCATAATTGATTTGTTTTAAAACGAAGTGGAATACATATGCACTGAGATCACAAGTTCGAATTATTATTTTACCTTTTAAAAAAGTTATGTTGATTAGTGGATAATGAAAATGACTATCATTACTATACATTTTTATTTGGTTTATCAAATTATTTAAAAATGGAATCAATTCAATGTTGATAAAAATTTATATGAGACAATCTCATGGAATGAGTCCACGAGATGGAGATCCAATTAATAACCAATATTGTTTGAAAAGCTGATAGAAGAGGAAAAATTGGGGGTGTGTGCAAAAACATTATGTTAATTATGTTTTTTAGGAAGTGATTTAATTTAATGATGTAATAAAAAAATTGATTAATAGTATGATAAGAGTTCTCAAAATTTATAAGATGTATTTGTAGGGTGTTTGATAAAAAAATTTGAATAGAGTAAATTATATCCAAGTGCCATACAAATGAACTTGAGGTTGTGTTTGGATTAAGAGATTACAAATGAAGGGACTAGAGTGGATTTTAAATCCAACCAAACTAAAAGTTACTTCCATATATGATGGTGATGAATCTAAAATTCATATCAATCCAAACAACCACCAATGGATCTACAACTACAGATTCCAAATCCACCCAGATCCTTCAATCCAAACATAACCCAAGTCATCTTAATAAACTAATTCATGCCACCTCTAAGCCGAAAGCTTACCAATGACTGGGAAAAATGTTTTGCTCTGCCCTTTATTCAATCTTGCAGCCGTTGCCATTGCTCTCAAGCTTCGGATTAGTAGGAACATTAAGGAATGACTTCAAGTATTTGTAAAATTCCTTTGGCTTCTCCATATTTATCGCATGGCCTGCCTTTTTTAAGACAACGAGCTGTGCATTGCGTTCCAAATGTCTGTAACAAAAAAGGTCCTCTATTAGACGTACGCCAATATGTCTAAATGATATTTTCACGAAATTGAGCATGAAAATGTGCAAGAATATGGCAAGAACTTTACCTTACTAATCTATGAGCTAATTCGATAGGAAAAACCTGGTCATGTTCTCCCCAAATTATCAGTGTAGGCTACAATAAGAGCACTCTTTTTGGTGAAACGGTTATGAGAAACGATGGAAATTAGAAAAATATCATGACTATGAAAGAAAGAAACCTGAGTAATTTTAGGCAGATCGGAAAGCTTTCTATCCTTGTGTAATGCGTAGATCAACTCTTTTCGTTCTTGAAGGTTTTCTGTGCACATTACCTACACATCATAAACATCCAAGACAGGATCAAACTCGGCAGAAAAAGCATAAAACTTCACAGAAATTACATTGGACAAATCATAGTAATGCGATGCAACTTAGCTAGTGAAACTAAGTTTTGTGAGCTGTGAAGATTAATTAGCAAAAATATATCGAACACAACCTATATCTAACTCTTGTTACAATTCACCAATTTGCAAGCCTTATATAAAAGGATGGGATCAAACCCGACGTCTCATGAAAAAACCCACACACCTACGTCACGTTTGCTAACGAAGTTGGGACGAGACACGATTTCTAACACTATCATATCAACTTGGGCGAGTTTGAGCATCCATACTTCTAATTTGGCCATTTGAAAAACAGGGTTCGGTACTAAACAGAACCAAAAGAGTTTGTCGAAAAGATGCCCTATCTATCCTAAAACACACTATCGAATTAAGCAAACACGCCCTCAATGTAGATGTAAGTAATCTTGATTGAACTCTCTTCTATACAGTATCACTATTTAGCATACCAACTGTCACTGTTTACTAATCAACACAATAAGATCATTAACCAACTACAGCCCACAGAAATTGAAAGAATCACATATATGCAAACTTTCAATTCAAGTCACCTATCCTAATACGGCAAAAAAGGGCAAAATCACATAGATATGCAATTAACCAAACTCACATCAATGAAATCGGATAAAAAGCAAGAAGGCACATTCTTCACCGGCTTATAAAACGAAATCCTCATCAATTCCCTCAATTTCTGGGGCGTTTGAGCCAGCAAAAGCTCAATCGCCTCATCCACGCTCTTCACTCTAAACATCCCCTCCTCCATATCCCTATCCTCCAAGCACACGCCGGCGCAGCCGATCACCACCCGCTCCACCGCGCCGGGAAACTGAGCCGCCATGCTGTAGGCAACAAAGCCGCCGTAGCTCAGGCCCACGACGCTCATCCTCCGCACGCCCATCGCCTCCATCGCCCGCATCACGCACTGCGCCTGGAACGATTCGGACCTCTCGGGTCGGGTCGTGAGGGATTCGCCGAAAAAGAGCAAATCAGGGACGTAGACGTTGAATTTGGGGGAGAGGGGGGAAACGATGTCGTTCCACTGCCACATTGCGTTGGCGCCAATTCCGTGGATGAGGAGGAGATTGGGCCTATTGGGCCTGGGGGATTTGGGCCCCCAGCAGTGGATTACGGTGCCGTCGTTGAGGTCGGTGGTGGTGGACTTGAGGCCCGAAGTGGAGAAGGAGCAACGGTAGCACCAGTCGCGTGATGCTGTGAAGCTGAAACACTTGTCCGCCATTGTTATGGAGGTTTTGAGTTTTTTTTTTTTCAAGGGGTTAATTTTTGGAATGGGACAAAATCGTGGAAAAATCCTCAGTATGGGAAAAGGAATGGGGAATTGATTCTGATGGTGCGAGAAAATATAAATGTGCGGATTAATTGCAGTCGGGACAGTTGCTTCTTTGTGTAGGGCCACTGCCTAATCTCCTATCAATCATCACAAGAGTCAATTATTCGTCCATGATAAAGTTATTCAAAAAAATACTCCCAACTGTATGGATTTTTAAGGTGCACTTAATCCATATAAATACAATATTTTATCCTATACTCCCTATTTCATTTGTCTCATTCTTAACTGCATTCTTTCTTTTTTTGGGGTTTCCATTCTTAATTAAATATTTTCTTAAATAGAAATATTCACTTTATTGCATAAAATACTAATAAATAACTCTTTCTACCCCCAATTATTCATCACTTTATCACATAAAATACTAATAAATAACTTTTTCTAAACCCAACACTTTATCACATTTTTTAAAAAACTGAGCATACAGTAGAATAGCGGTTAAGAATGAGATGGAGGGAGTATTAAAAGTCTACTTTATATATTACTAGCAATCTAGCATTTATTTGGAAAGACATATTAAGGCAGGCTCTTCTATGAAAAGATTTTATAAGATTTTATAGTATGAAATTAAATTCTATAAATAATATTATTATATTAATTCAGTAATATTATTGTTTTTATAAATTAATGTCATAAATATATTAAAATGTGTATGGTATTAATTTATAAGTATTATATTATTCAATTAATGTTACGATACTATTAAATTAAAATTTTGCACTGTGAAAATTTTGTCAGTTATATAGAAAAATAACTGCTTTTGATAGAGTGATTTTTGCTTGGTTTAGGAGAGGTGGAACTTTGTAGCTCATTTATTTGCTTTTTATATATTTACTTTTGTTATTGTTTTTTTCTCGATCCATATTTCAGATCATATTGTTTTACTGTGAAAGTTGATTTTTAGGTTGTTTAATAAAATGATTTCATAACCGGTTTGAACCGGCCGGTTCAACCGGTTGAACCGGGAACCGGTCAGCAAACCGGTCAAAAAAAGCCCTAATAACCGCTTTTCAGGTTGAACCAGTTTGAACCGGTCAAAACCGGAAAAAACCGGTTCAACCGGCGAACCGCCTAACCGGAAAAAACCGGTTTTCACCTTTTTAAAAAAAAAATATTTTTAAACTACTTTCTCTCACATTTTCCTCAACACTTTTGATGTGGGATAAATGTATGAGGTGGGATAACCCTTTTATAATACTTCCTCTCACATTTTTTCCCAACACTTTCGATGTGGGATAAATGTATGAGGTGGGATAAAATGAACCAAGATCCACATTCACCCCTTTTATAATACTTCATCTTACATTTTTCTTCCAACACTTTCGATGTGGGATAAATGTATGAGGTGGGAATAATATGAACCAAGGTCCAACTTCACCCCTTTTATAATACTTTCTCTCACATTTTTTCCCAACACTTTCGATGTGAGATAAATGTATGAGGTGGGATAAAATGAACCAAGGTCCACATTCACCCATTTTATAATACTTCATCTTACATTTTTCTCCAACACTTTCGATGTGGGATAAATGTATGAAGTAGGATAAATATATGAATCAAGTTTCACCTTCACCCCCTTTTATAATATTTTCTCTCACATTTTCCTCCAATACTTTCGATGTGGGACAAATATATGAGGTGAAATACATTTTTCCCCTTTTATATTGTTTTCTCTCACATTTTCTTTTAACATTTTCGATGTGGGACAAAATTATGAGATTTTATTTTCTCTTACATTTTCTTTTAATATGTACTTGATGTGGGATAAAAATATAAGGTTCACTTTTCCCTTTTAAGTTATTTTCTCTCATATTATTGTGTTGTTTTTTATTATGACCATGACTCAATTGTGTTTTCTTAGATATGAAAAGTTATAAGATATATGTTTAAATTTTTATAGGTGTATATTTATTTTATTTTTTAACTAAATATAAGAAATATTGAAAAAAATTAGGCAGAAATCATTTCAACGGTTGAACCGCCGGTTGAACCTGTCCGACCGGTTGAACCACTAACCGGTGGACTGTCCGGTTCGATCACCGGTTCGGTTATGAAAACATTACTATTTATATTTCCTGTCAAAAAAATAAATAGATTCATGTGAATACTTGGTCACTCTATTTAAGTGAATTGAAAATATTGATAGGCCTTCTCAAACTGCCTCGATATTCATAATTTTTAATTTGTGATACAGGCCAGGAATATACTTCTAACCATCGTAAATAAATTTGGATGGGGCCAAGTTAAATATTTGTACTCCCATGTTAATTCTTGTACTTGTCGTTGCTATTCGATTATCTACATGTTGATATATGTCTGCCTTTAGGCTTTGTAGGTGACCTACCCATCATCATTTGTCCTAATGACTGTGCCTAGGGCCCTAGATATCATATTCATAAGGTTTGCACAAAATATTTGTAAAATGAAATCTAATTGTAATTTGTAACAAAGACTAATTGAAATTATTTAATACTACTTAATCCAATTTATTTGATGTTTTGAAATATCACATAAATTAAGAAGTGTTATAAAATGATCAAATAATTTTTATTTAGTTTTGGGTTAATTCTAAATAAATACACGACCTTTTGATAAAATATCAATTTAATCACGATCTTCAAGATTTTTGTATTAAAAAGTTCAACCTTTAATATTATTGCAAATTGATACACGTTTTTTTTTCTCCGGCCGTGAAGAGGTGACGTAACTCACCGAAGCATGTGTATACTTGCTAGTTAGAATGATACATATTAAATAATATTTTTAAATTATTCCACATAATATTACACATTTTTTAAATAAATTAAAACAAAAAATAATAATTAAAAGAAGTTAAAATCTAAAAAAAACAATTAAAATATAAATAAAAATAAAATTTATATTCATTTTATAAAATTGATCGAATCTCAATAAATAATTCACAAATTTAGATTATGGAGGTCGACTGCAATAAGAACAACAAGTGAGAGGTTGAGGGAGTGACAATAGACAATGAATGGATTGAATGCATGGGGGAAGAGAAACTAAGAGATTATATTTATTTTGAAACATGGAAATATATTTAATTTTGAAATATTGACGACGAGAATTAGTTTTTAAGGTTTGAAATTTAGATTTAAATAATTTATTTTATTTTTTTAGATTTTATTTATTTTGTTTTTAATTCACTTTTTAAATATATTATATATTTATGATTTAGACATTGCATTCTATATGTAGTCTGACATAACAAAAATAATAATTTTGGCGAGTCACATCGTCTATTCACGGTCGATGGAAAAAAAAACGTGTATTAATTTGTAACAACATCAAAGGTTGAGCTTTTATACAATAATTTTGAAGGTCGTGATTAAATTGATATTTGGTCTAAATGTCGTGTATTTTTTTAGAATTAACCCTTTAGTTTTCAATTATTAATATTTGAAAATGTTAGACTTAGGGTGGAAAAATTTATCTGCCTCTCTCTCTCTTAATATATATTAATGTGAGAGGAATATTTAAAAGTTGAAAATATTTTGTTATGGATTTTTATAAATATTACTCCCTCCGTTCCATAGTTGATTTCCTATTTACTGTGTGCTCGGGTTTTAAGAATAAATGATAAAGTGATAAAGTGTTGGGGTAGAAAGAGTTGTTTATTACTAGTATTTTATGTGATAAAGTGATGTGTAGTTGAGATTAAAAAAAGTTATTTATTAGTATTTTATGTGATAAAGTAGATATTTCAATTTAAAGAAAGTGAAAATTAAGTATGTGACGCCCGAAACGGAAATATGGAAATCAAGTTTGAGATGGAGGGTGTAAAATATTTTGAGATAAAGTTTGACACTATTATTAATATGGTTTGATTTTGATGGTTTGATTTTGCCTTAATCATCATTATTGATGGTTTGATTTTGCCTTAATCATCAATAGTTTGACACATTTTAATATGGGACCATGGTTTTGGGACCGGTGCCCCCATAGGGTAATACAGTCAATAATCACGTCCAGGTTTTCAATACTTTTGTTTTATCCAAACATGGTGGTTCAACAAAATAGGTTCACGGATCATGAGTGTGAAACACATTATTTGCGTGCATATATATATATATAATAACTCTAGAATATCATTTAGGTTTATTTTTTAAAATGAAAACTCAAGCATTCTGGGTCAAGACATGTAATGAAGAAATTTAGATTTCGTATTAGAAAGCATGAACGGGTATTTTCATCGAAATTTGAGTGGGTCTCTTGTGCACCGTGCACTCGGTCATAAGATTGACCCATTACAAAAACGGGTCGCTCGAGAAACCCTGTAATACATTATAGTGTCAAAAATTTTCATTAACAAGGTGCTGATCCAGTGGTTGATCAAGCGTTTTTTGAGCTGAGGTAAGAGGTTCGAATCCCACACTTTTTTTTTTTATTTCTAATAACCCATTTTATTTTCTTTTTCTATTTTTAATAACCCAAATTGTTTGATTGAATATTTCAGTATTAGATAGTTGTACGTTTTCGTTATAGGAAGATTTATATTTTGGTGATCGTAAGTTGCACTTTTCACGTGTAGTGAGTTGCATGTTTCAGTTATAAGGAGTTGCATGTTTCAGATATTGGTAATTGCACTTTCCAGTTATACTATGTCTCAAACGACTTTAATTTGCTTTTTTTATTCTGGATAATCATGGTTTTGACAATTTCTTATTGGTCTTGTGAATTAAGTTGTTCTATCTATAACCAAACAATTACAACCAAAGATACCATAAAAACGATCTTCTCAAATGGAAGTACAAATATTATATAGCATGACAAAGCGAATTTTATAGGGCAACTACTTATAATAGAAGCGTCCAACTACTTATGACAGAAGCGTGCAACTACGTATGACAGAAGCGTGCAACTACTTATGACAGAAGCGTGCAACTAACGGAAGCATGCAACTAACAGAAGCGTGCAACTACTTATGACAGAAGCTTACAACTATCTATTACAGAAAACGTACTACGAATTCAATCGCATTGTATAGCAGAACCGGTGCACAGGAGAGGAACTCTCAATTATATTATCTAAACCTTCAGAAATTGATCATTAATTTGATCGGAGTTTCGGGAAATGGTGAAGGCTCCTTATGACAAAAACATGCCATTGTTCTTTTTTATCAGTAAAGAACCATTCACACTTTCAAAAACAAAAAAAGTAAATCAAAATAGCTTCGCCCAAATCGGAGATCCTCTTCACACTTTCTACTAAAAAAAAAAATCATGGATGCGAATTAGACAATGATCTTCTTCTTCAGCTTGCCACCACCGAATTTCGTCGGCTTGGATGACAGGGGAGGAGCTTTGTCCTTCTTAGGTGTCAGAAAACACAAATAGAAACAAAAATTCAGCAATTGATTAGCGGATTTATTGCGTGTGTGCCTGAAATTGAGGTTGAGATCAGCGGAGCACCATTGGAAATGAAGAAGCGCTGCGGCAGATTTGGGGAAGACGGGAGATACTGTATTCCAAAATAATAAAATATGAATTAAAAACTCTAACTTGCTTTATATGACCCAAATATAGTTAATTGGGTAGGGACGGGACAGATGCACACATATTTAAATTATGTGCACATGGTGTATATGATTCCTTACCAAATTTATATAATGATTTCGCAATATTATACATAAATCGATGAGAAATATGAGTTGGTTCATATTACGTATCATTCATAGTAAAAAAAAAAAACTTGATATAGATTTAAGTATTTCCGTCATAAATTTTAGTAGTACTTCAATTATTATTGACAATTTTAGTGTTAAAAAATAATTAGAAATTTTGGCGTTAAAGGGACTAATTTCATTGGCATCAATGACTTATTTATGGATATATATAGTGCGCTAAAAATGTTAAATTGATTGATGGATAGCATTTACAAGCATTTGTATGCGTTCTTTTGTTTGTGTTGTGATATGAAACTATGAACTTGGGCCAGTGCTCCGGTCAGATTAAGCTTGTGGTCTAATTCATAAAAGTGTTACTCACGTCGTTGAAGTGAAGCTTGTGCTCGTATAAAATTAATGTTTCTCAACACATGGGGAATTGGTATGGTTTTTTTATGAGAGAAATGCATGAAAAAAATATACGATAAAATTCAAATAATTCATAGTTATATAGATGTATTTTAGAATCATATACTTCCCCATCTCAATCTTTAAGGAAGTTTTGCTTCTTTTTTTTTCCCAATCTTTTAAGAACACATTTTCTAAAATGAACATATTCACTTTTTCACTTTATCACATAAAATACTAATAAACAATTTTTTCTATTCCTAACTACCCATCACTTTATCACATAAAATACTAATAAACAATTTTTTCTACCCCCAACACTTTATCACAATTCTAATAAATTCTTATGAACAGTCAAACTGACTTAAATAATGGGATGGAGTGAGTAACTTATAATTTATTATAGTAAAATATATAATTTATTTATACTGAACCGTGTAACTATTAATACTGAATCGTGCAACTATCAATAACTATTAATATGATAATAATTTCACGATTCATTATAAATAAATTATACAGTATATTTTAAAACAATAAATTATATGATACTCCATTAAAATACATTATATATATATATATAATATAATGCAACGTGCATACGAGACTTAGCTGACTTTTACATTCTACGTGGAAAGGTTTGGTTAACCGCCAATAATGGAAAAGGGTGACTCCTAAGTCCTACCATCCCCTATTGCTTCGACTCATTTGCTACATTCAATATCTTTAGGCGACAATTAAATTAAATCTTATTGGACAGCTTGGGAATTTTAAAATATGTATAAATTGTTTATATTAAAATATACAAATAATTTGTATATTTTAATAAAAATAACTTGTTTAAAAAATACATTAAAATAGCACGGAGGTCGCGATTTCGAAATTGCAGTATATCGATATTTACTATTAAAAAAATATCAATTTTTTTATATATTAAAATCTTTAGAATGATTAAGCATACCTTATCGAGACGATTGAGCATTACCTTATCGAAAGTTTTCAGTATTACTACAGTATAAACTAATTCAACTATTTTGATATTGTAATTTAATAAAATTCTTTTATATTATTTCTAAATACATACCAATATTTTATATGAATTTTGATATAAGGTAAAATCATTATGAAATAACATACCAACATTTTGGCATGAAAAATGTTATTATATATATTAGTATTTGTTCAAAAATTCCCGAACAAAATTTTATATACACCAAATATTTAGCAAGTATAATTAATAATGCTAATTGCTAACCGTAACTAACCACTCCAAAGTTCAAATTTGAATTGTCCTAATTAGGCTAATAATTCCTACATACATGCATAGTATAAACACTTTTGTCTCGAGTGCATTATAAACATAAATATCTTGACCATTTTACACGAACGTGACTTCCTTCTCTCCTCATTATTTCGAATAAACAATTCAATTTCACGTATATATATATATTTCATAAATCAGATTCAATTACTTCATTTTATTTCGACATTGTATAATATATGATGTATCACAGATCAAATTGAAATGTTTATTAATTACCGTGAGTGTACACCATGTATTAGTATATAGCATGATAACATTATACATACGTGACATTCACACTTTTAAATACATATTCACACTTTTAATAGAAAAGAGGATCATAATTTGGAATAAATAAAAAAGAAAATTAAAGCATCTTATTAGTTACTAGTCATTTCATATTATTTTCAATTTCAATGAAAAATGGTACTCCCATTATTCCATACATATATACTTCTTCCGTCCACGAAAAATGTGTTCAGAGGGTTTAAACATATTATACGAAAACGTAGATTAAGTCCATTTATTCATAATATAATTAATCGTGAGTAAAATATAATGATAATTGAGTAATTAAGTGATTGTTGGACGATAAAAGTAAAAAATTATGTTCATAAATATATTTAATCTACATTTTCGTAAAACAGATTTCAGCCATAGAGGGAGTATTTCAGACAATTGGGGAGTAAACCAAATAAATGGAGATATATGGAAAGGTTTAGGAAACAAATGCCAAAGGGGGACCGGCTCGAATCCACTGTTCCAACACCGTATTTCATCTACTATTCCACAACTTAGATGAATGACACATGTACATCTCACAATATCAATAAATATAAGAATAATTCCTTACATAACCAGATAGGTTATTTAGGAAATTATATCTATTTAAACAAAACTAATTAATTCCTACCAAACTCATTCCAAAAAGTCTTATAAAAATATTTATAATTAATTAATTTAAGCTATAATATATATATATATATATAGAGAGAGAGTAATTAATAATTAAATTTGTTAATTATTAATTGGAGTTCGTATTGTAATCTGTACGTATCATATAAAATTTAAAATCCAATTAAAAAATATAAAAAAATTTATTAGAATAATAAAACATATATTTTTTTTTCGTATTTATAATCACATTTCATATTAGAACATTTGTATGTCTTAATATATTAAAATATATGTACATCAATGAGATATGTATATGATTTCACATTTTAATATTTGTATTAGTTACGTACAAATCTTATATTAATTACATCAAATTTAATTATAAGCTATATGTACAAATTTTATTATGTATTTAAATTTAATTCTAAGTACATACAAATTTTATATGTATTTATCGAATTTACTTATAAAATTTTATAATATTTTTAAATATTACTACCTCCGTCTCAAAGAAACGTGCACGTTTACTGTTTTCATGTGTTTTTGCGAGCGAGTTTTTTATTAGTATTTGAAATGATAAAATAATTTTTAAAGATGCATGCAATAAATGAGAGGTAGATCTATAATACCCCTCTTTAAAAATCACTTTATCATTTGAATTACTAATAAACAATTCGCTCACAAAAAATCGATAATAAAGTAGGTGTGCACGCTTTTATGGGACGAAGGGAGTAAAATTTTCATATTTTATTTTGTAATATATGCTCAATTTTTAAAAAATAAATTTTCATATTTTTTTCCAATTATTGACTAATATATATAACTTAAATTAATTAATTATAAAAATTCTTATAAGATTTTTTGAAATGAGATTTGATTGAAATTAATTAATTTTGTTTAAATAGATATAATTTTCTAAATAACTTATCTAGTTATGTTAGAATGTTATTTTTATATTTATTAATATTGTGAGATGCACATGTCATTCATCTAAAATATGAAATAGTAAATGGAATATGATATTGGAACAGTATATCCTAGCGAAGGTGGGCTAATCAAGAAAGAAACCGATAACATCTCAATTCCAAGTTGTCAACTTTGGGAAAGAGTGAAGACAAGAATTGAACACTGCATCATTACATGTGCCTCTTGACTTTTGTTTATTTTCCACCATTCTTGTTACAAAAAAAGCTCCCTTTCATTTCTTTGATTTTCTTTTATTTTTTTTGTGAAGATAAATCCCAAATTCCACAAGAAAATCACAAAGCAGCCCCCCCTCGCCCACAGCCTACTACCAAGTTTCTTTTTATATTTTATCTGGATTCCTGCGAGACAAAGTGCTTATCTGTAATTATATCACACATACATAACTCGCATTTACAGTGGAGTCGTGGTCAAAAAGCCATAAACCAAAAAAAAAAATATTCAGAAGCTTCCTTTTTTGTGCTTCAGATTTGCTCTAAAGTAGAAAAAGTTTCCCCTAGTTCAATTTCCCGTTTCTGAATCTTACACTTGGGTGTTTCCCATTTGATTTGAAGCTTCTTTTGGATTTTTTTAAAAATAATTTCCGATAGGTATGTGATTTGTACTCTATAATTTTTTTTGGGATTACTTGAAGTGTTTTTTTTATTGTGATTTGTGCTTTTATACGAGAAAGTTTAATTTTTTGAATTTTGCGGCTGAATGTTAAGAGGGGAGATATAAAAGAACTTAATTAATGAAGTTTGTCCATTTGTACGACTGATAAATGTTGGGCAGTTGGATTATTAATCATGACTATGGAGGGAAAAGTGATGGTTTGTTCAATTTCTGTTCATGTGGTTTATTTATTACAGGGTGGTTTGTAGTATCTTGATTCTTTATTACTTGTGTTAGCTACTTATCGCCTTATTCGTTGTTTGAGAAACTAGCTTTCTTGTTGCAAATAGTGAATTGATATCTCAGAAATGATTGTGAATTCATTATATTTGTGTGGATAGATAGATGTCTTGTGCTTCCGAATGGCGCTTTGTATGTTTGGATAATCATGAACATGGTCAATTTTACTGCAAATTTCCGTTGTAAAGTTAATTAGATGATATGGATTGAAAAAATAGATTATATGCTTACGATCTGGAATTATGGTATGGATTAAGGCCATCTTAGCTTCTGCAGATTTTTTTTTTTTTTTTCTGATGAATGGACTTTTTTAATAGAGTTGCTATTTTCTGGATGCTCATTGACATACATTCGGTGCACGCAATGCTTCAGTGGCAGAACAGGTGCAGGTTCTCACTTCCGATTCGTCAGCTGATATGATATTATAGAGATGGACCTTCTTATTGGAGTTTTTGTGTTGACATGTTTAAGTACTTTTGTCTCTCCTGATTCACAAGGTACTACTCTTATGCCCTTTAAGTCATTCAATCAGACCCGTTTGTTTAGTGATATTGGATTAGAAGGGATATGAAATTATGTGATATATTTTACTTTTTCATATGTTTTTTAAGATGTATTATAACATGGGAATTCAAGAAATAGTTCTTGGTATTAGCAATACCACATAGGAGGTGGTAGGGATAATCCAACCAAAATGGGAAAGTAGAGTACGGGCTTCCGGGCCGGAGGGAAAATACAAAAATTACCACCAACACTTGAAATGATAGAAAATTTCTTATCCCTTCTTTTCCTGAGTAACAAACGGGCTCTCAGTGGATTATGTACACCTATGTTGTTATCAAGGTAGTGAATATTCAATTTTGAGGAACATTGATATCCTTTTTGATCATTGTGCAAGTTTAGATATATCTTTTTTGGATTGTGCACATCTAGCTTGTAAATTTTGATATATGCTTACAAATGAGTAATAACATTAAACTTATCAGCTTCAGCTGCATCTTTAATGAAATGATTACATTATCCTGATAAACTGGATATAGGAGTGCTCTTTTACATATTTTATGGATCGATTTTTAGTCTTTTAATATATTGAAAAAAATGCATGGCTTCGAACTAATTAAACTTTTGTTACGTGTCATCCAATTTTTGACACTCATTATTGATCGATGTGTATTTGTCAGTCTATAGCCAAACTAACGGAAATTATTCCTGGTGTACTTAGTTCTATTGTTTACCTTCTGAAACTCAGACTACAGTGTATGCAATAGCAATATAACTAGCTTTTGTTATCTTTATTCTATATAGTGAGAAGTTAGGCTGACTGCTTTATCTTCTCTAATATTTTTGGGGGTTCTTCAGGAGATGCATTGTACTCTTTGAAGATTTCACTTAATGCTTCGAACGATCAGCTTACGAATTGGAACCAGAATCAAGTTAACCCGTGCACCTGGTTTAAAATTATCTGCGACAATAACAATGTGACAACAGTGTAAGAATCTTATGGCATCTAGTTATACAAATGTTTGTGTTCTTTAATGTATTTTATTATTATATGCAAAAGAGTTTTGGATCATACTGCTCGTTTGTGAATTTCATTCTTCTCACTGCTGATGTGTCTCATGATTACATTTCAACAGGACCTTATCCAATATGGGATTTTCTGGAACATTGTCTCCGGCAATAGGGGCTTTGAAGATGCTGAATACACTGTATGTATGAGAATTTACTGCTGTATAATTGATTGATTTGCTAATTTTGTTCGGTATCTTATTTGCTAAAATGCCCAGAAGAAATAGTTTTGATGTGGATGTATATTCTTAAATGCAGCCAGTTACAAGGAAATGGCATAACTGGTAAAATACCCGAGGAGATTGGAAATTTGACGAGCTTGTCGATGTTGGATCTGGAACATAATAAATTAACTGGAGAGATACCGTCTTCCTTAGGCAATCTCAACAAGCTTACATTTCTGTAAGCAAGCTAACAGATCTATTATCTTTTAATCTTTGCATCCAAAATAAGACGTGGCTTGTTTGCATGAGCAGGATTTTAAGTCAAAACAATCTCACTGGACCAATTCCTGAATCACTCGAGAGACTTTCGAATGTGGTCAACCTGTGAGTAACTTGTCTTGTATATTTGTAGCCCCATCTTCATAAAAGATAATCTTAAATTTATGTTTTTTTTTTGGCAGACAGCTCGGTTCCAACAATCTAAGTGGAAAGATACCCGAAAAGTTATTCCAGATCTCCAAGTATAAGTATGGATCATTCCCAGTGTACTCCATATCTTTTTCTTGACTTGTTCACGTATATTTGCTCATGTATTCATGGATTGAGCTTGTATTACTGATTTCAGTTTTACAGGGAACCAATTGAATTGTGGCATCAATTTTGTCCATAAGTGTGAATCTGAAAATGGAGGTATATTCATGTATACTCATCTCAACTGTTCTTTGTTGGTATGTGCGTGTCTTCTTGGATATATAGAAGAAAAGTTTCAAACAAACTTTAAATCAGTATTTAGTGGTAAACGTTAAGGAGGAAGATTGCAAGTCTTTCATTCTATCATGACAGGTGGGTCCGGTAAATCGAAGACTGCCATGATAGTAGGGATTGTTGGGGCCCTCTTTGTTATTCTTCTTGGAAGTTTTCTCCTGTTATTCCTGTGGAAGGGTAGGCATAAAAGATACAGGCGTGAAGTTTTTGTTGATGTTGCAGGTTAGTGTCACCTATGGTTAGCATATCTCGACAGTTCTCAATTTTCAATAGGGCAAATAGGTACTTTTAAAGAAAAAGGGGGCAAATAGATGTTTTAGTCCCTCTAAGTTACCCCTATTTCGGTTTCAGTCCTTCTGACTTTTAATAATTGAATATAGTCCTGTAATTTCAATTTTTCAACATTGTAGTCGGGTAACTGGCTGTAGGAGGTGAAATATCCTGTCGACCAATTAGACTCTCCCACGCCCAGTGTCAACCGGATGTTTCACCTCATACGGCCGGTTACCTGACTAAAATGTCGAACAATTGAAAGTTACCTGACTATTTTCAATAATGTGAAAGTCGAAAGGACTGAAACAATATTAGGGTTAACTTATAGGACTAAAAGCTCTATATTCCTTTTGCAATATTATCTATACTCAAAACTGAAATTTAAAATTGTGCTGCAACTTTCAAAACATGATTATTCATGCTCAGGTGAAGTTGACCGGAGAATCGAGTTTGGGCAGTTAAAGAGATTTGCATGGCGAGAATTGCAGCTTGCTACAGACAATTTCAGCGAAAAGAATGTCCTCGGGCAGGGTGGTTTCGGGAAGGTTTACAAAGGAGAGCTGTCTGATAACACTAAGGTTGCAGTCAAACGTTTGACTGATTTCGAGAGCCCTGGTGGAGATATTGCGTTCCAACGTGAAGTTGAGATGATAAGTGTAGCTGTTCACAGAAATCTTTTACGATTGATTGGATTTTGCACAACACCAACTGAACGTCTCTTGGTTTACCCTTTTATGATAAACTTGAGTGTTGCCTCTCGTCTAAGAGGTATCACTTTATATGCCTAATTTCTAGTTGGTATACACACGAGATCATATGTTCCAAATTGTGTTCCATTTAATGTTAGATAAGGACTGTGTCATCATTCCATTAATTTATTCTGGATATCCAAACAGAGCTTAAACCTGGGGATCCTGTTGTGGATTGGCCAATCAGAAAACGTGTGGCACTGGGCACAGCACGGGGATTAGAGTACCTGCATGAACATTGTAATCCCAAAATCATTCATCGAGATGTTAAAGCTGCAAATGTGTTGCTGGATGAAGATTTTGAAGCTGTTGTTGGTGATTTTGGGTTGGCAAAGTTAGTCGATGTGAGAAAAACTAACGTAACAACTCAAGTTCGTGGGACGATGGGTCATATAGCTCCTGAATATTTATCCACTGGAAAATCATCAGAAAAGACCGATGTTTTTGGATATGGCATCATGCTTTTAGAGATTGTGACAGGGCAGCGAGCTATAGATTTCTCCCGTTTGGAAGAAGAAGACGACGTGTTACTGCTTGACCATGTAAGTTGCTATTAATAAAGGGGTAAATTACCAAAATCCTCCGTGAGGCTTGCCAAATTATTAAATAAACCTTTAAAAAACAAAAAAATTGTTTGATTGATCGAGAAATGCAAAATCATTTCACTTCTTCTTGTTCTCCTCATATTTGCACCAATTGATTGTTTATTGATTTTGGATTACTCGTCAGTCAAACTAGTTTTTTAGCCTTTTTAGGGGGTATTTGGTCGTTTATTCAAAAGTCATGGCTCTTTTAATAATTTGGACAAGCCTCGAGGGGGATTTTGGTTCTTTATCATCAAATGCTCTCTCTGATCGAGTTTAATCATCATGAAGGTCAAGAAACTTCAAAGGGAGAAAAGACTAGACGCAATTGTTGACCGAAACCTAAACACAAATTACAACATTCAAGAGGTGGAGATGATGATTCAGGTGGCGCTACTCTGTACTCAAGCATCGCCGGAAGACCGTCCAGCGATGTCCGAGGTTGTCCGAATGCTCGAAGGAGAAGGACTTGCAGAGAGGTGGGAGGAATGGCAACATGTTGAAGTAACAAGGAGGCAGGAATATGAAAGGCTTCAAAGAAGATTCGATTGGGGAGAAGATTCAATACACAATCAAGATGCTATCGAATTGTCTGGTGGACGATAAGGTAATCGATATAAGCAAGTATTTCTTTGTGTTTTTCGTGTCTTTATAATTCAGTTGTTTTGTATATCATGTGATGTGGGGGGTAAGGTTTTAAGGGGCCTACTGGGTTTTTCTATAGGGTTTGCCATGTGTATTTTTGTAAATGACTAAAACTTTCGACCTGTTTTCCACAGAAGTTGTTGCTTTTGCCTTATTATTGACTGAGAAACCTAGCAGGCTGCTATTTTGTATAACATTATGCAAGTGTGTGTTTTGTTAATGAAAATGTGAGTTTATATGATATTATTCTATTATGGATGTTGAATAGGTAAAATGTACGCGTTGTATTATCTATCGTTCGTGCAATAATATATGCACATTCATGTGAGTGCTTGTAAATGTGATAAGTCGGTGTTGAGATGTTTGCAATAATATATTGAAATAAGGTTGTTCATTAAACATTATATCAATTTTGTCAATACAAGAAAAATATGGATCATTTTTTGTTGTTAAAAGAATATAAAATAATCAATGAATTTTTTATCTAGTGTACAATGAATGATGGTCGTCGTTTTCTGCTATTAAGTTTGCAAAAACAAGAGGGTCCAAAAAGTTCTGGTGGATCAACCCAATAATAGGAGCTCACAAAGAGAATCCTATTAAAGAGCAGCCCTACTTTTTGTGTTTTTTTGATCAATTTCTGCGGCGAATTCACCCTCAATTCCCAGCGCCTAATAACTTCTTTGCTGAATCACTAAATCGAATGGGCCGCTTCTTTCTAAACTCGCTTGGGCCTTGCTATATTAATTTGCAAAGTGAATTGTAAACTAAAATTGAGCCATTCTTGTTTTTTTTTCCTTTTTTATTCAGCCCAATTGCGACCTTTTTTCTTCCTGTATTTTACTCGTTTGACTTTTTATGTTTACCCCTAGTCAATTCTCCTCTTCAATAATTAATAGACACGTCTTTTACTTCAAATAATTTCATTTTTACAAATTAAACAACAAATTATTTTTTTGAAAATTAAGCACAATTAAATAATTTAATAGTGTAAATAACATATGAAATCTTATAAAGAATAATAAACACATGAATTTCTAGTAATTTTCACACTAATCAATATATTGGGAAAATTCAAAGCTATTTGGCCAAAATAAAATTTAACTCAACTTATATATGTTGTAGTGCACGTAGTATTAACCTAACTCTTCGTTAATGAGTAATGCAGTTGGTCTTTTGTGCAGCATGTGCACTATACAATTTAAATGCATTTTGAAATAAATAAATTATTTTTATTATATTTTAGTAAAAATAATTTACATGTTTCAAAAAAAACAACTTTTATATTTTAAAATACATTTAAATTGGACGGTGTACTTAGTGTATATAGATTTTCTTTTTATTAATTACAACTGAAGATCGAGCGAACAATTTTGAATAAAATCTAATTACTCAATTACGTGAGGCATTTTTTTATCTGACCAAGACTGTAAATAACGTTTATATATTGCACTATATCTAAGTGTGTACGTTTGACAAGAAAAAATGGCATTGACTTTGGATCAAACGTTAATTATTTCAACAACATTTAGAAAAATAGGTTACTTGTAAGAACTAACTCAACCCAAATTGAACATGATAAAACAGAAGGAAGTAGTGGTCTTCTAAATTATTCTAGAACATTATAATACGACCAAATGATTCGGTAATTAGGTTGGGGGTTTCAATAGTCAATCCCTTGTTAGAAAAGTTACGAAGTCCACCTACTCACTCGCGAAATGGATACTCATATTGGGTTTATTCAATAATAAATTTAATTATTATATTATTTATCTTTATTATATCCGAACTTTCTTTTTGAAGCCAAGTTGTTATTTTTGTCATGATTCGTTCAGATGTCCTTTCCCATACGCACAATTCGTTAGAATTTTTTTCTTCACTGTCACTGTAAATGATGCTTCCTTAAATATAATGTATTTTGTGTACTACTTAAATATCTATGAACCAAGACTTCCTTAAATATTTAAATATAAATGTAAATATGCGAAGAGATTAGGCATTGCACATTGCAATATTGCACAAGTGAAGAATAATTTTATGACCCAAGACTTTTGAAAGGAAGAAAATTGGTCAAATTTTGAAATTCTCTCTCTAGAATTGGCGGCAGGTAAATCAACGCTATCCGGGCAAGTGAACGATCTGGTGATGCCTTGGGCGCCTTCCCCGTTCTAGTGTACTGATTCTGCAACAAGATGAGCGCTGAGTGTGGTGAGTGACGAGAGGTGAGGAGGGGGCGTAGGGTAGAACGACGAAACCTTTTTTCCGAGCGTTTTTCGGTGAGGCAGCCATATTATCCCAGCCATAGGTCTAACCAAGCCTTCCCTGTTTTCCCTAGGTCTACTGGTAGTGCGGCAACGAATGGTTATCACGGCAGACATGAATGGTATTCTGGTTCAGCTAGAGTTTTGAAGGAACTCCCCACTGAAGAAAACTCCTGGTCTTTCTTGTTTAAATTTTTTCCAGAAGAGTGTGCTCCTGAAACTTTAAGAGCCTATTTTGAAGAAGTCGGCGAAGTTCTGGATATCTTTTGGCCTCGAAAGAGGAATAAGGAAGGAAAAGTGTTTGGGTTTGTCAGGTTCTCCAAGAGATATGACGAGAGAAAATTGCTACTTGAACTGAACAATATCTTGATTGGGAGCTACAAGCTTCGGGTAGTCATCCCCAGATTTAAGAGAGAGTTACCTACTGAGAAGATTCCAAAAACTGCAAATCCACCTGAGCCTAGTACCCAGAACGATGCTCCAGATCAAGGTACTGGAGTTCAGTCCTTTGCTGAGGCTGTACAAGGATTGGGGAAAGACAAAATTCCTTTCTCCCAGGTCTCAGATATTATCGAGTATCAATCTTCGGAAATGGAGGGAGAATGTGGGGGTAATCTAAAAATCACTCCGATGGGAGAAAATTTAGGTTTGATTTAGAGCAATTCGGGAAATCCGACGGAATTAGCAATTAAAGGCTTTGATGAATGGGCGTCCTTTTGGTTCGAATGGATAAGACCCTAGAAAGAGCTGGACATTTGTCCAAGCAGAATGATCTGGACAAGATGGTATGGAGTCCCTCTTCATGTGTGGTCCGGGAAATTCTTCTCTAGGGTATGTGCTAAGTGGGGTCTTTTTATGGGTCTTGACGATAAAAAGACGAAAAAGGTTAGGCTGGATTTTGCTAGAATCCAGATATCCACATCATTTTCAAATCCAATTGACAAGGTGCTCTGTGTCAAGGTGCTTGGAGTTTCGTTTAAGATCTGCATTATGGAAGAATATGCATGCTCATGTGACTTAGAAAATGAAAATGGCAAAGTATCGGATAAGGAGTCATCGGTGTGGTCCGGTGAGCATCATTCTGCCTTGGAACAGGCGGACGCCATTATTTCCGACGTCGAAGGAGATCTTTCCGATTCATATGGACGCCAACCAATTTCAAATGTTGCATCGGAATTCTAACGTCGGATTGTCGAGTCGAAGCGGCCGAAATTAATTGCCAGGAAAATCGTGAACGTGATGATTGCGATACCCCAAGAAACGTGGGAAACATGGAGACCCCACAAGATCCGTTCGAGGCAGAACCAATTAAGGCGGGGGGTCCTCACTCTAAGGTACAAAATTTATGGGAAAATTATTCTAAGGTACAATGTGCAAAAATTACGTTGCACTTTAGTATCTAGTTTGAACTAAAGTGCAAATTTTTTTTGCACATTGTACCTTAGAGTAATTTTCCCATAAATTTTGTACCTTAGAGTAATTTTTTCCTTAAGGCACGCCGGATGCGGCTTCTCACTTTTAATATCAGAGGGTTAGGGAGTTCAGTTAAGAGGAAGGAGGTGCAGAGTTTCATTAAGAATCAAAATATTGATTTTTGCTGCTTACAAGAAACTAAAGATGAAGATTTAAGTGTGGAAACGTGCAGAGAAGTTTGGGGTGGGGTTAATTTCGGCTGGGTAGCTAGAAATTCAGTGGGAAGGTAGGGGGGTATTCTGAGTATTTGGAATTCAGATAAATTTGCTATGTCTAGCTTTTGGGATTGTGAGGGTGCTGTGATTGTTAATTATTTTTGGGGGTCAGAAAGAATCAGGTGTTGTATCGTCAATGTATATGCTCCTCAACAACTGGCTGGGAAAGTTGAACTCTGGGATAAGCTTCAATTAATCACTGAGCAGAACGAGGATTCCTGTCTTTGTGTTGCGGGAGACTTTAACTCGATTCGCTATACTTGCGAAAGAGTGGGTAAAAGCTCACAAGTCTCTTGGAATGATATTACGACATTTGATGGATTCATTCGGGATTCAAATCTGTTGGACGTGCCGCTTTCTGGGAGAAAATTTTCTTGGTATCAAGCTGATGGTAAATGCAAGAGTAGGCTAGATCGAGTCCTGCTCAACAACAACTGGGTGTCTACATGGCCTTCTTCATCTTTGTCTGGTCTCCCTACATCGGTCTCGAATCACTGTCCACTGTCCTTAGTAACAAAAGATGTAAATTGGGGACCCAAATCATTCCGATTCATCAATGCGTGGTGCACACATCCGGAGTTCAAGAAATTTGTAAAAAAAGAGAGTTACGAAATCGAAGGATGGGGTGGATTCAAAGTCAAAGAAAAACTTAAGCTACTTAGAGAAGATATCAAGAAGTGGAACGTGGATGTCTTTGGATCGATGGATCAAAAAATAATCCGATTAAGAGAAGACATCAGACAATACGATCTTATCGATGATGTTTTGGGCTTGAAGAGGAAGAAGTCATCCAAAGAAAAGCTCTCTCGGCGCGGCTGATTTATAGTCTTCGTCAACGGAATAACCTTTTGGCCCAGAAAGCAAAGATCAAATTAAATGGTTAAACGAAGGAGACGTAAACTCAACATTCTTTCATAGAGCCATTAATTTTTGAAGAAATAAAAACGAGTTTGCGGGTCTTTATCTTGATGGCAGTTGGACCGATGATGTTAAAACCATTAAGGATGGGGTTCGATCCTTCTTTGAAAACCATTACAGCCAACCTCGTACAGCGTGCCCAGTACTCGATCCTGGGTTGTTCGGGTCCAAGGTCTCTGATGAGGACAACTCCATCCTATCTGCCCCTTTCACGGAAGATGAAGTAGAGGCGGCCATCGGAAATTGCAATAGCTCAAAGAGACTGGGCTCGGACGGGTTTAATTTCAAGTTCGTCAAAGAATGTTGGCCGGTGATTAAGAAGGACTTCCTACAAATGATTGATGATTTCTACGAAAATGGGAAGATTGTTAAAGGGCTTAATCCTTCCTTTATCACCCTTATTCCTAAAAAGGAAGATGCTTCAAGCCTTGCGGATTTTCGGCCTATATCTCTTATTGGGTGTGCCTACAAACTCATTGTTAAACCTCTGCCTCGAGATTGAGCAGAGTCATGGATAAGCTGGTGTCGCATAACCAGAGTGCTTTTGTGGGTAGAAGGAACATAATGGACGGTGGAGTGATCTTAAATGAGTCAATCGAGGAAGCTAAGAGAAAGAAGATTGGAAGGGTGTTCTTCAAAATTGACTTTGCAAAGGCCTACGACTCGGTGGATTGGAACTTCTTGGATTCTATGCTCAGAGGCTTCAACTTTTGTGAGAAATGGAGAATGTTGATAAACGAATGTGTCTCTAGTGCTCATGCATCGGTATTGGTGAACGGAAGCCCTTCAGGTGAGTTTAAACTCCATAGAGGATTGAGACAAGGAGACCCTCTATCTCCTTTCTTATATCTTCTAGTAGCCGAAGGACTGAGTCTTCTCGTATCAACGACATCCAAAACAGGTCTCTTTGAAGCAGCTCTTATCGGTAAAGACAAAGTCCGCGTCTCACACCTCCAATATGCCGATGATACTATATTTATTGGAGCAGGGAGTGATCATAATGCATTGGTGATGAGAAGAATTCTCTGCAATTTTGAACTCTTGTCTGGGCTGAAAATTAACTATGGGAAGAGCAGCCTAATGGGATTAAATGTCAAAAATTCCAGGATGTGTAACATGGCTGAAATTCTCAATTGTTCAGTGGGCGAAATTCCTTTCTCCTATTTGGGGCTTCGTGTGGGAGCTACGGTGAGCAGAACTGTTGGAATTTAGAGACACATAAAACACGTAATCACATGCGCAACAGAAATTAAAGTTCACCAACAACGAACAATTAATTGCATACAGATTACAATAATCATAACGAGAAACTACAGTGATTCGATAGCAGATTTCTCAACTATGGTATCCACGTAATCCCCAAGAACGGATCTGCACGAATTTGCCAGTGTTGAATCCCAAGTTGAATCAGCTAGGAAAATCCAAACTTTAGATCTTATGGAGAGAATATGAAGTTACGTACGTTCGTGAATTCCCAAGAGTCTGTATATATAGGGGAGACCCAGCTTAAATCTTAAGCTAGCCCAATTAGGGAATAAAAACCCCAATCTTGAATGAAATTAATTCCTTTAATTTAATTCCCTAAATATAAATCTCTACGGATTTAAATGCCTTTTATGAAAATCTCTACGATTTATTTCATATACATTAAATCCTATAATTATATTCCAAATATAATTATTGGGAATTCTTATTTAATTAAATCAAATTCAATTAAATAATATTAATAATAATTAATTCCAAATTAATCTATTATTAATTTATTCTCCATAAATTAAATATTAAATCCAATTTAACATTTAATCAACCAACTATAATCCGTAAAAGGGAATTACTTGTTGTGTGACCCATAGACCCTCATATATCGAGCGATTAGTCAAACTAACGGTCTTAATTGAACCCTAGACAATAAATCAGACATTCTCAATATATGAGGTACGTTGCGAGAAACATGCAACTACCTGTAACTGTAACGTGGGCAATTGCGATTTCCTCATTTCATTCACGAATACTCGATTAGTCTTGAACATGATGAAGTGCCTATTCAAATAACTAAATCAATTTATCTCAAATCACTAATTGATCATTAATGTCACACTTAGTCACAAAGTCTAAGTTGACGTGCATTGGCCAATGACTTAGATCCAATTATGATGAGAAGATGAGTATTCTCTCTAAATCCACTTTGAGGAATGAATCATTTTCTTGGTTCAACTACCACGCACATGCACTTCGTGATGAACCCAATCCAAGCCATATCTACCCATAGACGGGTGCAAGCATCGATCATGGTCAAAGTTCATCACTCCACACATCTCGTTCGTATTGACCTCAAGTCAAAAGAGTATCGCATTGCTCCCACTAACCGAGACACCCGTAGACACATATAGTGGAACTACATCAAACGGTTTCTCGGATGGGTATACCAATACCCTCTAAGTTATTTGTGCATCCATCATGAGATACTTAGTATCTCGTAGTAAGTGAGATCTTACTACACTCTCTAAGAGTATGATGCAGATCGCACACCAATCTCCATTGCATCATCAATATCCCTTTCTTGATGATCCTCGATTGGGGCTATTTAAGAATCATGCTTAAGTCATCTGAGTTCTCACTCACCCAATGACAACAGTGATTCAAGGGAACACATATAAGAATAAATGCAAACAATCAAACATAATATTCCAATGAGTATATCGCCATACATTTAATATTAAACAAATAGTAATATTAAACCAATACTGAATATTATCTGAGTATTATGTCCTTACAATGGATTGTCTCTAGGACACTAACACTAACAAGAACAACAGAATGGAGTAATTTAATCCAGAAATTCCAGAAAAAATTAAAGTCGTGGGAGGACCGGAAAATCTCTTTCGGGGGCAGAATTACCCTTCTGAAAGACGTGTTATTATCGTTGCCAATCTACCAGTTTTCCTTTCACAAAATACCAAAGAAAACCTTTAGTGTGCTATCTTCTCTTCAAGGTATTTTCTTGTGGGTGGGGGGGGGGGAGTGAAAATGTTTCTAAAACGTGTTGGGTGAGTTGGAATAATATTTGCAAATCTAAAGATTTGGGGGGCCTTGAGGTGAGAGATTTGGGTTTGTTCAATAGAGTCTTGTTAGGAAAGTGGGTTTGGAGATACTTAGTGGAGGGTGATAGCTTGTGGGTTAGGGTGTTAAAATCGTTGTATGGTGAATTAGATGTGGGTGAATTGGGTATTGTGTATTCTGGGAATCTTGATAGAGGGTCTTATTGGTGGAAAAAAAGTCATTGAGAATGTGTCAGGGGAGGGGGGTAAATGGTTGTGGGGTTCTTTAGAGAGGTGCATAGGCAATGGGAATAACACTAAATTTTGGGAAAGTTTATGGACGGGTTCGAGGTCTCTTAAAAGTAGGTTCCCTAGGCTTTTTCATTTGAGTGCGTCGAGGGAGTTGGTGGTGAGTGAGATGGGGGAATGGGTTAAACGGGTTTGAAAGTGGGTGTTGAATTGGTGTAGGGCTCTATTGGATCGTGATCTTGTTGCTATTGATAAGTTTGAACGTTTCCTTAACAGGTTACAAATTAAGGAGAATTGTGCAGACTCATGGAAATGGATTTTATCGAAGGATGGCACGTTCAAGACTAAGAAGGCGTATGATCTTTTGAGCAGCCCTGTCTCGGGTTCGTATGCTGCGGTGCCTAGTGGAAGTGTGCTCAATTCGATTTGGGGTAAGATTCCTCCCATTAAAGCTTCAGCGATGGCGTGAAGATTACTTCAAGACAGACTTCCAAACAATTCAAACCTCTTTTCCAGAAACATCCTCCCGCAAAACAGTTACATGAGATGCCCTATCTGCAATTCCGAACCGGAGACAGCAGCCCACTTGTTCCTCAGGTGCAAAATCTCGTTTAAAATTTGGTACGATTGCTATAATTGGGTGGGGATATCAACGGTTCCTCAAAATCAGATTCTTTCACACTTTTCTTCTCATTCGGGTCTTCTTGGGGGGAAGAAAGGCAAGTTTTTCGCTATAAGTTTGTGGATAGGAGTCGTCTGGGTTATTTGGAAAGAAAGGAATAATTTGATCTTCAATCAAAATAAATTTGAAAGGGAGAAGGTTGTGGGGGAGATTAAAGGCAGTCTGTGGAGTTGGTATTCGGCTAAAAAATCTGAGCTTAGTAATTGGTCGTTTTCTGATTGGCAACTAAATCCTAGAATAGTCCTCGATTGTTAGTTGGACCTCTGTTGTTTCTCTCTTATTATGCTGTACAGGGTATTTCTTATACCCATTCATTCATTCTTAATGAAATTTTCCTTATCAAAAAAGAAAAGAAAAAAGAATTCAATTATAGTGGCTAATGACTGGCTCAATAGCGTGCCCGAACCCTTGGTTCTTGACAATTGGACTTTGGTCTTGGGTTTGGGGCCTATATTAATTTTTTGGAGCTTGGTCCAACTAAAATAATTTGAGCCCAACAAGCACACCCAATCCGGAATTGGGTTGGCCCAAGTGAATTTTAGCACATGTCTGCAGAAACTCTAATTTGAATTCAGACGAACCTGGACGTCGTTATGTCCAGGTTCATGGACGTTTCTCCTGGAATTTTGTAACGGTTCGATTACAATCTGACCATCAATACCATAACGTCGGTATGTCCAGGTTCATGGACGTTTCATTCATCAGCATACATAGTTCTTGCATGCATCTGCATACAGTAGTACAATCCAGTTCTTGCGCCAATTCAGTTCGCCGGAGCTTTACACGTTGCGGTGTTGCAAGTGTAAAGACGAAAGTCGTTTTACCTTTGGAAACGATACGTCAAATCGTGAACACTACTGAGGCGTATTTCATTTTGCGGGAAAAGGTTCCACCTTGACTCGACTTTGGTGAGTTTTTCTAATATTTGTTTATTTTGTTATTTGTTCGTGCTGCTACTGTTTAATACGTGCAATGATCGAAGATTCCCAGAATTTTTTCTTGCAAAGTTACCGAATTTGGTCCGTGCAGATTTTCAGAATTAGTGTGTGCATAATTTTTCCAGAATTAATTCGTGCAGGAATTTTTCAGAATTAGTGCGTGCGAAGTTTTAGTTTTTGAAAAGTAATTCTTATTTTACTGAAAAGTAATAGTTCGTTTATTGTAAAGTACTACTTTATTTTCTGCAATTTCTTTTCCATTTTTTTTATTATTTCTTTCATATTGTAAGTCATCGTTGGGTGCTTTATAAATCCAACACTTATATCACACCATCTGAATGTACCGAGACTTACATAGTCAAACTTATAAACTATTTCTTTAAAATTTACAAACTGTATTTTTGTCAAAAGAGCTCATAAAGGTTCTATTAGTATTAACAATAATTACTATAAACAAATTAATATTTCTAGTTGAAGTATTAAATAATCACTAAATAACATATTATATTTTGAAAAGATGAACTTGGATACCCTGAAAATGGAACAAGTCTAGCATAGTCAAAGTAGAAATATCTTGACAATCTTCTAAGTTAGTTGTCTTCCACACACAAACTAAGGGGTTTGTCTATGGATTATTCAGTAAGATTTTTGCCAACTTATACACAATTCTCACCAACTTCTACAATAAGTCACTTCTAGTAATTAATATTAAAGGCAGTGAATGAATAAAAACTAAACATCATTTCTTGAAATTGCATTCATAGGATTAGGACACAAATTAAGAACAACTGATGCATTCCCCCTCATTGAAAATTAAAATAAAATGTCATAAGTTTTATTTTTTCCTGAAAATAGAAGCAATTAGACGACTATAGCTATACATATGTACTTCCAATCACTACTACAAAAAAGCTAATAAACAACGGATAATACTCGTTGTCTATTAAATTAAATAGACGTTGTGTATTAAAGTGTAGTGAAAGACTCTTCCTCTTTCACAACGGGTATTATCTGTTGTCTATTGTATGAACAGACAACGGACCATACATTAATAGACAACATGTAATATTCGTTGTCTATTTAATCTACTACAACATTGATTGACAACAAATAGTGTATGTTGTCTATTATATGTCTCACAACCCAGATAAACAACGTATAATATCCGTTGTCTTTCAGGCAATACTTTTTCAAAAAAGAAAATAAATAAATATATATATATATTATTGCAACATGTTTCAATAATTCTAAATAGATATATTCACAATTAATTCAATAATTAATTGATCCGAATACATTAAAAAATGAAAAAAAAAACAATAATCTAACTACTAATTCCAAAAGCCCTTCCATGTCCCATCCTTCTATTGCTTCCAAAGTCCAAATTTGAATTGAATTTGGTCGAGCGTATTAAGTCCATCATTTGTCACCTTCCATCCACTTGACGGCTGGACTATCATCAAGCATCAGAGAGGAAATTTAAGATTTCCTGGGGAGAGAACAACATATATTTAAATAAATAAAGAAAAATTGATTAGTTTCAATTAATGCAATAACAAATTATCCGCATTGCAAGAATTAAAAGGCAAAAAGGGCTGAATAAAAAGGTGAGAAATTTAATGGCTATAAATATTAACTATAGTGAATTCAAGAGTTATACTCAAGATGAATTTACAGTGAATATTCAGGCCTGGGGGAATTTAACAATTCTCTTGTAAGATACAGGAGGTATTTCTGAACTCTTATCTCTGATCTCTGATGATAGTAGAACTAGAAAATCATAAGACGAATAATGTAGAGCTCTCCCTTCCCTTGAATCCCTTCCAAATACTAGTTCTTTCAACCACCAATAAATCCATACAACAAAGACAAACACCTAGTCTCGTAGATGTAAAGACTCGAAGGGAATATCTAAACAAAACTTAATCAATAACCTTTCCTTATCATACCTAAATCACATCTACGAAGATCCAAGCATTCTGCTAAAATAAAAATACCAGCAAACCTTTACAGTACTATTTACAATAAAGAACAAGTCTAAGTCCTATAATGTTCTAACTATTACCCAATTAAAGAACATAATCAAGATCATCTAATTCATTAATTTTTTGAGATAGTTGATGTACTCTTCGATATTAATTTTTATTTATTTTTTGCAAACAAAAACAATATGGTGAAAGCAACCTTAAAAAACGAAAGGATATCACACCTACTTGATCCAAGCATCTTTTTTTTTGAAGGCATGATCCAAGCATCTTGAATACACCTTTTCCACTTTAAACCAGAAAATCTGTAGGATCGACCAAGAAAACTTACTTCATTGTAAATCTGAGGCGCACCGTCCACCTTCTATTAGAGTCGAGGTGCTAGCGATTGCGAGAGGACCGTCGCGGGGGTCGAAGGGCTGAGACGGAGACTCCAGCGAATAAAGACGACATCGGTTAGCCAGCGCCGACTGAGATTGCGATTAATGGCGATGGAGTGTTAAGGGTTTGAAATCTTGGGCTTTTGGTGGCTGGAAGTAGGGTTCCAGTTTTATTTTATATATTTTTGTTTATATATTCAAAATATAAATGTATATAATTAATTAATTAATGGCAAAATAGTAAATACAGTGCAAACTCAATTAGGCTCGCGAGCCTTTCGAGCCGAATATTTATGAACTTTAACTCGATAGCTATTCAAGTAGGTTGAACTCGACTCCGCTCGACTATATACGAGTCGGTTATGATCTTTTTTTCAAGTCGAGCGCGAGTAGTTTGTGAATCGGATTGATTCATTAATATTATTTATAGTTAAGGGTAAATTTTTAAAAAAAATTATAAAAATTATAAATGTACAACTAAGAAAGACAAAGGTGTACCAGTTGTTTTTTACTTTTAGCAAATCAATTTTATTAAAATTAATTAAAAAAATATAATACTGATACATAAGACAACTAAATACAACAACACTATATTGCACCCGTTGTCTATTAGCGAGAATTCACACTAATAGACAACGCAAAAGAACAACGTATACCCATCCATTGTCTATTAACGAGAATCACATAAATAGACAACGCAAAAAGACAACGTATTATCATATTCGTTGTCTATTAGCGAGAATAACATGAATAGACAACGTAAAATTACAACGTATTCCCATATCCGTTGTCTATTTGCGTGAATTCTCGCTAATAGACAACGGTTAGTCAAATAGACAACGTACTTTGTCTTATAGACAACGGATTTTAAAATATCCGTTGTCTATTACGCGTTGTTGTTTAACGTTTTTCTAGTAGTGAATTCAACCAAGCAAAATCCACCTGCCCCTTTTGAATTTGATGAACAATTCCAGTTAAATAAGTATACTAAATGCATCATTTTTTCACGGTAGATAATTGAATTGATACAGTCTTGTCACTAAAGCGTGTCGATTTCTTGACAAATTAATTATCTACACCATTTTTCATTTCTTGTCCTAAATTTCTTGTCAAGTCCCTCATCTAGGACCTAGCTAATTGTATATATATGAAGATTGGATTGCTTTTAAATCCAGCATGCTTAATTTATATTTTGGACTATTAACACGTTGCGATGAAATTGATATCAATTGTAAATGTAGCTTTTCTATGTTTAGCACCCATAGGGACTGATGTCACCCAATAATTTAATATTTTTAAGAAGTTAATTAATTTTGAATATATTTGGCAAAATAGTGGTAGTTTTGTAATTTATAACTTTTCATGAGAAGTTTTTGGATTAGCAACAATGTCGTGTAATTTGAATGATGAACGAGCAATTAACGAGACGTGTTGTGGATCATTTCGGGTGTCGGGGCACATAATATATATATATATATATATATGTATATGGGGTCTTAAGATTGTGAGACCTTTGTCTTAATGGACTCTTTTAGTTATTTAAATAATTATGTTAGAAAAATTAAATAAATGAATTAATTCTAGATCTCTTTATAAGTTCGGACTTTTAGATGAGATTAAACTCTTTCATGTTATTAGAGTCTTCAGGCTCACGTTTACATATTGAGTTCGATTTCCCACTGAAAGCACTCAACTCATATTAAATTGTTCACTCGATGGGTCTCCTCTCAATGATGGAGTAAGAGAATTAAGTGAGAAAAAAAGTTTTTTGGTCCCATAACTTTCTTGTAATCCATTTTTTGTCTCAAAAAATTTAACTATCTAATTTTAATCCCCTAACTATCTCGATTGTCCAATTTTAGTCCCATTTTTATCGAAAAATAGAAAATTTTATCATTTTCAGTAATGCGTAAGTCACATATCGGTTAAAAATACGAGTTTCCGAGCTTGTATCTGACGTTGACACTGACTGCTAAAAGAAAAGTTCATTTTTCTAAAAATTAGAAAGAACAAGAAAATTTCTCCCAACTGCGGAAAAAAATGTATTTTTAATGTCCACGTTAACTACGAGCTCGAATTTTAACTGACATGTGACTTGTGTGATAAAAAAAAAGACAATTTTATGTTTTTCGACGAAAATGAGACTAAAATTGAACAATTGAGATAGTTATGTGATCAAAATTAAAAAGTTAAATTTTTTGGGACAAAAAATGGATTAAAAAAATTATGAGACTGGATATTTCTTATATCTGGTGCACCATTCTTTAATAAAAATTCCTTCTCTTTCCTGATTTAAAAAAAATTGCATTTTAGATAAAATTGGTCAGAAACACCTCAATGCAGAAAAATTGTTACGAGTCGAAAAATTGTCTGGAATTGTGATGAACATTAAATAGGCCGCAAAAATTCAAATATGAATAGAAGTCAATGATATCAACTTATGGCTTCATCGGAGAGACACATAGATTGGTACGTATATGACATGTAACTCGAATCATCAGAAAATAATTGGAATTAAGACAACAAAATTGAATCGCGAAAGAAATGACCGGACGCAAACACTCAAATTCAGGTGTTGTGGTATATTACATTGACAATTAATGGTATCAAATTGAAGAGCTCCAAGAGACAAAGATATTAATGTATAGAGTCACCGAGATTCGGCCTGGACTTGGACAGGAAGAGGTTGAATCGTAAGCGAGATTGACATTTTAGCCCCGTTTGTTTGTTTGTTTTTTGGGTATTTCATGTCAATTTGATCAAAATGTGTGAAATTAAAATATACGGGTCTAAATAGATGAAATTATAAGTTATTCTCCACTTACATATTAATATATTTTATTATAAAAATATAAAAACATATATATATTAATAATATATACTCCGTATACACGAGACTTAAACATATATATCATTTTCATGATGTTATAATATTCTTGTGTGGGGGTTGGAGAAAGGGGTTTGAAAATAGGTGCCATCACATATCAACTTTCATTTTCATTAATATGGCCAACACTAGTTACAGAGACGTGCACGAATACTTTAACCTCAGTGTTTCCTAACTACTTGGGTCCCCTTTTATCATTTGGGTCCCCTTTTATCATTTGGGTCCCCTTATCGCGTCACTTTTTTGACATTTGCTTTTTAGTCAACTCATCCCAAAATCAAACTTTTTATTTCATTGGACAAATATTATAACAATAGTATAATATATTACATATGTAATGACCAATTATTATAGGACACATAAATACAGGGATTAAGTTTTTTTATAGTTCAATAACTTTGCATTATTTTAAAATTGATCCCGATTGTTTTGACTTTTTAATTTTGATCTTATAAATTTTTAATTTTTTTAAATTAGTCATTTAACCTGCTGCAGCAGATTATCAAGTAGGTAACTATCACATGTGTAATTATTATTATTTTTTTATTTTTTTAAAGCGCTACTTTAACTTTTTTAATCCTAATAATCATGGTCGGGTTTTGAGTCGGGTCTAAAAAAATTATAGTAAAAGACAAAGCAAATCGGATCGATTTACTGGGTCTAAACTAACCGAAAAATTCAAAAATAAATCAAAATACGCAGAAAATCACTCTTTCTCCCTAACAAAAATAAGCATAAAAATCCCGACCCAAAATTATTAGGATTAAAAAAGTTTAAGTGACATTTTAAAATTAAAAATAATAATAAAATAATTACATAAGTGACGGTTACCTGTTTGGTGACCTGCTACAATAGGTTAAATGACCAATTTCAAATTTTTTGATAATTTATAAGACTAAAATTAAAAAATTAAAATAATCGGGATAAATTTCAAAACGAAGCAAAATAAATGAGCTAAAAAATATACTTAATCCCCATATAACTATATTTTGATGTGAGCTAGTGGTTGGCGGGAGGATATCCGAAGGTTCGGTCATCAATTTTGACCAATTTTTTTTACCTTAAAGCTATGTTTATAAATTACTAGTAAACTTTCATGTGGGTTTATTGTATATTAAGATGTGAATATAAAGAAGTTTGAGTTGGTCTCCCATAAATCAGACGTATGCTATGAAATTGGATTATTTAACATATTTCACTTATTTTAACACATTTTTCTAAATTTCTAAATTTGATTTGTATTATATTCTGAGTAGGGTCAAATGTCATGAATTAAAAACAAAGTTTATAGCATGAACCAAGTTTAGAAGTCGAGAATAGAAATTTTACTTAGTCGAAATTGACTATATGCGTACGGCTCAATCTTTGCGACCACTCCTTTCAAAAGAAAGGAAAACTTACTGATAAATATATTTTATAATTGCAAATTTATTAATAGGTATAATCTACAAACTCTTTTTCACCTCCAATATATATTTTCACCAAGTTAATTAGTCGCATTACGAATTTCTTTAACCTGGCATTTCAATAGTACTAAAAGAATTCGGGATATCAAACTCAATCTAATTAGTTTGACCAAATTGATTAATTAATGAGATTATAAGGATTGAAATGAGAGAACTTATTAACAAACTAATGAGTTAATTAAGGACATCTAATGTGGCTATGTGAGTTGTATCATGACAAGAGATACCTTAAACACACACTGACACACCCAATATACATATTAGTTTTTCTTTCTTTATTGTTCTTGTTATTTTTTCTGTGACAGAATATTATTGCTAGTACAAAAGTGTTGTCCTTCCTTCTTTCTCCTTATTTGTGGTACCAAAACTACTACATATATACATTCAAAAAATATCCAGTTAAAGGATACTATTAAAAAAAATAAGTACTGATCGAAGAGATATTATACAGTAATTCTTACTTCTGATTATAAATATGTTTAATTTCACCCTGTAAATGATAGCTAGTTTGTTAACAAATGTTTATTTAAGAAAAACTTTTAAATAATCCAATTAATTCTTAGTTCTGATTATAAATATATACAGTACATGGTCATGGTATATACTTTGCAAGCTAAACTTTTAATTATACTGCACACGCACAAAGTGAGTATATATATATGACGATAAACAATTAAACAGTCATCACATGTAACATTAACATGCTTTTGAAGGTCATTTCTCTGTACATATGAAAGGAAATCGAACTTACAAACTTAAAAAAAAAAGTCGTAGCCATAGCTAACCAGCTAATTATCTAGAAATCACACATGTATAGTACAAGGAAAAAAAAAAACTCTCAAATGGTCACTCTATAGAAATTTGGTTATATATGAACAGTGTACGATGTCAATAAACTCTTCCTATATCAATTAAAAAAAAAAAGAGAAAAAAGTTTTTGGTCTTATAATTTTGACACTTTTTTGTTTTGGTCCTACTCATTTTTATATTTTAATTTTTATCCAGCAACTTACACACTTTTGATTTTAAATTTTGATTTTCGTCCTGTAACTTGCATATTTTTACAACTTTTTAGTTTTGATTCATATAAATTATAGGACAGAAATCAAAACTTAAAAGTTAATAGGAAAAAAATTCAAAAGTGTGTTAGCTACATGATAAAAAAAAAAAAAAAAAAATCAACTGGACCAAAATAAATAAAAAAAAGGCAAAATTATACGATGCAAAAAATAATTTTCCCCAAAAAAAAAATAATAAACAAAGAAAACCTTAATTAAGCGATCTCATGAAAGGTGGATCATCCAAAAGTAATTCCGACCACATTTGCGCCCCGCCGTAGCTGGACGTGCTGCAAGCATCCCCAGTATTAGTCACCGACGTCTCCGTCCGCGGCGGCGCTGCCTCACACTGCGGCATCCATTGCGAGGACGACGTCCCATCCGGCGACTCATACTCACACCCCAGGCCCACCGGCGGCGCCGCCCCTTTACTAAAAAAACCCCGATCGATCAACCGCCCCGTGGTAGTGCAACTCCGGCATGTGCGAGAACGGAAGTACAACCGAGTCCTGAAAAAAACTCGGAGGCGGATCGAGTTGACTCAGAACCGAGTTGTTCTCCTGAAACGCGGGGTTAAGTGACGGGTACAGTACGGCACCGTTTTGCTGAGGTGGCAGAGGTGGCTGCAGAATGTACTGGAGGTACTGGTTTAGCCGAGCCGCTTGGACGGCTTCGGCTTGGAGCCGCATGGCTTGGTCTTCCCACGTAGGCCTCTCGATGAGGTCTTTGAGGTTGGCCAGCGCGATTAGGTGCGGCAGGCTCGAGAAAATGTTGGTCCGGGGCCGGTGGGTCATCGGGTCGAACCCCATCTGGATCAACTTCTTTTTCAGATTGGTGTTCCAGAAGTTCTTGATCTCGTTGTCCGTCCGCCCTGGCAGGTGCGTCGCAATAGCTGACCACCTTTCAAAAATTAAATCGAATTAATTACTTTGTGTAGTTATATAATTGAGAGTAATTTTTTCTGTAAAACTTGGTCATAATGTGAAATTGGTGAAATCACACGATTCAATTGCTAAAAATTAACAAGTAATATTGCTGGGTGAAAAACACAAATATTGATCGAGTAATTAACACTATTTAGTTAAAACATAGGATACTGTTTAGTGAAATAGGGGATGCTGTTAAAGAACAAATTTCATTTACTGAAAAATTCAAGGGAATAAAAAGATTAATTACTTATTGCCAAGAATAGCATGGAGATTGAGAATTGTTTGCTCCTCATCTTGAGAGAATTTCCCTCTCTTGATATCGGGTCGTAAATAATTCGTCCACCTTAGTCTGCAACTCTTGCCACATCTATTCAGGCCTTCAAACAAAAAAAAAAAAAAAAATCAGTCAAAACTTAAAATTGACCTAAAATGACATCAATCAGTCTTTCTTAGCAATACTGTTTCCAATCATTAAAATTTTTTAGCTAGTGAATCTATAATAACACAATTTCTGTCATTATAGGTCAATTTTTGATGTATAGAGAGAGATATGTACCAGCAAGTTTAGGGAGGGCTCTCCAGCTTCCATGGCCATGTTCCTGAATATAATTGACAAGTTTATCATCTTCTTCAGGAGTCCATGGGCCTTTCTTCAGTCCACTTTCATCACAGCAGGGTGATCTCCCCATAATTAATTATTAAAATATTTCTCTGACTATCAATTTTAGTAAGAGGATTTGGCTTTGCCTCCCTCGAATCCTACCAAATGACACTAACCACATTTTTGTATATCTATATATAAACAGTAACCGAAAGTCCCACTTTTGTCATCACGTTGGGCCGAAATTACTGGAATGCCCTACCCCGTTTTTACTAATAAGAATATTGGAATGTATTTCTACGTTTGGAGTGAATTTGGATTAAACAATCAACGTACAACACCATCCGTAGATGTGATATGCCCATTTGATAACAAAACACATGCCCTTGGAATTAGGGGCTATTAGTCTATTTCACATTTTAAAATCTCATGTTCTTTTGGAATCAGATCTGGAACCGTGTGTGGGGAGGGTGCACAGTAGTACCCTCCTGTACATCACCAGATTGCTGTACTGTTCTTTTGGCCTCTTTATGAATTATATAAAGTTATATTCTCCCGTTTTGTAATAAGCGACATTTTAGATTTTTTTTTTGGTGAAATTAAGGAGTATGCATTTACAAATTTTCTCTTAATTAATTAATAAAATTAAATTAAAAGTAAAGTGTATTTTCTAAAGTTAAAAAATAAGGGTAAAATTGGGAGAAATAGGGCAAAACAGGCTGAAAGACCATTTACAATTATAAATACAAGTTAAAAACGAAAAACTAAAAGGTCACTTATTACAAAACCTATAGATTATTGGTTAGATGTAGCTTTAATTTGAAACGACAAAAGATGCGTTATCTACTTGATATCTTTAGAAAAGTATGATACATGAGGAAAATAATTAGTTCGTATTCTTATTGGATTTAGAATTTTGCTATGAGTTAACCTAACTTCATTTAGATTTATTAATGGTTAATCTAATTGATCCAATTTTCGAGTTGATACAACTGGTTTAAAATTAATTAACCCAGATATAAACTTAATTATGCCACTCAATCTCAAATGAGCTAAATCACTGTAAGATCACCACATATGAATCAGTTAAAATAATTAATAGACGATGATGAAAACATCACATTAAGCTATGTATAATAATTTCAATTCTTCAACTCCAATTTTGATGGCAACATGAAAACAAACATAAGAAGAAAATATAATTTCTCAATAACCATTTTACATAAAAAAATATATATACATATATAGAAGAAACCAACACCCCCCACCAAAAATATTTATACATTGCGAGCTCTTAAACCTTGTACAAAATCAGAAATTTAAGGACAATTTAGAGAAGTCATATTATTTGGAAACGGTCAACCTTGAATATAAAGCAGAAAATGTTCAAATCAAGAAAGTCATCATCAGGAACAGGTGGCGGCTGCTCAGTGGTAGAGGAACACTCCCCATGCACGCAATTTTCGTCATCCATTGCATATATATTTTGCATGCCAATATAAATATTTGTATAGTATCTAATTAAGTTATATATCACATTTATTACGTACTAGGATCACTTAACTTACCATATACGTATTTGATCATGATTTCGGTTCTGAAAAAGATTTTGCCATCTTTAATTAGTTAGCATCTATATATGTTTTGTTATAGGGGTCAAACTTTGACCAACTAACTAATTAGTACTCGTATTAATTAATATACAGCACTTCACAGTCTAATTAGGCAATTTATGAAATAATTAATGATATCATGGGTTAATTTGGTCGAAAATGTTGTTTCAAAAGGGAAAAAAAAAGAATGGTCGCATACATTATTGATGCGGAATTACTGTGAAATTCTCTTTACAGAATTCACAAAATGATGTCCATACAAAATGAAGGCCAACCGAAAGAGTGTCTGGGCAATAAGATATCATAAAGATTTTTAAACGTGAAGTTTATCAAAATAACGTAACTTCAAAAACACGTTGTGACACTTTAATTGTTTTTTTTTTGTATAAATTATATATAGGGATTAAGTTTTTTGTAGTTCTTATTTTGAAATTGGTCCCGAATGTTTTGATTTTTTTTTTTTTTGGTCCAATAAGTTTATAAGAATTTTGAAATTGGTCCAGGTGACCTTCAATAGTAGGTCACCTATCTAGTCAATGTATATGTAACACTTTGTTTGACCTTTTTTTTACATGTGGCAATATTCATTGAATTTTTATGTTAATATGACATTATTTATTTTAATAATTCATTAAATTAGTAGAAATTATAATTTTTGAATATTTTTTAATTTTTTAATATATTCTCAAATTATGTTATTGAATTTTTTGTATATAAATTTATATTATTTAAAAAAAATTATAATTCATTTAATTAATATTTTTAATTACCTAAAGTAAATTAAGTTTTGCTAAATTATTTTTAAAATTAAATTTAAATATTTGAAATATCTTAAAATAAATTCATTAAAAAAATCTTATTATCGATAAATTTGTAAAAATTAAAATCATAAATTTTAAAACTATAATATAAATAAAAATAAAACATTAAAAAATTCTTTTAAATTTAATTTTAAAAAGTCTATAGTATAATTCTTTTTTAAAAGTTTTATTTTAATTTTATTTATATTACAAACTTTTTAAAATCTTAAAGTTTTTAGTTTTTTACAAATTTAACAGTCATAATTTTTTTTATTGAATTTACTTTAAGGTATTCCAAAAAAATTAGTTTAAGTTTTACAATGATTTGTAAAATTTAATTTATTTTAGGGTATTTAAATGTATTGTGAATATTAATAAAATTACAAAATCTTTTAAAATAATATAATTTTGGGATTAAATTTTTTGCCGTCCAATAACTTTGGTCAATTTTAAAATTGGTCCTGTACATACCATATTTTGATATCTTCCTTGTATGTTTCCACTTTTTTTTATTTTAGTCCCCAAAATCGATCAATCCGATTGGTCAACCGGTAATCGTACACGTGACATTTAATTTTCAATTTTCCTTTATTTTTTGCCGCCACATGTGTAACATAATTTAATCCCTATAATTTTTATAAAAAAAATTAATCCCTATAATTTTTATAAAAAAAATTCAGTAACATAATTTGAAGAATATACAATTTTTTAATTTTATTTTTCTTTTACTAATTTAATAAATTATTAAAACAAATAATGTCACATTTACATAAAAATTCAATAAATATTGCCACATGTAAGTAAATGTCAAACAAAATGTCACATGTGCATTGACTGTACATGTGCAGGTCAGCTGGACCAATTTTAAAATTTTCACACACTTACAGGACCAACATCAATAAGTAAAAACAATCGGGACCAATTTTAAAACGATGACAAGTTACTGGACTACTAAAAATTTAATCCCTTATATATAAACTGCTCACTATTGTTAGAAAAATTAAATAAACTAATTAATTTCAATCTCTCTATAAGTTCGAATTTTTAGATGATACATATTTAATGTTATGTGTTCTTGAATGGAGATGCTTGAATATTTGGCTTTAATCTTCACTTTGCAACATCCTCCATTTTCTTCTTTTGAAGATAGTGCAATGTATTTTTAGTGTGGATTTGAATATTACTGTTGGAGAGTAAATTCAAATCCATACTAATAATCTTCCAGCTTTTCTTTGTCTTTTTGCATTGTTGCTTGCAGCTTTATGTCACATTCATATATGTGTTGTCATCTTCTCATTGGCCAGTTTTTTGTGTGTCTAACGGATCTGATCAGCTCGCCTGTTTCCTGATTTCAGTTTTCTGATTTCAGATTTTTTATTTCAGTTTTCTGATTTCTTCTCGCCTGATCAGATCAGCACATCATCAGGCAGCATGGCATCAGGCAGCACAACATCAGGCAGCACGACATCAGGCAACACAGCATCAGGCAGCACGACATCAGGTCAGCACGTTGCTGATACGCACGTTGCTGGTCCAGTCCGCACGCTTCCTGATCAATCCGTACGTCTTTTGATCCAGTCCGCACGTCTTCTGATCCAGTCCGCACGAAATCATTAGTCTCTTCTTATCTTGATGAGTTCCCCCTCAACTTGTTACCTATAAACTAAAAATAAGTCTAGAACACAAGCTTTCTATACAACTTAGCTTGTCCTATTACAAGGTATTTTGGCATAATAATCAAAACTAAAATTATCCCGACATGACATAATTCTTTCAACTATATTATCATTTGACCTTGGTTCGGATAGCTGCAACCGACGCTGGAACACCACGTTCAAGCAAATATACCCCCTATCACACCTTTCCTGAGCCAAAATTTTCTTTGTCACCCGGTTCTGAATCGCAAAAAATTTATCAGAAAATATAACATCAACAGGATAATCGGAAGTTAATTTACTGATAGACAAAAGATTTTTGGTAATATGGGGAACCACCAACACGTCCAATAATTTCACATATGTAGACAGTTTACTAGTACCGATATGAAAAATATTTATAGTGTTTCCATTACTAACAATTATAGAACCGTTACCAGAATAGGGTAAGAGTCCAAAGCAGACGGCGGAAATTTTTAGGGAGATTAGGGTTTCTAGGATCGGATGACTAATATCATGTAAGAGTGATTAGAAGATCACAGTTGAATTGATATCTTCAGGAAAGATTTCTACTCGGTTTGTTCCATCTCATCTTCAGTTAGCTGATGTCTTCACGAAGAGCCTTTCTCGTCCGGCCTTTGAGTTTCTACGTTCCAAGCTCTGCGTTTGTCTACACCCCACGCATCGCTTGACGGGGGTAATAGAAATAGTAATTAATATATGTTTGAGCGTGTATTTAGAGTAGAGATATTCTTTCATTTATTTCCATATATTGTGGCATTTTGTTGTAATTGTAAATCTCCTCTATTAATAATATTATTTCTATATCACCAACTTAACGAAGATCTTCTAATCACTAAAGTTTTTTTTTTCTCTCGAATTATAGCAAACCGCGTTTGGATTTTACAATCCCAAAAGCATTATAGTGTTTTTATTTTTATCACTTGTGATATGAAAAGTTATTTTTTATCCATAACTTTAAACTTGTTTTAGTCAAGGGGGAAAATTGGACTGATCATTTATCCTTCACATGACCGGCCGGTACCATCTACATTGTACATGCATCAAAATCCAGATTTCTGAAGTAATATGCATTGTAAAAAAAACCAGACATAATAATAAGTACTTGTGTGTATATGTATGTATATATGATATCCGTGGGGTGTATGTGATCTGATAAGAAGATTGCTTGAGTATATAAGTAAAAACAAAATTAAGGATGGGGACATGGCATAAAGATAGAGATAGTTAGACAAGTTGGTGCAGCAAACTCTCTGGTGTCTATTTTTTCACTTTCTTTATATTAGAAAAGCCACACACATATACAAACATAAACTTTAGAAAAACCGCACATAATTCGAATTTTTTCTAGGATCGTATTCACATTCCGACTAAATTACAATTTAGCTAATTATGACTTTGGTGATTTTGATCAATCGATTAATCATAGTCGTGAGAATATATTACTAGATATTTTTATTATGACAAAAACTCTAGGTTTAATCTCAAATGGTTGTTGGAATTTAAAGGCACGTAAACACGTAATACATGCGTAGCGGAAATAAATAGTTCACCAACAACGATCAAATAATTGCATATATAATTAAATACGAGTAAACGTAAACAGAATTCTTACAGCAATTCGTACACGGATTCCTCAAATATGGTATCCACGTAACAGTAGTTTACCAATTCGCACAGATTTGTCAGCGTTGAATCCCCGAGATGAATTTGAATTTGCTAGGAAAATTATAACTTAGAGATTTTATGGAGAAAATATGAAGTCTCATGAATTCTCAAGAGCTCATATATATATATATATATATAGGTCCAGCTTAAATCTTAAGTTAACCTGATTAGGAAATAAAATTTCTAATCTTTCAAATTAAATCCAATAGACTTAATTCCCATATACATAAATCTCTACGGATTTGATTTTCATGTATATCAAATCTCTACGGATTTGATTCCATATATATAAAATCCCATAATAATATTCCATATATTATTATTATTGGGAACCCTATTTAATTATATCTAATTTAATTAAATAGTAATAATATTAATTAATTCTAAATATAATTATTATTATATTCTCCATAAATTAAATATTAATAGCCAATATAATATTTAATCAACCAACTATAATTAGTAAACAACCGTTACTTGTTGTGTGACTCATAGGCTCTCATATATCGAGCGATTAGTCAAACTAACAGTCTTAATTGAATTCTAGACAATAAATCAGACATTCTCAATATATGAGGCACGTTACGAGGATATGTGCAACTACCTGTAACTGAAACATGGGCTATTACGATAACTTCCTTTCATTCGCGAATACTCGATTAAATCTTGAACATGATGAAGTGTCTATTCAAATAACTTAATCATATTATCTCTAATCACTAATTGATCACTTATGTCACACTTGAACACAAAGTCCAAGTTGATGTGCATCGGTCGATGACTTAGATCCAATTATGATGAGAAGATGAGTATTCTCTCTAAATCCACATTGAAGAATGAATCATATTTTTGGCTCAAGTACCACGCACATGCATTTCGTGATGAACTCAATCCAAGCCATATCTACCCATGGAAGAGTGCAAGCGTCGGTCATGGTCAAAGAGTGACAACCGTTGAGAAAATAGATACCCGTTCACACGAACAAACCCAAAGAGTCTTCTCAAGTATTCTCTCGTCCTTGTTCAATAATCCGGTGGTAGGATGCTCACGAACAATTAACAAAAGGAAAAATAAAATTATGTTGCACCACTTTTATGGATTTCTAATTTTTCCAACACATGAAATTACACTGGGGGTGAAAAATTCATCCCCTATTTATAATGAAGGGGAGGAGACGAAAATTTAGGGCTTTTGGGCTCTTGGAAAATTTCCTTACTTCTTCTCCAAGAAACAATCTTGAATATATCCAATATATTATATTTCCCAAAATATCTCCCAACAAAATCTTCTCCTCCCTTTTGCACTATAATTTTTGAAAATATCAATTAAATAGGGAAGATATAGGATCTTTGTCTTTTCTTGAATTTATGGAATAATCTTGTTTTTCAAAGAATACATATTCCATAAAATCTTTCCAAGAAAATCAAGAAAATCTTTTATCTTTCTTCCTTTAATTATTTTCTAAATTAATGGAAAAAAAATTAGGCAATAATAATTTATTTTATTTTAATCACCTTTTCAGTTATTGGACTTTATCTTTGGGTTACTTGAGGGGCCTTTAGGAGAATTAAGATTGGATCTTCCAATGGACCTTGAATTATCAATATTGAGCCACAATATTATTCAAGCCCATAAATATTAATTAATCCCACTACATAATTAATATTGCACTATCCATCTTAACCCATATTACTGTTAATATGGCTCCCGATTATTATTTCCTGTGTTTAAGATTATCTAGTCCATTAATTAATTTAAGCCACTGAATAACTTCATATTAATTAATATTTTTTCCTTGGATTAAGGTCAGCTCAATATTATTATCCATACCGGAAACAAATTCACTTGCAAGATTTGGTATGATAAAACTTCTAAGCCCACCAAGGGGACAAATCAAGCAAGACGTACTTGCATACGATTCTCCGTATTAAATCTTAGCAATCGTCATGTAACAAATAATATTGCCCAAAATATAAAATATTGAATCACCTTGATTCTCTACCCATCATAAGTCAAAGAAATATTTATTAATTCCACACGATCCTATTTAAGGGACGGAGATTAAGAAATAATGAACCACTGAGGTCTAATTCTTTTATATTCAGCACTGAAGAATTTATCCTCCTGTTGGTCCTATTCAGTGCATCATAATGCACTAGTGCAATCTCTTGGTGAAGACAAGTCAATCTGAGCCTTACACTTCAACCTTTCACGATGGATTGTTCATTTCCATCTGGGTTGTGAATCTTGTACTTTGTTACAAGGAACTGTTAATTTAATCTTCTGTGATCTGGTATCACTAAATTAACTACAATGTAACACGTACTATTTATTGAACAGGTATGCAGTAAATATATGTAACGTTCAATCATATTTAAAGCATCAGTGATAAATAATTTATTTAAGTAAATAAGACAGAAATTCAGTTTGATTATACAAAGTAAAAGCATACTTTCCAGTATAACCCCAACAAGGGGGACCACCCAAAACTGCAACTCGGAACCGCAACCGCATCGCAACCGGAACCGCAACCCAACAAGAGGGGGACCACCAGAAGAAGGAAAAAATATTCCCTCTCCGTGTCTCGAACCTGGGACCTCAAGGTCTCAGGTGGTGGTGCTCTAACCACTTGAACTATCCACACTTGACACACACTGACCATTGTTAAATGAAAATGGTAAAAGGGAAAAGATAACAAATTTCAAAACCCTACGCCCTATATATATACTCCCTCCGTCCCGAATTCAAAGTCACGTTTACAGTTTGCACGAAATTTAATGAAAGAGTTGTTTATTAGTATTAGTTGCTTTTTGGTGAGGGTTAAATGATAAAGTAATGACATATGATGTAAATAAAAGAAAATAGAGTTGACTTTTGTGTGGAAAAGTAATGACATTGTGTGTAATTTTTTAGATGTTTAGGGGTAAAGTTTAAAGTAGTGAAATTACTTTATTTCCATTTTAGGAAAGGTGACTTCGAATTCGGGACGGACCTTTTATGACAATGTGACTTCGAATTCGGGACGGATGAAATACTATTTAAGTATTTAACGATGACCAAATCATTATTCAATAACTTAATGTTGAGTGGTGTTGCTCTGAGTCGATTAATTAACTTCTTGACTAAATTAATTTTTGACCTAATTAATATCACCTATGTAACATAGACCCCTCATCTACGTACGTTACATATTTGTAAATTGTGATATACAACACAAAGTTTTCATGAATTTAATTTGCCTTCTTCTCTCCTTCCCTTGTGAATTTTAAAACTAATTTTTTTGTCATGTGTAACGTCATCAAAAGTTTGTGAGATATGGCTTTTTACGAAATTATTATAAAATTAAAAAAGTATGGTTAGGTCTTCTATGCATCAAGTGTATACAAGATCCACTCAAAAAAAATTGCAACAAATATTTATCTTTTGTTGTCCCATTTTTTCTTTACAAATTCTGAATTCTCTTGTTATTAATGTTGAAGTCGATTTCTCGATTGTTTAATCTATTGAATGTTATTTTTTTTCTGCATAAACTTTTTTGTGAAATTTGTTTATAGTATAAAATTGATACCTACACTTGTAAATTAATTATACATTTACTCTTATAAATGATATCAATTGATAAATGTTATGGTATTATCCTATAAATGTAATAATTTAAATTTCAGTATACACTTAGTACTCTATTTTCTGATCCCATATATACATCTTTCATAAAAGTAAATATTCCAATTCATCTCAACATTACTAAGAATATATCGAGATATTAGAAATTCCAAATTCTAATCAATCTCGTCAAATGCATGTGATTTGTTTAATCTCAAGAAGCGTGATTTTGTACTTGAAATTTGAAAAGCACGAAATCATGAGTAAACTCGTATGAACTAAGTTTATATATAATTTTTCTCATAATTATGTGTTAATAATATTATTATTTAAAAAATACTAATTTACACATAATAGTTATAATATATATATATATATATATAAATGGTGATATTAAAAAAATAGTGTTGAATGTGATTCGCGTTCACACATTTTTTGTCGAAATCACCCCCTCCAAAGTCCGAACCGAGTTTTAGCCTAATCTTTTAAATTAAATCATTATGTTTTTTTTAGAGGAAATAAATCATTAAGTTAAAACATGACAAAATACTCCGTGCAAAAACCCCTCCGCACGTAAATTTATGCCGGCATAAGCTCTTAATTTTTTCGAATTCAAACAAGAAAACCTCATATATGAAACTAGTAAAAGCAACATTTTATACTATATTAATTTGCGTTTATACTATACATTAATTAAATTTACGATTAAAGAAAAAATATTAATAATAAATTAGATTAGTAGGTAAATCATAAATGTGCATGTAAGATGCATTTATGTTGGATTTGTTTGATCATACACGTCTCGGACAATGTTCTTTTAGATGTGATTGTCTCGTGAGACAAATCAAATTACTCTAAAATACAAATACAAATCTATATATTTAAATTAGATTTATCTTACACCCCATCAAATATCAATTTAGACAAAGTATTAGGTACACCTTATGCATCGTACATTAATAATATTATTATTATTATTATTATTATTATTATTATTTATAAAGAATAATATTTTATATATAAACTGTTAATTTTTATTAATAAAAGTCCTTTTTTTGCTCGACCAAAAAAACTGTTAATTTTTATTAACAATAATAGTAGTAATTTACGGTGCATAATTCTCTTAATTAGACGGAAAAAAATTGTCCCTTTATTAACACATATGTGTGAAGTGTTCACCGAAGTCTAAAGTTAGTTAAATTATTTTTCTATGTATATATTAGAAAATAATGAAGATATTGAAAATGATAGATTGAGATTGAAATGTTGCTTCTTCCTACGAAGGCCAGCAATTAAAAAGGAAACGGGTGTAAATTAAAAGAGAGGGTGATATCACCTACTACCTTCCGGAAAAACTTTTTGCGATTCTTGTTTTATTTCGTATTTTTTTAATCTATTTTTTTATTACTATTTGAAACGATAAAATAATTTTAAGAAATGCGTATGACAGATGAAGGGTAAAACTATCATATCCCACCTTAAAAATTACTTTATTATTTCAAATACTAATAAACAACTCGAACGTAAAAACATGAGTAAAAAGTAAATATGCTAAGTCTTCTGTGACGGAGGAAGTACAAATTAAGAAAATACTTTTCTATTTAATTATTTTAACTTTAGAAAAATCAAACCTTTTTATAGGGAAAAAATGTATTGTTTTAGTGTCAGCTAAACTACTAATTTGCTTGTTGTGATGGGTTTCCACCCAACCCATCTAAAACTCCTAACTTTAACTCTATGATTTACGCCACGTAAGTATCCATCTCTTCATTGATATTCACTAATATTCCATGCAAAACACAATAAACATTTTTTTCTCTAAAATCTTCTGGTCAAAAGTAAACACAGCCTAAATGTTACATCACGATTTTAACTTGAAGATCATAATTTTAAAAAATAAAAATAAAATCGGCTTTAAACATTGATTGTAAATTTGTAATATACTCAAGATTGTACACCCCTACCGACAGGTGGGAGTACATATATAAGACAACAACTTGTATGCAATATTATATACAATTGATATGTGTAATTGGAGTGTTACAACTTGTTCGTCGAAGCTCAGATTCTTAGATTCCAGAAAGTGCAGATTGATTGGAGAGATCATACGGGAGTCAAATCCTCAAGGAATTCGTCTTCTTCAGAGAACTGGTTCGAATTCGTCTTCTTCCCAGCTTCTCCCAATTTTATTTTATTTTTTTGGTTTTTTTGTTGAAAATCGGTGAAAACCGGCGGTTCACCGGTTCCCGGTTTTCGAACGGTTTTTCCGGTTTTGAGGGGGGCGGTCCAATAGCGGTTCTATACACCTCTATTGAGCCGCTTGGGGGCGGTTCACCGGTCCGACCGATTTTTAAAACAGAGAGTAACACATATGGATTGAGAATTTCTTTTCGCGCTTGTACTGTATTTGTTCATGTGGTAACACGTTTTTCTTCATAGGGTAACACTTTTTGTTCATGTAGTAACACATATTTTTTTAGTAATATGTAACACTGTCCATATATCGTCGTAATACTATGTGAATACTCATTATTACCATATGAACAATAATGTGTTACCTTGTGACCCATGTTACCTTATGAATATTTATGTGTTACGATATGTTTTATTACGTATTACGTAAGATATGAAAAATTTTCAATATAACAATGTAGTAACACTTATACATAGATGTGGTAACACACAAATTTGACAAAATAAAATAAAATTATGTGTTCAGTAGGAATCGAACTTGCAACCAAATTCATTAACAACAAATTTGAACCACTAGGCTACAACACATATTTGATAAAGATATCCTTCTATAAATACATATGCGTATGCCCAACCTGAAGCCTACAGCCCACTACCCGCGCCCGCGCCCTGCCCGAGCTCAACCCGCCCGACCGCGCTGGCCGGTGAAATTTGGATCATTTTTACATTATTTGTGTTGTATTACACATAACACCAGTGTACAATATTTCACACGAGACCTTTTCCATACATAATAGAAAAAAAAAATATTGAAGGTTAAAAATAAAATGCATTTTTGCTGCATGTAACTTTGTTTTTATTTTTTTTAAAAAAATGCATTAAGGATTAGAGTTTCTTTGGGATACAAGGGGTATTAAAATCCCGAACATTGCACCCCAAACAGAAAATAACATATTACAGTTTCTTTTAGATACAAGTTAAAAGATTTTCTTCCCAATTATGTAGTGAAACATTGAACGGGATGGGATAGTATGATCGGATCTATTTCCACGAATTAAACTTGATTTCTTCAATGATCTTATTCAATGTATAAATACTTTCCTGAAGATGAAACAATTTAATTCTACGCTTTCAAAATTTTCAAATTATGCTCGGCCTGGATTAGACCCAAAAATCTCTTAGAAGACGAATGTGAAAAAACATATTTTAAATGACGTAAATGACGTGAAAAAACATGAAATGCTAATAATTATTAATTAATAGCCAACAGCTAGTTAGCCTAATTAATTAATTTATTAATGCCCATGTAGGCCATTAATTAAATACAGGCAAAATAAAGATTTAAATGAGTATCTATGCTAATTTCGTCATCGTATCTTTACTCTTTCAATGATTATAACGTGGTTCCCTTGCACGGCTTCATGGTCTCCTTAAATGGGATAATAAGGACGAAATTATCAAACAATAATCATAATTATTGACTAACAATTAAATTAAACTATGATATAACTTTTTCAGACTCCAAGTTTGTAATTAAGTAAATGCTTAACCACAGTTTTCTCAACTGTTATGACCAATGTTTTGGGATTAAGAGCTTCGATGACTTGTTTAGTAAGCACTTCATGCATATAATAATATTGTCATAATACGATGACTATGTACCTATAATTAAACTCTATATTAAATTTGCCTAATATCAATGTTCGTATTATACCTATCAAGTTATCAACTACTATGTAAATATATATTATTTCCTCAAGTATCATTTTTTCAATGACATCATACTAATACAGCGAAGGAAAATTGAAAGTGATTTCACATTTAATTATTCTGTTAGTTATAACATTTGTAATGACTCTAAACCAGTGGCAGGTTCTATTAGTGAACTAGGGTGGGCTCATATTATAATTATTATATATAAAAAATTTAAAATTAATTCATCAGCCCATCCATATTAATTATAACAGCCCCCTTAATTATAAACTCATTTAAAACTCATTAATATTACTTTATTCATGTAGAAATATTAACAAACAACTAAAGGTCTACCCATTTTTAATTAATCTTTTATTTTATCTAAAAAAAATAAACATTTTTACTTCAAAAATTTTATTTTCATCCAGAGCAGAGAATTAGAGTCTAAGGAAATTTGAGATTCTTTATTCTTGATTTTATTTTTTCAACACTCATCCTTAATTTTCAAGACCGATCAATTTTTTTTTTATTCTTTTAATTTTTCTTAAACAATGTCCCGATAGGATAGTGAATAAGGACAATTATACTCACTTTAACAACTAAAAAGAAGATTTATACCCATTTCAATATGAAAAAAAAAAACAATATGCCCATTATATATTTTTCATCCAAATATACCCTCAAATTTTAAAATGGGTTCATCATTACTCTTCTTACCCCAAACCGTAACAACCCCCACCCCCACACATACATATATTCCAAAATTTACTTTTTCCACTTCTTACAATTAAATTCCTTCAATTTATAATTTATTAAAATTAATTATTGTCTCACATTACTTTTTTATTTCTTTTAACTTATATCCTCAAAATCATTACTCTTTCTACCGTATTTTAGAATTAGAAATATATATATATACATATATATTAAATATATATAATGGTGGTGAACATTTTTTGCTTTTTTTTTTAAATTGCAGAATCAATTAAAATATATATATCTTAATTTTTATATTATACTATATATTGATAAACTTGATTCAGCCTATGTGGCGAAATCACGTCAGTCTGTGCAAAGCTCAATTCAACCAATTATTTCGTTTTAAAATCGTGCACTCTCATTAAAAGTTATTTAAGTTAATTTTTTAATCTATTTAATTAAATTAAATCTTTAATTTTTATCATATATTTATTTATATCTTTAATTTTTATAAATTATTTATATATAGATCGTCATTCCATATCTAAGGGTTGACGCAACTCGCAGGAACTATTTTTCTCTGTGATCCTGAGGTAAGCTCATGAACTAGACTTTCACACTTTTTCCTTTTTTTTGTTTTTTTATTTTGATCAAAGTAATAATATATTTTTTTTAATCTAAGTAATAATTGTTTAGTTCTATCATCTGTGTATTGATTTTGAATACCACGCGATTTCACACTTTTTCCTTTTTGTTTTTTTGTTTTTGTCAGAAAAATAATTGTTTAGTTCTAAGTAGGTTTTGAATATCACGGTGAGGGCTGAATTATTTTATTCATTCAGATTTTGATTTTGTGTTGTATATTGTAGGGTGAATTGTTTAGTTCTAGGTATTTGTTTTGAATACCACAGTGATGGCTAATTTTTTTATTCATTGAGATTTTGGCATTGTTGTGAATGTACTTATCCTTCAAATCATTCGTCGTACCTATGTTGGATAAGTACGACACGGGATACTGGTATGGAAGTTGGACACACGAATCAATACTAAAATGCTTGAAAAATTGGGGGTCGGACACACGTATTCGTACCCATGTTGGATACCCGTACCCGTGTCCGAGCAGGTTGTAGCTAAGAATGAGTTGTATATTAAAAAAAAAATTAAGGAAAAGAAATCTTATATTCTAATGAATGAGTATTAAGATATATTTCAAAAACAATCTAATTAATTTGTGTATCTCTCCAATTGATATGAATATTCGTATATTTGAAAAATAGAATTTTGATCAAATTTCAATTCTATCGTGTTTATATTGGGTGCGCCAATATCATAAAAAATATTCTTGGTATCAACTAATAAATACTAAGTATAAAAAATATTCTTGGTATCAACTAATAAATACTAAATATTCTAGTTACTAGTCATTACTAATAAATACTCCTAAACACTAAAATTTATAAACCTGTCATAATTTATAATAAAATAAAAACTGGTTAATGAAAATAATTAAATACTTAAAATTTAAGCAATAAATTATAAATAAATAGAATTAGTTATTAAATAATGAATAACCCTAAACACTATAAATAATAAAAATATTTATAAAATTAATTGTGGATCTAGTTCACTAAATGTTGCAGATTTTATGTAGAAAAATAGTAATTGTGGACAAAGTTATTAAAGTACTAAGAATATAAATAATAAATGTATTTAATAATTGCAAAAAATAAATACTATGTTAAAAATATATGAAAAAAAAAGTTGACATTGGATATGGGAATTGGGGGGGAGTGAACGGCTGTATGGTTGGTTGGTTGGGTGGGGGGGGGGGGGGGGTGGGGTGAAAATGTGGGTCATAGGGTAGAATTTTTTTTTTTTTAATAAAGTTATATATGTCTTTTTATTATAAAATAGGTAGATTTCTCGTTTTTATAAAAAATGGTTGAAAACTTTATTATTAATAAAAAGTGGGTATATTGTTGTTTTTCCATGTAGATATATACTCAATTGTTGATGAATTTTATGCTTTGAAATCTCTTCAAGTACAGTTCAATAAATATTAAAAATATTTATTTTGTTTAAAATTATTGGTCTAAATTTTTTTCTTTCTAGCCCACCCCTTATAAATTTCTGGATCCGCCACTGCTCTAAACCCAAATGTTTTTCTAGTTACTGAATAATAATTCATTTCAGTTTATAATTTTGTTATGTGTTTATTAATTATTGAGGAGATTAACGCAAAAGAAGGTTTCCGATGATTTTATATATAATGTGAAAAATACATGTATGTTCACTGTCATAAATACATACAATATGTTTTAATACATGTTCAAATGGAGTACTAATTAATTAATGACGGAACTAGAGATGTATTTTGTCATGTTTAAAATATAATAAGTGAAATATTGGGGTTATTATTGTTAATAACAAGAAATGTTAAAAAAATGTATTTGTATGTTCTCCAAAAATGAAATGAATGTAAAATAGAGGGTCTATGCTACAAGCCCTGCAAATGATATGATATTTTCTTGATCTTTGTGATGAAAAAATTAACAGATTGAATACAGTTGGTCAATAGAACTTATCAATATTTTTTTAAGAGAAGGTTAGGTAGTAGGTACTACCTTGTTCATAAATATCAAGTGACAGTGTGTTTGCGTGTATTTTTCAGAGTGTTGTTGAAAATGTTATGTAATATGTAAAATAATATATGACAACGGAAGTATAAAAACGCAGTGAGGATTTCAAAATTTTGTATAGTCTGTAATCCAGACTATATGAACTTCATGGTTACAAACACCACTATAACAAGTAGTAAAATACACACGAATCTCTTACAAGATCCTAAAAGGTGTAGTGAAAAACCACACACCAAAATCAATCTATTCAATCAAGTAACTAGTGATCTTATTCAACCTAAAACTTGATCTAATGAGATAAAATCAATACTGGTGGAAAATGTTGGAATACACTCAACCAGTACAAATAGACATAGCATCGACCCCCACACTCCACTCACGGTGTGTCTTGGATGCTACTCTCTTAAGTTTTGGAGTAGAGCAAATTGTATTTCACTTTAAATCAAAACTTGAATTTCGACCAATGCAGTCTATTTATAGACATTCGGACCAACTGCATTGTCCTATCCACTTGGTGTGAACAACCTTGAACTTCTCCTCCACCATCTCCAATGTCTTGGTGTAACCACCCATGATCTTTTTATTCTCACTCCATTCTAGTGCAACCGCTTGATAATATCCGAAATTATCTTCAACCTGCAATGTAGGAAACATAGAAAAATACATTTATTAAAACTGAATCAGTGTTAGGAGAAAGGGCAAATTCATGATGTTGTGCAGAATGTTGTCCAACATCTGGAACAACATCCGAGCAACATCAACAAACTCCCCCAATTTGGTCTTTCTACTACAACACAACTGATGTTAAAAACAACATCCGAACTTGTGTCAGGAAAAAAACAAATAATAGACATTCAGAGAACAACTACTATTCAATCAAATCATAATTTAAAAACAAACAAACAAACACAAGCACTAAGTACATCAGCAGTGTACTTAGGCCAAAGTATCCAACAACATAAAGTAAATGAAATAAATATAAATCTATCATCTAAATGTCCAATAACAGAGTTTATAAAGTAAAGTGCAGTAAAATAAAAGATTACAACACATAAAGGAATTTTATAGTGAAATAAAGGGAAGAACTGGGCCATTGGAATGACTGCATCTCCATAATCTGCAAATGCTCCCTCATACTTCAAAAACTCCAACTCTCTTGAATCCAATCACCAGTTGTCAGCTCCATAAAGTTGATCAATGATAGCAATACTCTCAGGAGACATGTTCTCCCTGGTAGGTGTCATTAACACCTCATCATCAGTGTTATCAGAGCTATCATCAACCGATTCAGGAACAATCTGTTCAGCAGCAACATTTAGGACATCTTCCACAACATCCTCCGCAATCTCATTAACAGCACTTTGTACAGCGTCTTCAACATCTCTATCTTCATCATCAGTCTGACCATCTTGTGCAGCAGCACCATTATCATCCATAGCAACATCCTCAACAACTGGTTCATTATCCTTTTCACCTGCATGGCCAGATGGACCAGCTCTATCATCACCACCATCATTATCACCATCATCAGGCGATCCTCCCCTCCCGTTGGAGTAGAAAACAGGTTTCTCTAGAACGTTTGCTGTTTAATCAGAGCATCTATGTTCTGCTGGATGGAAGTAATCTGATCAGAAATGAAAGAATTTGTAAAATGAACATAGGGTGTACCATCTCTTTTGGTTACTGTATAAGGAATGTTGCCAATAGGATGGGCAATATTTTCGACTTGCGGTTCAAGATCAGACAAAGGAAGATTCACAGTTTTGTTTCCACCTTTCAGCACATGAAATATTCCAAAGTTTGGAACAAATCCACTAATTCTTTCACCTTTTGGTCTCTCAAATTCTAACTTATTCAAGAACTGACATATTAAACTTGGATAAGGAAGAATACTTCATTCTGTGTGTTTACCAGCAAATGTCATCATGTTATCAAATATAACCTGCCCCAGGTTAAACCTGTTCAAGTGTACAATCTTGTACAACAAGAAGGCTTGCTCTTTGGTTAACACAGTAGAGTTCGTTGAGGGTATCCAATTTGAAACAAGCAGCTTATGCATCACAGAATACAAGGAGGTTAATTTGGCAGCAGAAAATTGTAAAGTCCATTCAGAATACCTTCCACCAGTGATGACAAACATCATTTCCTTAATATCTAGCTCAACATTATCTTCCTCAGTTTGTCTAGTTTTTAGAAAGACATTGATAAGTCTAGGATTGATTGTTACTACAGTGTATCTGAATCTTATCTTTCCATAGTTTGAAGACTTCCAATTTCCACAACTCCTTTTCAAATTTGCATAGAATTCAGCCACCCAACCAACATAATACGGTTTAGCATATTGAAGAGCATGCAACAATGATCTACTTTCTAGAAAACCAATCAGATTATTTGCTTCAAAGTCTGGGATTTTAATGATCCTTTCATCTATTATGTTCCTTTTGAGCAAAGATTTAACCACATCAGACTTTCTATTATATTCTTCCTTATTATCAGGTTCAGAGTCAGATTCCATTACCTCATCAAAGATTTGATCAAGCTCATCATCAGACTCATCTTGTTCAGGATCATTTTCTTCAGGTTCCTCTTCCTCAGGTTCCTCTTCCTCGGTATCCTCAGCTTCAGGATCAATTTCTGGTTCAGAATCAGATGATTCAGCAGCATCTGCAGCAGTATCCACAGGAGGATCATTTTTCTTTTTGGTTCTCCTTTCCTTCTTAGCCATTAGTTCTTCCATAGTAAGGTCATCATCAGAATCCTCTGGTTCTGCAATAGGGATTTTTGGAATTTTCATTTCTTCATCAGAATCATCAACTTGGATGGGATCATCAGAACCACCATCAGTTCTCTTAGAACGTTTTCCAGTGTAGTCAACCTTTTTGCCTAGGTTTCTCTGTGACATTCTCCTCTTTCCCCATCTACCAACACCTCTTCTGGGAGTCAATTGCTTTTTCCTTAGCCTAATGTTCTTCAATTTCTCCCCCATTCCTTCGGAATCAGAGGAGTCAGCAGCTTTCATTTCAAAATCGGTTGTTTGATTTGGGTTTTCAGAAGGGTTTTTAGAAACATGTTCAGTAACAGGAGTTTCTGAGGGTATTTTTGGAGAGGTTTCTTCAGCCAAAGGTCTGGCTGAGAGATCAACATAGTCCGAAACATTTACTAAGTTAGCACCAAAGTAAATGTCAGGCAAAACGATCGGGTTCTGCTCAACGGCTTGTTTTACAAGAAGAGTAACAAGTGATTTTGGAGCAGAATCAGGAATGTGTAGTGCAGGAGGTTTAGGAATGGAAGAAGATGATGATCCACCAACATTTGTGGAATTATAATCTGGGTTTTGTGCGGCCATTTCTGCGAGAAGGTTCAGAGGGTTTGAGTTTTCTGGAGAGGAAGATTTAGAGGGAGAAGGGTTTGCGTGAGTTTGTGAATGATCAGGAGTGACCGATGGGTTTTGTTTTTCAGCCATTCCACCGTCTTTCTGTCCAATCAAAATAAAGCATATGCAATTAAAATAATGTTATATGAAATATAGGAGGGAAAAGTATAGTATGTGACTGAAAATAAAGAAATAACACAAGAACAACAACAAACCTCGAATCCAATATGCAACAATAATGTTTCCAGCTTTCAATATTAAACATCACAAACAATTCGAACTTAAGTAGAGAAGAAAGACTGGAGGTTATTACACAAAACCACCAAGAAACAGACCAAGAGTGGGACAAAGAAACCACCCACTAAGGCAAGTGTGATCGTGTGTATGTGTAAGGACCGCCAAAAATATTTTCGAAAACCAAGAAACTATATCTAAAATTAAATAGACACAAATCAGTTCAAATAACTTGTTCAAACTGCAAATTCAACTTATCCAGAACATTAAATAAATTATGTATGATAGATAAAGTTCGAATCACTTAAGGTTTCACAAAATGTCGGTGCACATATATCTCAACACTCAATTTTGCATGAAATTCATCATCAAAGTGTTGCATATTTTGAATTTTTCTTTAAACACATGTTCACATTGATCCATCTTTTCAAAAAGAGTGCATCGTAGTTACTCAATGGATTGTGAACAAACATGGGTGTATATTTAATCACCTTTTGAAAAGAGAACATCATAGTAGCGAGCTCCGTGTCCCATAGTTACTCAGTGATTACACATCTAAGTTGTGCTTCATTTTTTAATGCATTTAAGAGATATATGCCCAGGACTCTGTATCTAAACCATGATTCAAACAATAAGATCAAAACACTATCATTTAAAGCTCAAAAATAAGCAAAACAACAGACAAACTCATTATCAGAACCACAATGTTGTTGGGGTTATACTGGAAAGTATGCTTTTACTTTGTATAACCAAACTGAATTTCTATCTTATTTACTGAAATAAATTATTTATCATTGATGCTTTAAATATCATTGAATGTTACATATATTTACTGCATAATTGTTCAATAAACAGTACGTGTTACATTGTAGTTAATTTAGTGATACCAGATCACAGAAGATTAAATTAACAGTCCCTTGTAACTAAAAGTACGCCATTCACGACCTAGATGGAAATGAACAATCCATCGTGAAAGGTTGAAGTGTAAGGCTCAGATTGGCTTGTCTTGACCAAGAGATTACACTAGTGCATGACTGATGCACTGAATAGGACCTACAGGAAGACAAATTCTTCAGAATAGGACCACCCATGATTTTTATATTCTCACTCCATTCTAGTGCAACCGCTTGATAATATCCGAAATTATCTTCAACCTGCAATGTAGGAAACATAGAAAAACACATCTATTAAAACAGAGTCTGTGTTAGGAGAAAGGGCAAATTCATGATGTTGTGCAGAATGTTGTCCAACATCTGGAACAACATCCGAGCAACATCAACATCAAGGTTTCACTGCAACCAATTTTATATTGGCCAAATAATCAAATTTATCCTATACTTTTTATTTTACATCAATTTTAGCACATACTTTTTTCCCTCTTTAAATTTAGTACATACTTTCACTTTCACTTAATATTTAAAAACATTCCCAAGTCACCATTTTCGACATGGTCTGTCTAATGTGATCGCCCGAATCCACCTGTCCTGCTAAGGTGTAAATATTAGAATAAAAAATTTTAAAAAAAATCACCACTTAAGATTAGAAAACAAGGGATATACAAACATTTCGGGTCACTATTTTTTTATTTTAGGTGGTGATATTTTTTTTTTTTTTTATTTTAATATTTACACGTCAACAAAGTAAGTAAACTCCGACGACCACATCAAACAAATTTTACCGAAAATGATGATCCAAGATATTTTTTCAATATTAAGTGAAAGTATGTACTAAATTTGAAGAGGGGAAAAAATGTGTTAAAATTGATAAAAAAAATAAAAAATATGGGGTAAATTTGATTATTTGGCCTTTTATATTCTCCTTTTAAGATTGTGTATTTATTGATATTAGATTAATTTATTCTGACATATGACAAATTATTAAACCCCGATAATTTACCCAAGTGTTGGAATGGGCTCGACTTTTGAGGAATAACATTTAAATTTAAATAGCATTAATCCGAAGTATGTTTGGATCTTGAAAATGCGATCCAACCCAAATCAACTAATGATCATAAGGCCCATTGTTGAATTATGAGCTTCAAAGTTAGCAAATTGCAATTTAAAATGCAAGAATGGTTAAATAAGGCCTTATTTCATAATCTAGTTAAAACATCTGGGTTAGTCCCAAATGCATAATTTTATTTTATTTTGGCAGAACCAAATGCATAAATTAAAAGGGAAACTGGCAGAAAAAAACATTGAAAATTTTTGAAGGGATTTATCAAACTTACTTAGAACTCTATTTGGATGGATGAATTTGAAATCTATGAATTTCACACACAAATCATCACTCTTTAATGGATTTACAAATACTTAAATTTGAGGGTTTAGGGAAAAAAGTGAAGGGGAAGAGGGAGTGAATGGGTAGAGATAGAGGATTTCAAATGACTAGGTTTTTATGAGAATTTGAAATCCCTCATTTTAAATTAAACTCTCAAATCTAAGTATTGGTAAATCCATTGGGAAGTAATAATTTATGTGTGAAATCCATGATTTCAAATCCATCCATCCAAATGGAGCCTTAGGGTAGATAATTGCAGTAGTGTCACAAAAGAGAGCCATAGAGAACATAGGAATAGTGGTTTTGCATCATAGCGAATAAAAGAATCATATAGAGCTTTGTTTCTAAATTACAAAAGATTAACTCCATATAATTTGAGCACATCGCCTTTTTAAGTAGAAACTAGAGAAACAAGGAATAGATGAAACATGGGCTAAGTTGCAATAAAAATGTCTACCAAAACTATGCCAATTCTTTAGCTTCTGCTGCTGCCTCCTCTTCCTGTAATTTCTTCAGAGATGGAGGTGGCCTTGGAACGATGCTTTTCTTCCATTGCTTATCGAGTTTTCTTGACAACCTTTTGTTGATTCCTTCCTCCAACTCTCTCTCCCTCTTAACAGTGAGCATACGAGCAACCTATTTCCATACACACACTCATTAGATATAGAAACGAGATAAACAAAAGGGAACAAGTGAAGATCGTAAAAGGAAGGAGAAAAGATGATGTGGATTCAAGCATCATATGAAAGATGTGAGAATTCATGTGCATGATATATCTTTCTGGACAAAAAACTAGTATGAGCCTGGTTTAGTTTACAGAACTGAGATTCGTAAATGGATCCTATACACAAGGTTTTGTTAGACACATTTTGTAAATGGGTAAAAAGTGGGATGGATTGGATTCAATGTGAACCAAGTCCGCACAAGTGTCACTCATCTTTCTGCCCCCACTTAAGAAAAATGAAGGAGTGATAACCTATATTATAAAACCGGAAATATGCAAGGCTAATGATTTTTGTGAGCAAAAGCACCACGAAAGGTTCTATTCAATGGTGATTCCGCTGTATGTTCAACATATATTATGTCTATCCCTTACTTAGGGGTGACATAAACAGGCGCACTTAAACTCTCTATATAAAGTGTACACATGAAAGATACACCTGAGCCAAAAACAATCAAAGTTAACTAGTTTACTACCCCCAATCTTTTAACATCAATCATTTCCTTCAAAAACCAACTCACTTGAGTGGTGAGAACAAGACAACAAGAAGAAACATAGATGCATAAGCATGCAATAGCAGAAATACGATTTAACATCTTGTATTTGGTAAATACCAAATGAAGAACACATCAAATAGCAACTTGTAAAGAATACAAGAGCCTTCATGGAATGTGCAGTGATAAAGATTAAAGAGAGAGAGAGAGAGCTCAATCATTAAACAAATACAGTAATTCACATTTTTCTCCAATAATAAGTCATACATTCAACCACCAATCTCAAACAGAAAACACACCAGAGTAGCAAAATTTCTGCAGCAAGTAAGTCTGAGGCAATTGAACAGCCACCATATCTTTGAAAAGATCAACTTTATAACAGGATCCTTTCTCAATTCTAAATTCCAGTTTCAAATGCAACACACTCTCAATTGAATAAACTTCAAAAACCAGAAACTTATCATCATCAGCTCACCCCAAATTATACAAAATCTAACCCTTTCTCATTAGTTTCACTACTTCCTCCACAAAATTCCAAAAGTCTAAGCAACCTAAAAAAAATTAAAAATCTGAAAGAATTGTCCTCAGAAATCAATTACACATTCTAATTTAACCATACATTTTAAAAAAATTAAAAAGAACAACTGAAAATTGAAGCAGAGAGTACCCTTTTGCGCATACGCCAAAACTCGCTGGACTTAATCTCCTTCCTGGCGGAGCGCTGCAGGCGTAGCATAAAAAGCTCTCCCTTTAGGTCAACAATTTCTTCATTCAGCTCTTCAGTAGATTTTGTCCTGATTTCCTTCAATTCATCCTCTCTTTTCGCCATCACCACCACTGAATTAGAAGGAGAAGAGGAAGCCCGATTCAGCCACACGCTGGGGAAGCGTGTGGGGGAAAAATGCGCTACCTGAACGCCATGGAACGAAGACGATGATGAGGATTTGGTGAGGTTTGATTTGGAAGGGAAAATAACGGTCGAAATTGAGAGGCTCGCCATTGCTGCAACTTTATTCAGTTTATCGTTTCACGCTGGGTTTTTGATATTCCAAGATAAGGTTTGCTTCTTCCTTTTCCCCATTTTACCAAGATACCCCTCAATTTTGTTTCCTGTTTCACTTGGACCCCTCATCTCTGAAAATGTACTTTTATTAGCTTATGATAAAAAAAAACATGTCACCACAAATATTTCTTTTGCATCAGATAAAGTGTCATTCAAATGTATTTTTTAAATGGCAAGTTATCTAACTGAAAGGATATATGTTCCTAGATTTGGGTTTAGGGTGATAAAGAGGCACATTCTTACAAAATATTGTATATGTAATTTTCGATTAGATAAATTATTTCAAATTTCAAGGGTCGAGATTTTTGGGTTTTCAAGTCAAATCATTAAAACATAGGGATCATATTCTCCACGTAATAGTTATATATAAAATCAGAAATAAACAAGAATATATACGGGATATTAAGCACAAACCCAACAGTCCAGACCAAAAAGACCTCATTTTAAACGGGATAAGGAAACATTTATGTGTATACGTATATATTATTTGTAATTAAAAGATATTTAGCCATTAAAAAAATTATTATATAACATTTAATTTTTTTTATATATAACTATTATAAACTAAATAATCACCCTACAAATATCTAATCATTACTGCCCTAATTTAACACCAAAAAGATATTGTTGTTATTACTATACATTTGACACAAAATTTCCTCCTTCCTGCCTTTATCCAACAATAATCAAACACAAGTTTATAAATTCGCTGAATTTTTTGGGATTCCTAATTAGTAATGATAGTGGTCCTTGTGGACTAGTGGTGCGATGGACCTTCTCATGGGCTTTCTGGCCCATACTCTACCAAAAACAACTATTCTATGTGGACTCAATGGGCCAAATTAAACCCATATTTCAATACTAAAGTCAACTGTAGATGCAATACAAGTGTTGCTTTTTATATGGAAAAAAGAATTGAGTACATAAAAAGAGTTCCTTTTTGCTAGAATTTCTAATATAAGAAGTATCAGGTAAATAATTATTCTTTGCAAATTAATTTACAATACCCACAACAACAATTTTCAGAATCATATTTTTTCATAAATTGTGATAGGAAGATTTTGAAAAAAGTGACTTTCCCCCACTTAAATTACTTCAAAGAGTTTGAGAGCACCTAAAATACTTTTTGTTTTAAAATTGTTTATTTAGTTTCCGAACGCATGAAACAGCACCAACTCAATTTATTATTCTGTCCTAAGAAGTTTGTATAGTTGAGATTTATTTTTCAAATACTGATATACTATTATTTATTACGTTATTATGAATTATTAATGCACATTAAATATATAAATTATGGATTAATATTTATCATATATTGAAGACGATGTCCGTAAGGGGTGCAAATAGCAAAGACTGAAGTGTGCGCAGTGGTTTTCCATTTTTAATCACATTTTCCACAAATCTTCCCCGATCTTCATCACAAAATACGGATATTCCACTTTTCCCCCTTCTTCAAACCCCTAGTTTCAATCTGTTTTGCTCAAAATCAATTAACAAAATTCCATCTCCGCAAGTAAAACCTAGAAATCCGAAAGCATAATCGAATCACGGCAGTTGCAGTTGTAGAGATAGGAATACGGTTAAAATTTTAGACAGGGCGAGGTGGAGAGAGGTAAGGAGGAACGCATGAAGTGAGAGAAGAATGGGGGCAGCGGGTTCGAAGCTGGAGAAAGCATTAGGAGACCAATTTCCTGAAGGCGAGCGGTATTTTGGACTTGAGAACTTTGGCAACACTTGCTACTGCAACAGTGTGCTTCAGGTTTTTTGCTGCTATGGGTTCATTTAATCACCAGCTGATTCGAATTGATTATTTGTTCGCATCAATTTATCACTGTTTAAAAGGACTTGGATATTGCCTTTGTTTTCGTTATTGAACTGTAATATTGGAACGAGTGGATTCCTTAATGTGGTGTGAGAATGTGTTGGAATCTGGAAGTTGGTTACCAATAATTTGCTTGATAAATTAACAGTTAATGATGTTGAGAGGATGCTATTTTGTATCCTTTAGATCGGCAGTCAATGATTTTCCCTAAGGGAGAAATAGGTTGAATGAATTCTTAAATCATCAATTTCGGTTCAGTTGGAATACAAGATTAACTAATATAATGATTTATTCTTTTACCCTGTTTGCCAAAGTGTATTTAAGGTTACCCTTTTTAGGTTCTTATATAATGTATCTCTGTCTTTGTTGGTATTTAGAGTCAATGTAAACTTTTGTTCGGGCTTCATTGGAATATCTGAGGTGCAATGCGCAACAATTGGGTTACGGAACTATCCACCATGTTTATGTTCTTTATCTACCATCATGCCGAAATTGAGATAGATGCAGAATGCTTCTTGAGATTTACCTGTTAAGAAAAGTTCTCTAGTTATATTTGCGAATAATATGTAGACAACCTGTGCCCAACTGAGTCCTTTTCAATGTAGTTCTTCTACTCATAATTGTCTACTGATTAGTTACGATTTATTTGTCTCTAGATGTTACACTAGAACTGGTCTCTGGTCTTCCTTTGTTATTCTGGTCACGTTCTACTCATAGCACGTGTTCCTCATAGTTGGTTGTCTTTTGTATACTGATTGACTACTTATGTTGGAATGAGGTCATCTAATGGGTAAAATTTCTTATGTATTCTCCTGGCCTAATTCCCCTTATTGATATGCAGGCTCTTTATTTCTGTGTTCCATTTCGTGAGCAGTTGATAGAATATTATTCCAATAACAAAAATCCCACTGATGCAGAGGAAAATCTCCTGACATGCCTAGCAGACTTGTTTTTGCAGGTAAATTATCCAATTGTGGATAAACATCAAATTATTTTCATGGAGTCATCTGTGGGTTGTATGCTTTGATTATATTTTATTTTGGTTGCTCCACATTATTTGGTAACTATCTAACCTACGTGTACGTATAGATATAATGGAGCTTAAGGGAATAACAGAGTTAAATTGTTAACGTGAATTGCTTGAAAGTAATACAAGCTTCAACTCATGGGTTTGAGTCACCATTTGCCCAATAAAAAAAAAACATGCTTCAGCTCTTGTCCAGCTAAAGCAATTAATTTTATATTGCAATCCGCAGAGTTGGTGGTGATTGTTTATCATGCATACACAAAAGGTGAAATGCAAAAATTCTTATTCATGTATTTGGGAGTTATAAACCCTAAACGCCGTGACTTTGTTCAGCGTTGTACCCGCCTCTGACATATATTAGTCGGCTTTTGAAAAATATGTGTATCATCAAAATGATCCGAGGTGTGTGGCATGTTGAAAACTGATGAAATAGGAGAAGTCTATGCGAAGAAATTCTTGTTCCTTGTGAAATTTGTTATTTTGTTTATGCTCTACTCTTGATTTTTCTTGTAGTGAATGATGAGGATGAAGTTGAAAAAAAATAAAAAACTGTTCCTTTCCAATTATGTTTGTAATGGCAGCACAAAGTAAACATGAAATATTTATAAGCCTAAGCAAGTTGGAACATAGACAAGGAAACACAGGCATAAATTTTATATTTGGAGGGAGTACTTTACAATGCCTTCACAGAACCATATCTTGTGTAAATAATCACCTAGAGTAAATAAAATTTAGGAGATAAATTTTGGCTAATTTCAATTGCATCTGCCCTTCATTTAATATGGAACTATGTGGATTGTCAAGGAATGAGTGCTTGAGGTAGACTTTGGTATAGTTTATGAAAGCCATAATGTAGTGAAACAATTTCAAATAGGTGAGAACTTGTACAGTGAAAACATAAATTAAGACTTTGATAATATTGATAAACTTGCCAATTTTATCAGTATGAAATACTTTTGTTCACCAATAAATAGTTTCTTAAATTCAAAGACATTTGAGAAGTAATCTAATAACCAACTTGTACTTTCTCCTGAATCCTGATTATCTTTTATGTGCAAATGTTTGGAAAAGGAACATATTGTGTTTTGCGTGTTTAGAACATTAAATCAGTCCCCTGATTGGTCATCCTGCGAAATGGATTTTTGATTATTCGAAAAAACTATGTGGGAAATTTACAATTTTAGAAGGCTTTGTAGTTGGGATTTCCTTACGCGATTATAAATTGCTATATATCTTTGGTGTGAATTTGTTTATCCCTAGGACTTGAATGCAGTTTTGATTTATGAAGTGATGTTATCCACCCTTTTTTTTTGGCAGAAATGTGTTATCCATCCTAATAGTTGTGCAATTAAACATCCTTCTTGATAGTTGCACTTGTCTTTGAATATAGATAAGCTCACAAAAGAAAAAAACTGGCGTTCTTGCTCCAAAGCGTTTTGTACAGCGACTGAAGAAGCAAAATGAAATTTTTCGCAGTTATATGCACCAGGTATTGTGATAAGTGCCTCCTCTTTCTAAAGTAAATTACTTCCGAGTTCTAATCCATTAGTTCTTGGACAGAAGTATGAGTGACATTTTGGTTTGAAGGAAACAGAACCGACATAGTTAGACAGAGATCCTGACTGCAATTAATGGATTATGTAATAAAATGCATAGGATCTCTTTTCTCATTTTCTTCCTTCACATCTTAAATTTGATACTTTTTAGTGTTGCTGATTTACATGGTTTACTTTTCTTCAATTTTATCTGCTGGTGCTGTAACATATTATACGCAGGACGCACATGAATTCCTAAACTATTTGCTAAATGAACTGGTTGACATACTGGAGAAAGAGGCTCGAGCTACTAAGAGTGATCAAGAAATTCCCCCAAAAATTGCAAATGGACCAACAAATGCAATTCCCAATGGTCCCCATAAGGAGCCTGTGGTCACCTGGGTGCACAAGAATTTTCAAGTAAGTTTGTTTTGTTATTTATCCTCATGTGTAGCAAAGTGCAATTTTATCCTCATTTATTTTCACTTTCTTTACCTCAACATCTGTTCTTTTTGGTAAAGCAACTAAGTGATTATTTTTTCTTCAATTTGTTGATTTGCTTCTTTTGTATTATCATGCAACTTCTACACACTTTGAAATGTGAGATTTTGCACCATATCCTTTACCTTTCAATAACTGATTGTTCCTGTATTTCAGGGTATATTGACAAATGAAACAAAGTGCTTACGTTGTGAGACTGTAACAGCAAGGGATGAAACATTTCTCGACTTGAGCCTTGATATAGAACAGAATAGTTCAATAACAAGCTGTCTGAAAAACTTTAGCTCCACTGAAACTTTAAATGCTGAGGACAAATTCTTTTGTGACAAATGTTGCAGGTTAGTTACTTTTTCCAGTCACTGAAGATCTTGATCTCTTTATGACCTTCCAAATATAACCAGGTCTTCGGTTTTTTATGTGCTTATTTCTTTTTGATAAGCAGTGTTTGATTGAACGTTTTTGCAATATGCAGTTTACAAGAAGCTCAAAAGAGAATGAAGATAAAAAAGCCACCTCAAATCCTGGTGATCCACTTGAAAAGATTCAAGTACATCGAACAGCTCGGGCGTTACAAGAAGTTATCATACCGTGTCGTCTTCCCACTCGAGCTAAAGCTCAGTGACACAGTCGAGGATGCAGAAAACGAGTATTCCTTATTTGCTGTAGTAGTCCATGTTGGAAGTGGGCCCAACCACGGGCACTATGTCAGCCTCGTGAAAAGTCACAACCATTGGTTATTCTTTGATGATGAAAATGTGGAAATGATCGATGAATCTGCTGTTCAGACGTTCTTTGGATCAGCACAAGAGTACTCCAGTAATACAGATCATGGTTATATCTTATTCTACGAAAGACTTATTGCAGGTAATACTAGCTAAGAGGAGCAGACATCCCGATTTTTGGCAATTTTGAGCACAATGGATTATTCCTTTCATTTTATGTTCTTTCTTGATCCTCGCCCTTTCCTCCGACCAATTTGATGGGAAATTTTTCTGATATATTTAATCAGGTTGAGATGAAATGTGGAGAGTATATATTCTTAGGTTGGTTTTATTGTACAGTAGATAGTGCAAGTGCACTGCCCCTTATTTTCCAACAATAATGGGGGAAGGTCGAAAGATGTACCGTATATGATTCTATACTGTGTATTTTTATCGTATTCTGCATTGAACTGCCTAAAGGGATTATTTGTTTTCTAGATTTTGTGGGCAAAGTGTTGCCTTTTTATCAGGCATCGTAGGTATCTTTTTTTAACTGACTTGTACAACACTGACTGTATTAAATTCATGAACAATTCAATACAGATTTTTGTCTTATTGTTAGGGGGTTTTGCTTTTACCTCTGGAAATCCTGTGCTGCGGTTGAATTCTTATATTTCAAATCATGTAATTTTATTTTATTTTAATATTGTCACTTGCACATGGATATTGTTGGCTAATACTCGTAGAATGTTGTTAGATATTGGAGTAAAATGATGGAATACTATGCATTATCGTGTAATACTACAAATCAGTTAAAAGTAAACTACTTTGATGATGCCATGCGGTATACAAGTTGCAAATCAAAATTCCAAAGATAGATCATAGCTTATTTGTTTAATAATTTATAACTTAGTATGATTCATATTTCAGAACAATAAATTGCATGATTTTAAAATACATTATGGAATGTACGCTGATGCACATGAGACTCATACTTATATACTTCATGTTTATTGTTCCTCAGAAAATCAAATAATCTTGATTTGGATTCTGCAATGCAACTTACACAACTTGAGAAATTTGATGAAAAAAAGAAAACTCAACTTTGACAAATTTGTTCGGTTAACTCGTACAAAAAAACCTCGCACTCAATTCAGTTAATTTTTTTTATATATATAATTTAGTTGAAAATTACAATTTTTTAATAATTTAATTGAAAATTACCTTCTTCAATAATGTAATTTAAAATTATCCCGCTATTTTTTAGTTTTCTCGGACGAAAAACTACACCTGTGGAAGGGAGCTTTTAATCTCCTCCCAATTGTTTGCAAAAACCCCTATATAAAGACACTTCCACGTCTTCAAAGTAAAGCCTCCGCGCCGGGATTTCCCCCCCTAACATCGATCTCGATTTCTCAGATTTTCATCTCCGGAACCCTAATCAACAGTTGAGCCTGTACACATACGGCGGCTCTGATAATGTCGGCGGCCAATAGTCAGCTGAATGGAGAGGAGTGGCCGTCGTGGGGTTCTCGAAGCGTCGAATGCTTCGAAAAACTCGAGCAGGTTGGGGAAGGGACCTACGGGTAAGGATAAAGTTTTTTTTTTTTTCTCTCTCGCTATTTTTGTTCAGTTTTTTTTTTTTTTTGGTAATCTGTCTATAATTTGGTGCTATTTAATGCAATTTCTATAAAATAGATAAGATCGTTGATAATGATAAGCTTCACGCAATTATGTTTAGTTATTCGAGTTTAATTGTCTTGTTGGATAATATGTGTTTTCATATTCTATAAATAGGAAAAGAGCTCCTTAGGTAACCAGCCTTGTTTAAATTCATGTATCATTATTTCTAACTTGGAAGCCTCTGCTTTTCAATATTATGCAACTGTAAGATGATACATCATGTGCTTCCAAAAGCACACGGAGCAAAACAATGAATTATCACAACTAGTTATAAGTGTTCTGATCCATAAAATAGGTTGGAAGAATTTAAAAATTGTTAAATGTTTTAAAGTACATCATAATCTGCTTGGGTATCCATCAGCATCTTGTACCTTGTGTGCATTAAAGCTCGTAGTCCTTATTGTTTCTACTTTATTCATCATTGTTAGTAGTTAGAATATTTCAAATTTCCATTTCTAATTTTTTGTGCTTGTGTTAAAAACTTTCTTTTTTGTCTTCCAGACAAGTATACATGGCCAAAGAAAAGAAAACTGGTGAAATTGTTGCTTTGAAAAAGATACGCATGGATAATGAAAAAGAAGGGGTATTCTTCTCCTTTCCCTCCTCAGTTTTCCACATTTTCTTCCATCAAGTATGTAATGTGACATACTTTATTCTTTTCTCCAGTTTCCTATTACAGCCATCCGAGAAATTAAAATTCTCAAGAAACTACATCATAAAAATGTTGTTGAGTTGAGAGAGATAGTGACTTCTCCTGGTACTTGTTATCTATTATTCGTCCGTTTGCTTCATTATCGATTTGTTCCCTTTCTTATCAACTTGTGAATATGTTGTCTAGGCCGTGAAGTCAATAAGCAAGCGATGTCTGGTAATATTCTTTTCTCTTGGTGAATGGTGAGAGGACCTCCATATCTTTCAGTTGCATGAAAACAAATAATTGTTTTAAATTATATGATTGCAGAAGATAATAAATACAAGGGAAGCATTTATATGGTGTTTGAGTATATGGACCATGACTTGACTGGCCTTGCTGATCGTCCTGGACTGAGATTTACTGTTCCACAAATAAAAGTACTCTCTCTTTTTCCTTATACTTGTAATATTATCAATTTCTTTATCAGTAAAAATTTATTGAAAAAATTGATTTGCAGTGTTACGTGAAGCAACTGCTCACAGGTCTTCATTACTGCCATGTGAATCAGGTGCTTCACAGGGATATAAAAGGTACACGTGCATTTGACGAGTACGTTTTGAATTAAAATCAAGTAGTCAAAATTTAACTAATAATTAATTGCAGGCTCGAATCTTCTCATTGACAATGAGGGAAATCTGAAGCTTGCAGATTTTGGGCTTGCACGTTCCTTTTCCAATGACATTAATGCTAATCTTACTAATCGGGTTATTACTTTGTGGTACAGGTAAATCCTATATATTTTTTTGAGCATAAAATTGCTTAATCTAAAATCCGTAGTAGAAGATCTGACCATAAGTGTCTCTCCAATTTATGCTGTTTATTGTGAAGACCTCCAGAGTTGCTTCTTGGAACCACGAAGTATGGTCCAGCTGTTGACATGTGGTCTGTGGGCTGTATCTTTGCTGAGCTATTGTATGGGAAACCAATCTTACCAGGAAAGAATGAGGTTTGTGTTGTCTTGTATTGCTGTGAACCTAGTGGGACTTTCTTATGCTTATATTACTTTTAAATGCATTTATTGTTTCTGTGTTTTGTTTGGATTGATTATGTATGACGCAGTAGAATATTCTTGTGAAGCTAAGACAAAACAATCTCATACTTGTACAATTTATTATGTCTATATATATGAATACATAAATTTATTTAACTTGGAACTCCATTCTAACTGGTGCGGAACATTGCACATATGTATTCCAGTTCACTTAAATTTGTAGGTACATTGAAACTTGTCGTAGAGAGATTTGAAGTTAGTTTAGGTTAAAAAGATAAAAAAAAACCATATACAGAGGAATTTACTACCTTCTTAAGGAAAGAAGACGAAAAATAGAAAAAAATTATTATATATTCACCAATAGTTGGTTGCTTTCCTTTCTTATGGACTATTACTTATATAATTCAATAATCTGATTATGAATTAGTTAGTCTGATCTAGACACTGTAAAAGAGATAGTAAAGCAGAGAAATCATGTGTTGTGTATATAATTAGGTAGAAGACTCCCCTATTTATAGTGGGAGAAAGACCTATAGTTACAATCTAAAACAAGGGAAGAATAAACAACAATCTATGTACTAAACTTAGAACGACTAAACTAGGAAACAATATAAAGACAGAATCATAGCATAATCTTGAACAGCACCAAAAAAATTGTTTTAATTAATAAACCATAAGCACTTCCAATGGGCCATTGAAGGGTAGTGGATAAGGCAGACATGACGTTGACTAAAAATGTTGGAATCTCGTCCTTGATCTTAAACTTTTGAGTTTGGGAATGTAAGGATTTGTTTCAATATCAGAATATAACCTGGGAATTTTAAACTAATTTCTAAGGGAGAATATGGATAACAAAGCGAGCTGGAACTCTCCACAAGCACAAGATGTATTATTCTAACAGGTAGAGGCACACTCATATTAAGCTAATGTTTTTTTTTAAATTACGTTCAACAGCCTAGTGGTAAGGTGATTGGCAACAATAATGATTAGCTTTGTGGTGTGTTCGAAATATTTTTTAACTTACTATTACTGTAATCGCAGCCTGAACAATTAAATAAAATTTTTGAACTTTGTGGAACCCCTGATGAGTCATCATGGCCTGGTGTTTCCAAGATCCCTTGGTATAACGAATTTAAGCCCTCACGTCCGATGAAAAGGAGAGTTCACGAGCTTTTTGAGCAGTAAGATGTTAAGCTGAGTTTTAGAATTATTCTAGTATCATACTTTGAGCTGATGACTTGTTGGAGAAAATGCTGATCTTAGATCCTGCTCAGGTATCTCTCTTGTGCAAGGAACTGGACTACACTGGCTGTTTATTATCACTAATCTTGCTGCATGCATTTCTTGGTTTGCATTAGGGTCAAGGGATGTAGTTATATGTTAGATGATGTTAAGATGTATTTCATTTACTCAAATTGTTAGAAAGTGACTACAATAACCCTGTTATTTATTGAGAGAAACTTTGATTACTATAAAAATAACACAGACCTTATTTAATAGACGATGGTGGTGATGGTAAAAGATATCTGGGAAGAAAATACTATAGTGGTTGATATTTGGATAATATAGTTAAATATTCTATTGCAAAAGGGTGTACAACAATTTGACCAATCAAATAATAAGGTACGTTAGCTCCCGTGTGTGTATTAGGAATTTTAACTGGTTGCTTTAGCATAAGTTCTTGATTAATGATTAACTCGATCTATGAAACAGATTTATTGCTAGAAATTTGTTAGATGATAAAGAAACTACAAATAAGTTTGTTTCAGCATCTAATTATATTTGGACAATTTGCTTACACTTTAGCTTGTTTAAGAACAGGAATAATATCAAATTTGTGGGAAATATTGATTTCTGAAACTTGGATGAACAAGATTGTAACTAAAGCCTTTTATCATGGCTCGGGTCTTTTGGGGACTGGGGAGGCTGTGTTTTTAAAAAGCTGCTCACTTTAGATGGTTTGTACTTGTTTGAAAGCAAAAGACAATTCTTATTACGAAAAAACTTAACCCTGTGCTTTTTCACAAAAGAAGTTTGTAATTTGATCTGCCCTTCTAATCCTGCATAATACATCTGAATTATTACTTGAACAACTTCTTAGTATGCTCTGCGTTCCTAATTATTTTCGTAGATTCCAACATCTTATTTAGAAATTATATATAACCTATGGAATCATGGATCATTAACCAACCGTTAATAATTAAGCAGAAGTTGTTAGTTCTTTGCCCAAGTTCCTCTGTTAGAGTCAAGAGAATGGATGCGAGATTTAACGGAGTAAAACTGAATTAAGAGATCAGGGAAACAGAAAAATAACTCGGAGCTGATTCAATATTCAATGATCCTAAGATGCTCCAACTAAAAGACACAAAAAAATATAATGGACTCCTCAAACCGAAATCCTATCTTAAGTGCTAAGCAATAAAGCCCACGAGCAATTTACTCAGCAGAATTAAAAAACCCTAAACCGCAATTAAAAAAAAAAAAACCTTCGTATTACTGTTAACATGATATTATATTGAACGCGATTTAGTTAGTATTATTATTTTGCTAATTTTTAATTGCTCATTTCTGGTGCCTTAAATCTCAAATATGTAAAGAGAATTACAGCAAAGGATGCTCTAGATGCGAAATATTTCAAGGCTGATCCTAAGCCCTGCGACCCAAAAAGGTGTGTTTGATAAAACGAGTTCATTTTTCATTTTATTTGGCTTTTATAGTTCTAATTGATTCCTGGATATGATTTTGTAACCGATAATGTCTTGATATACTCAACTACCATGAAAACATGAAAAATTTCAACGTTCATCGGTCATGCAGTTTGCCAAAATATGAATCATCACATGAGTTCCAGACAAAGAAGAGAAGACAGCAGCAACGATAAAACGACGAAATTGCCAAAAGACAGCAGCAACATACTCGTTTGCCTCCAATTCAACAAACCGGTCAACCTCATCGCCAACAATGGAATGCTTCAGGTTCGGGCCATCAAAATAACAATTCTCAACCGGCTATGGCGGCCCCTGGTCATCAGTATGGAAAGCCTCGTGGTCCAGCCGGGGCTGCTGGTGCCTATTATCAAGATCGTGGAGGTTATAGCAGCGGCCCATATCCATCGCAGGGGAGAGTGCCTCCATCGCACCCTGGAAATACTGGTCCTTCAAACGGGCCCCGTGGAGCAGGAGGTGGATACGGAGCTCCACCTAATTACTCCCAAACCGTTGGTCAATATGGAGCTTCTGGTGGTGGTAGAGGTTCGAATCCAATGGGTGGAAATAGAAATCAGCAGTATATAGGCAACAATAGCACACAATATAGTTGTTGCATCAGATACAAATGAGGTAAGTAGTCTATACTTGCATTGATTAATTACTGAGCCTGTATATCTGATTTTTAGTGTAGATTTGAGATTGTGTTGATTCATTTCAGTTTTGACAGTGTAATGTTTCACGGTGTAACTTTTATTGCGTTCATTACTTTCTTACATTGGGTAGGTGTTTTCGACAGACATTCAGTTGGTACTCTCAGAAGGACGTGCAGGCCAGTGGCAATTCGACTACCTTCCATGCCACATCAACATTGTAAGTTCTCTGTTAATGAGGATCAACCACACGTCTTAGGAGCTAGCCGCTGTGTGATATATGTTGTTTTTCTAATTTATTTTTAGCAAATTCTAATTAATATATATATGTATATATTTAAAATAATGGTAGTACATATTTGACTGGCTTCGCTTATTTTCTTTTGCCCGGGCTCATGTAGAGATGCGTAACCGGTTCAAATTGCCGGTTTCAATTTGTAACTAACGGTTGCAGTTCCAAAATAGTAAGTACCGCCTATACAAATATACCGGTTCTGATTCCGATATCTCGCGGTTTCACTTTGGAATCGGTGGTTTAACAGTTCCATTTCGAAACAACCGAAGTAAAACAGCTAGTTTCAATCGAAATGTCGACTTCTCGGTTCAAACCTCTGTTTTTCTCCTTCGACGGTCCCTTTTTTTGCCATAACTCACAAGAAATTTGGGACGTCATATTTTTTAAAAAATATGTATGTATACAGTTTGCCGGTTTAATTTAAAACAATAAATCACTGTTTTAAATGTCAAATCGTTAGTTCTTAAACCAATAGTTTCCGTTTTGAAATGTTTGGAACCGAAATCGGAACTTATTAAATTATATACGGTTTTTATTAAATAATACAATCATTATTTTATCCTTTGGTCAAGTATTTAAGCAATTATTAATCACAGTCTAGTATGGAAATTTTTATACATGAAAAAAATTTAATTTACAACTAAATTTTGTAATTGGTGAAGATAAGATAAAATTGAGTAATTCATGGTTTACTTGGTCCAAGTGATTCATGATTCACCCGGTCCGAATAAGTTGTAATTTAAGGTTCATTATTTAATGTTTAGGTGTAAATGATTGATTTAGGGTAATTTTATAAATTTTTATACATGAAAATTTTCACACTAGACATAATCATTATTAATTCATAAACAACTCAAATTATCCGACATGAAATTAACCTTAGCTGACCTTGGACATAACCCTAGCTACACGTGGCGTAGTATTCATTCGGTGCAAGGGTTAGTTCGGAAAGGTGTTAGATGGAAAATAGGAGATGGTTCCAGGCTATTTTTCTGGGGAGATGCATGGCTTGATGATAATGTATCATTATTTACCATTAATACACCAGTAGTGGCGTCTTTTGAAGATATGGTGGTGCGGGACTTTTTTATCCCGGGAACTTGAGAGTGGGACGTGGAGGTTCTATGCGAGGTGTTTTCAGAGGAGGAATGTGTAAGGATCTTGAAAACGACTCCTAGCCCGGAGGGCTCGTTAGACATGTTGATTTGGCACTTTGAAAGGAATGGCATGTATTCGGTTAAGTCGGCATATCGCCTTGCTGATGGACTGGTTCAAGATGCTCCGGCAAGCCAAAATGAGGCCTGGAAGGTGCTATGGAAAGTTAAAGTCCCACCCCGAATTAAGTCATTTTTTGGAGACTTTGTCGGGGTTTTATGGTTGTGAAGGACAAAATCAATCGGTAGTATCCGAGTTCGGGAGTGACGTGTCCAGTTTGTGGTGAAGCGGGAACAACTGAAACAACATGGCACCTATTCATTGATTGCAACTTTGCGAAAAACTGCTGGACAAGTGTGGGTTTGTGGAATATGGTTGATGAACTTTGCTACTAGGTGGATGGCGCACAAGAGTTCTTCAACAAAGTTCTGGTAACTTCCAACAGTGACTTTTGTGTAAAATTCATGTCAATTACTTGGGCCATTTGGAGGAATCGTAATATGGTTGTTTGGAATGATAAGAGGATGACAGAGGCGGAAGTCTTATATATGGCGGGCAGGACTATTACAGAATGACAGGATGTTCATTTACCTTCTTTGGAGAAGTATAGAGCGCCTTCATGTCGAGCATGGCACAAACCTCCGGGGGGTTATGTCAAGTTCAACATTGATGCTGGCTTTTTCGAAGATTCTTTGCAAACAAGTGTAGGTTTGGCGATCCGAAGAGACGACGGAAGCTTCATGGCGGCGAAGTCTCTGATTCGCGATGGCTTGCTGAGGGTCGAGGAGGGTGAGGCGTAGGGAGTGTTGGAGGCTATTAAATGGGCGAGTGAGTTGGAGCTCCGGAATGTAATCTTTGAGACAGATGCTCAGCTAGTCCGTGATGCTTATTGTTCGGATGGGAGTGATGCTTCTGTTTTCGGAGACTTTGTGAAGTCGGGCAGGTGGATCATGAGAGATTACCCCAATTTTAGTGTGAAATGGGTTTGTCGAACCGTTAATTCTTTAGCGCATGCTTTTGCTAGGGCTGCTCGTTCTTATGAGAGTCCTCATAGTTGGGATGAGTCACCAACCTTTGTGGATGGTCTTCTTAACTGGTGCACCTCGTGCATGTAACTGTCTTTGTTTTCGAAAAAATAAATAAATTAACAACTCATTGAACCCAAACGTGATCCGTAAGTGCATAATACGAATATTTTCAACTTTGTGGTTAGATATATATGGTAGATCTAATTTGCCTATTTTTTTTCTTGGTTAGGTCTTGTATGCATCGGGGTGCATTGTGCACTTATAGTGTATTTTAGAAGCGTGCAACTTGTTATTCTGAAAAGTGTGACTTATTTACATAGAAAAGTGCAACTGTTAATATGGGAACATAATTGCATGCTTCTGATTGGAATAGTTGCACGTTTATGTTTTGTTAGTTACATACTTCTAAAATACATTATGAATGCACGGTGCGCCCGGGTGCACATGAGACTCTTTTTTTTTTTTCATCCTTGGTTCTTCTTTAATGTAATTTAATTATGGTAATAATGTATCAAAATTGTAATTTCTATCATTTACATCTCTGGAATTCTAAAATATGAGTAGGTCTCTCATGAAACTTGTGCGTATGAAATTTAGATCATTACACTTATAAATTTATATTATAATCTTTATTAACTGATATCACTATATTTATAAATTGATATCATAACATTAAATGTTAGTGGTGTTAATTGATAAGTCAATTTCATAATATGAATAACTTTTAGGGAGTTTGTTCTAAAAAATTAGACATTGCTCTCACAACTGTGCTCATTAGTCTATTTCACGCAAATATGTAAATCTATTTATTTATTTGAATAGTGACAAAAGGGAAATTCTCATGTAAAGCGACTTCATCATATATTTTTATTTTTATATAATAAATCATTTTATTTTATTTGTTTGTTAGTGTTACGTATCATTTGAAAGTGTTAGTTGTTATCATATAAAGTGGTAATCATGAATCAATTATAAGACAAAATTGTTTGGGATTGTTTAAAAAAAAAACTCATCTCTTATTATAAAATAAAATAATTACAATGTTTTTTTAATTAGATTTCTTCATCAAAATTCATTCATTTGGTTTGGAAAGGTATAATTTGAAAATTTAAAATTAATCCATTATTTAAATTTAATAATTTACATGACTTTTTAAATAGACGTGTAATTTTAAAATTCTTCATAGCTCAACATGTTTCACTTTTTTTTATATTTATTATTTTAAAATTCTTCATACATCAATAAATTAAGAGCATTTTAAATAGACATTTATTATTATACAATAAATTAAGAGCATTTTAAATAGACATTTATTATTATATTTATTATTTTTAAATAGATATTTATTATTATACAATATTTAATATAAAAATTATTTATTAGTATTTGGGTGATAAAATTGTATTTTATTGAGAGCATTTTAGACAAATCCAGATTATTGATAAAGTAGATTCCTCTTTATTGAGGGAATATGAGTATATATGGGGTCCATAATGGTATGTGTAGTAAATAAAAGATATTTGAAGAACGTAAGATAGAATGAGTATGATAATTTTATGATAATTATAAAAAGGAAAAATGAGTATGGAAAAGATCAAAATGGAAAATGTTTAATTGAGTATGTGAAGGAAGGAGTATGATTTATGAGGCACACTTGTGTGAGACGATCTCATGGTGAGACATATTATAATTTGGACATAATGCTTGAATATTTTGGAAGGGGTGAGTGTTGATTTGAGCTAAGTTTGTACCTAGTCTCATGTATGAGACCGTCTCATGAGTTTTTGTCATGATTGTATTCATTTAGCCAGGTTAGGTTTTGTATACTTCAGGTGTATCGTGCACTTAATAATGTTATTTAGAAATTTGTGATTTGTTACACTGAGCCATGCAACTGTATTTTAAGAATAGAGATTGCGCGTTTCAACTTTACAAATTTCAGTGCAATAAATTGTAAGTTTCTAAAATACATTATGGGATGCATGGTGACCTTAGTGCATATGATATCCACACATTTATTTATTTTTTTTGCAAAAATGCATGGTAGTATTAAAAAAGTTTTTAGTAGTGTTATCAGAACCAAACTTGATCGGCCGATTTAACCATGAAGCGATTCCGGAACGGGTCCGATTATTTACCCAATATACCATTTTTATGGTCGAATCAATCAAAATCAGAATAACCAGTCAAAACGTTTTTTTTTTAATATTGGTCCAGATCTCTGTGAAGATAAAAAATGAAGGAAAGAATCGATGCCCAAAACAGATGTACTTTTACAAGATGAGGAACTCAGATAAACAACAAGAACACACAAATTGAGTCGGATGAGAAGGATTAAATCGAAACGGCGACCAAGGAGGCACTCTAGTTGTTGGATGACAGCAAAAGATCAGAGAAATAGAATTGCGAGGAGAAGCTCAAGGAGATAAAAATTACTACCATTTTTGTTTATCAAAGCTCTGGTGGTGGCCAATCGGAGGAGAATATTAACAGTAAAAAGACACGAAAGATAGGTTTGAGAGATGATATTAGGGAGAGATTTTTTTTTTATGTCACGGCCAAACGTAAAATTATTTTTAAGATAAAAGTAGATAAATATAGGAATTGACTTGAGCTATGAATGATAAAAAAAATATAAATTAAATCTAAAAGACTTCTGAATTTAGAATAAAAATTACTCTGTATATTAAATAAATAATTAAAGTAGTATATTTATTTTATAAAATTATTTTAACGTTGGACACGTGGACGGACAGTTGAACCGCCAATCGGTTCACAATCCGGTTTGATTGCCGTTTCATTTATGAAAACACTTGTTTTTAATATTAAATGTATAACTTTAGCAAAATATCTTCTTTAAAATTAAATGTATCTATTTTTCTAATATATATATTACAGAGTTATTGTTGCGCTAAAAATCAAATTGAATGAATGAATCAGTAGCAAGCAACTTCTTCTCTGTCTTCGAAGGAATAAAATCACATATTCCATAATTGGTGTTCCAATTTATATTCCATAATATGGATGAATGATACGTGAAATAATAAAAAATATCCAACGGACCATCATACTCTGGGTCCATGTGTTAAAGATCCAAAAAGAATGAAACACCAATGAAATACAAAAAAGTGGAACATGAGAATCGAACTGTCTTCAAAGTGAAGCCTCCTCCGCGCACTCGATTTCTCAGATTTTCATCGCCGTTTTTTGAACTCGATTTCTTAGGTTTTCGTCGCCGGAACCCTAATTTAAAGTTTTTTGACCCAAAAACCCTAATCAGCAGTTGAGTCTGCACACATACGGCGGTCCTGATAATGGCGGCTGCCAATAATCAGCTGAATGCAGAGGAGTGGCCGTCGTGGGGTTCTCGAAGCGTCGAATGCTTCGAAAAACTCGAGCAGATTGGGGAAGGAACCTACGGGTAAGGCCAAATTGTTTTTCCCGCTTTCTTTCTTTCTTCTTCTTATTCTTTTTGTTCAGTAAATTATTTTTTCTTTGTCAAGTATGCCAATAAATTGGTTTGGTTAAATGCAATTTCTAAGAAATAGATTAAATTGTTGATTGTTGATGGGTTTTTACGCAATCCCGTCTAGGTATTCGAGTTTAATTATCCGTGGATAATAGTATGTATTTTCATATTGTAAGTAAAATAAGAAAAGAGCTAGTACTATTTAAGAAATCAGCCTTTTATTTAAATCAGCTTAATTCTAACTTGGAAACCTTTGTTTTTCAATATTATGCAACTGCAAGATGACGCATGAAAACAACAGAGCAGAACAGTGAATCATCTTAACTAGTTATAAGTGACATAATCCATAAAATAGATTTGAATCATTTAAAATTGAAAAAATATTCTAAGTATATCATAATCTGCTTGGGATGGGGAGGCCTATCCATGAGCATTGTGTAACTTGTGTGGAGTAAAGCTCGTAGTCCTTATTGTTCGTAGAGGAACATTATTCATCTTTTTTGTAGTAGTTAGAATATTTCAAATTTCCACTTCTGATTTTCTGTGCTTGTGTTTAAACTTTCTTTCTTTGTTTCCCAGTCAAGTATACATGGCCAGAGAAAAGAGAACTGGTGAAATTGTTGCTTTGAAAAAGATACGAATGGATAATGAAAAAGAAGGGGTATTCTTCTCCTCCTCAGTTATTGTGTCTTAGAAAAATATGTTATACTCGTACACAGAGATACCGATAGCTTCTTTGGCAGGTTTTCCACATTTTACTCCATCCCGCCATCCCTCATAGTTTTCTCTTTTCTGCAGTTTCCTATTACTGCCATCCGAGAAATTAAGATTCTCAAGAAGCTACAACATGAAAATGTTATTACATTAAAAGAGATAGTGACGTCTCCTGGTATTTGTTTTCAGTTATTTCATTAGTAAATTTAATTTTGAATTTTTTCCATTTCTTATCAATCACATATCATTTGATACTTGTTGTGAACACATTATCTAGGCCGTGAAGCCAATGATCAAGCGATGCCTGGTAATGATCTAACTCTTGGCTCTTCTATGAGAGGACCTCCATATCTTTCCGTTTCATGAAAAATCTAATCAAAATTGTTCATTATTTTGATTGCAGAAGATAATAAGTACAAGGGTAACATTTATATGGTCTTTGAGTATATGGACCATGACTTGACTGGCCTCGCAGATCGTCCTGGACTGAGGTTTACTGTTCCACAGATAAAAGTACATTCTGTTTTTTCTTTCTACATGTAATATTAACAATTTCTTTTATCATTGGAGAATTTATTGAAAATATCGATTTGCAGTGTTACATGAAGCAATTGCTTACAGGTCTTCATTACTGTCATGTGAATCAAGTGCTTCACAGGGACATAAAAGGTATACATGCATTTGATGAGTAGTTTAGAATTAATATTAAGTTTTCAAAATTAAAACAATAACTCATTGCAGGCTCCAATCTTCTCATTGACAATGAGGGAAATCTGAAGCTTGCAGATTTTGGGCTTGCACGTTCCTTTTCCAATGACATTAATGCTAATCTTACAAATCGGGTTATTACTCTGTGGTACAGGTGAATCCTATATTCTTTTATTGAACATTTCATTGCTTAATCTAAAATTTGAAATAGTAGATCTGACCATAACTCTACCTCCAATTTGTGCTTTTGATTGTGAAGACCTCCAGAGTTGCTTCTTGGAGCCACAAAGTATGGTCCAGCTGTTGACCTGTGGTCTGTGGGCTGTATCTTTGCTGAGCTATTATATGGGAAACCAATCTTACCGGGAAAGAATGAGGTTTGAATTGTCTTGAAATGTTGTTCACTATCTTTGCTGAGCTATTATATGGGAAACCAATCTTACCGGGAAAGAATGAGGTTTGAATTGTCTTGAAATGTTGTTCACAAAGTTTGGGGAGTTTCTTATGCTCATTGTGCACTAATGCACTTATGTTTTTCTTAACTGACAACCTTAGATGTGAAAGTGTGTTGTTCGGATTGATTGTATTTGATGTTTTAGAATACTCTTGTGAAGCCAAGATATAAAATCTCTTATTTTTACATTTATATATGTCTATATATACTTTTATTTTACTTGGAAGTTGGAACTCCATGTCTAGTGTATGAATCTTAGTAACTGGTGTTGGAAATTTCACATCTGTTTTCTAGTACACTTAAATCTGAAGGGATGTGGAACCTATTGTAGTCTCGTAGAAGGATTTTGAAGTTATATAAATTAAAAAGAAAACCTGTACAGAGGAATTTACTACCTTTGTAAGAGAAGAAGATAAAAATGTAAAATCATATTATATATGCAGTTATGCACCAATAAGTGTATGCTTTTGTTTCTTGTGAGTATTGCTTAAATAATTCAATAAGCTGTTAATGAAATCTGCTTTCTGGTGTATTCAAAATCATTTTATGAACTTACTATTATATTTTATTCACTGTTATTGCAGCCTGAACAGTTGACTAAAATTTTTGAGCTTTGTGGAACCCCTGATGAGTTGTCATGGCCCGGTGTTTCCAAGATTCCTTGGTATAACAAATTTAAGCCCTCACGTCCAATGAAAAGGAGAGTCCGCGAGCTTTTTAGACAGTTAAGATGTGAAGCTGTGTTTTAGAATTATTCTGTTATTATAAATCGAGCTGATCTATTCCTAGTTTGTGGTATGCTGAATGATTATTTTCCATGCAGTTTTGATCGACATGCTTTGGACTTGTTGGAGAAAATGCTGGTCCTTGATCCTGCTCAGGTATCTCTTTAATCCAGTAAAGTTGCTTTCTTGTGCAATGAACTGCATTACATTGTTTAGTATCTAATAATTTAGTTTAATATCTAATATCTGGCTAGATATTAAATACCCAATTATGGTGGGCATCAGGGTCAAGGGATATGGGAGATGATGTTAAGATGGATTTCTATTTCATTTACCTCAATTGTTATACAATGACTGCAACAACTCTTTTGTTTATTGTGGAAAACTGGGTTACAATAAAAGTAACATAGACCTTATATAATAGACTGATAGCAGTGATGGTAAAGTATATGTGAGAAGAAAATTCTATAAATGATTGATAACATAGTTTAATGTTCTATTGCAAAAGGGTGTATATGTAATAAAGTCTAGAGTAACAGGTTACAGGGGAAATTTCTGTGCACTAACTGATAGAAGGTGATACGGGTTTTGGCTTTACTAATTAATTGTAAGGGTTAAAACTATTTGACCTGTCAAATAACAAGGTTCTATAACTTCGGTGTGTGTTAGGAATTTTAACTGGCTGCTCCAGCATAGGTGCTTGATTAACTTGATCGATTTAGCAGATGTAATTGCTAGAAACTTGTTTGATGATAAAGAAACTATAGAAAGGTTTGTTTAAGAACAGGGAAAATTAATATGTGGGAAATATTAATTTCTCAAACCTGATTTGTGTTGGGTTTTAACTGACTTTTGAAAACCGGTTTTTGAAATCCAGGGGTTTTTGAAATCTAGGAGGTTTTAAAATCCGTGTTTGTTTTGGATTTTTGATTAGAGTATGATTTAACTTTCGGTATTATTATATTATTTGTTGAGTGTGATTGTAAAGATAATCATTAATAGGTTTCATAGGTTGTGTAGGGGTGTAGGATTATGTTTTTAAAACCCAATCTAGAAAAGGTTTTAAACTTCAAAACCCCGAACCAGGTTTTTAAAACCCAAACAAACACACCCTGAGTGAACAAGCTTGATCTTAAAGGCCGCTTTTGATGTCTCAGGTCTTTTAAGTAGGCTGTATTTCAAATATGCTGTTCACTCCAAATAGTTTGAACTTGTTTGAAACCAGAAGACAATTCTTATATCTGAATTCTTAATTATAGTCATTTCCTCTGTGCTAGGATATTCATTTTCATCAATATTTTAAGGTGCATTTTGTCATGGTCACACAAGATTGAAAAATGGGACTACTTTTATTTTAATTATCATTTCATAGTTAAGTTCTTTTTAAATTCAAATGCTTGTTTGTTATCCCAGACCAGGCATGCTTCTGGATCAGTAACCCAAAATATTACTTGAAGACGACCTTAGTTTTTAGAACCTAGATCCAGGGTTTTCGAAAGGTCAATAAAGAATTAATTAAAAAATGTATCTTTATGAACAACAGAATGTTTAACCTTTTGAATTTGGAAAATGAAAATGAAAATGCTCCAGTCATCAAATTCCCAATTAAGTTTCAGCCAAATGCTTGGTTTTTTGAGATGCCATGCTGCAAATAGAAGGATGATAAAATAATTTTCGCCCATCGCAACCTACAAAAGTGTATATCACGAAAACTATTATTTAACCCTATTCTTTCTGCTAATTCTGTAGTCAAACTTTGCTTTACCCTTCTAATCCGACCTAATATATCGAATTAGTTTTTGAAGAACTTATTAGTTTGCTCTGCCTTCCTAATCATTTTCAAAGATCCAACATCTTATTTAGATATTATATATAAAAATCAAATCATGCATAAAATAAATAAAAATTGTCAGCTCTGTTAAATCATGCATGCATGCCACTTTTCACCCCAAGTTCCTCATTGACTGTTACCTGGCATTATATTGAACATGATTTAGCTGGTACGTATTATTTGCTAATTTTTTGTTATCCCATTTTTGGCGGTCTTAAATATCAATATGTGAAGAGAATTACAGCAAAGGATGCTCTAGATGCTGAATATTTCTGGACTGATCCCTTACCCTGCGACCCAAAAAGGTACGCTTGATAAAACTTGTTAGGTTTTATTCTATTTGGCTTTTTTATAGTTTTAATTGATCCATTAATCAATTTGTGATTTTGTGAGTTGATATTCTTAGGCAAATACTTCTATGCATCAGTTGCACCGTGTGCATTTTTAAATGGTACTCCGTATTAGTTGTTTTATTAAAAGATATTAGTTGGTCAATGTTAGTTGTTTTCACTAAACAGTGGAGTACAATATTAGTTGTGCACAAGACTGTCATGAACCACCCCTTCTTAATATACTCAACTACCATGAAATCATAACAGACTTGAATGTTCATTGGTCATTCAGTTTGCCAAAATATGAATCGTCGCATGAGTTCCAGACAAAGAAGAAAAGACAGCAGCAACGTCAAAACGAAGAAATTGCTAAAAGACAGAAGTTGCAGCACCCACAACAACATGCTCGTTTACCACCAATCCAACAAACTGGTCAACCTCACTGGAATGGTTCGGGCCATCAAATTAACAATTCTCAGCCGGCTATGACGGGCCCTGGTCATCAGTATGGAAAGCCTCGTGGGCCAGCCGGAGGGCCCAGCAGGTATCCTCCCGCTGGGGCTGCTGGCGGCTATTATCAAGATCGTGGGGGTCAAAGTGGCGGTTATAGCAGCGGCCCGTATCCATCACAGGGGAGAGGGCCCCCACCATATCCTGGGAATAGCGGTCCTTCAAACGGGCCCCGTGGAGCAGGAAGTGGATATGGAGCTCCACCTAATTATTCCCAAACCGGTGGTCAGTATGGAGCTTCTGGTGCTGGTAGAGGTTCGAATCAAATGGGTGGAAATAGAAATCAACCATATAATTGGCAACAATAGCACACACTATTAGATGTTGTATCAGAGACGATGATACAAATGATGGTAAGAACTCAATACTTTCATTTATTAATTTAGGGTGAAGCTAAAGTCTTGATAATATGATCTGTTAGGAATTCTTTTACTAGGCTTGTATATCTGGTCGTCTCATTTTTTGGGTGTAGATTCAAGACTGTCTTCATAGCATGGGTTACTTTTCTTTTTCTGGACTTAGAACTGATTACTATACCTACATTGTTATGATCATTTTTCTTTTTCTGATGTTAATTGGATGATGGAATTCTTTGATTTCTCTTGAGTGCTCTCTAGGACACTTCTGATGTCTCAGTTTCTGATATTCGAGTAGGTCTTGTGCGAGACGGTCTCACGGTGAGACGTAGCATAATTTGGAAACACTTTAAACACTAGAAGGGATGAGTCGATGAGAGTTAATTTGTCTAATTTGTGAATCGTTTCACCGTAAAACCGTCTCATATGAGTTTTTGTCTTATCCTCTTCTTAATTAGATTTATGATTGAAGGTTCTGTTCTTGTCAAAAAAAATGATTGAAGGTTCTGAAAAAAAAAATTATGATTGAAGGAAATTTTTATTTTTGATTGCCGACTTGGCAGTCACCGCCACAGTGTTGGGCCACCGCCGGACTGGAATGATATGGGCCCAGTGGAGGGGGTTGATTTAATTGGGTGGGCCCAAGATGGGAGACGGTGTGTGTCTGGTTTATTTGGAAGGGTTGGTGGGTATTTTTTTAAAATTTAAATAATTTATAATTTGAGAATAGTTATAGGATTCTTAGAAAAATAAATTGGGGGTTTTTGTTTGAATTTAAAAGTTGTAAGTAGTTTATTTTAAGATTTTAAAAGCTGTTAATTTTTTAATTTTGTCACACATTTTTTAAGTTGTAACACGTACTTGGTGCACTATGTATTTTTTAAAAAGGTGGTGGTGTTTTCACTGAGGAAAATAACAGCATTTTTCAGTAAAAATAGCAGCACTTTTAAAACAGACACTTGAGTTGTAACGTGTATAGTACATTTAATGCACACGAGATTTATTCAAATAATTATGATTAGAAAGATTTATTAGCGGGCATCAAAATAAATCATTCGAATTATGTATAAATCATTATATATCGATTGAATCTTGTTTTTTCTTTATTTGGGGTTACAAGATTGAATTTAAAAAAAACTGGACTCTATGAAGTGTGATGTCATTTTCAGAAAAAGCATGGGAAACAAGGAGGGCAATTTTGGAAAATGTGGGGGATGATTCCTAAAGCTGCCTCCCGTGACTTATTAACACTATTTTAATTTGATTCCTGTCCCCCACTGATAAAGCTCTTCCATATCACATGCACCTCCCAAATTTCTTTTTTCTTTTTTCATTTCAATTATTAGATACTTACAGTACTAAATAATTAATTTCAAATCGTTTACTAGTATTTTATGTGATAAAGTGAAAAAAGTGATGGGTAGTTTGTGTAAAGATTTTTTTATTTATTTTATATGATAAAGTGATTTGATGTGATAAAGTTTTTATTTTTTTTAAGATGCAAAAAATGGAAATAAAAAGCGGCCAAGATTGGGAGACGGAATTTTTCAAATTAAATGTTCTAAACGGTTTGTACAATTTTTATTTTGGTCCGTTTTAATATTTTTTAAGATGCAAAATTAATTTTAATTTAAACTCTTTGAACATAATTTTTTTTATCATATATCACTCACTCAGTCATACCCTTGTCACTTTATCAACTTTAAAAAATATTATTATATTTTATAATAAAATAGAATTGTCTATTATACTTTTAACCCTTTATCACTTTAAATACTAATAAACAATTATATATTAAATATCACACACACAATAATTGTCCAAAAGAGTTTAAGACGGAGGGAGTACAATACTTTCTCCGTCCACTAAAATCGTGCTCATTTTTTTTATTTATCCGTCCATCAAAGGTGTGTTCGTTTCTTTTATGGACATATTCACTTTATATTTATCCTTTAATCATCACTTAATTACACATATTGTCATTGTACTTTATCTATAAAATTTACTTTATCTATAATTGGATCCCACAATACTTATAATATCTGTTACTTTATTTATTTTTTAAAAAAATGTGCCCAAATAATTAGCACAGTTTTAATGGACGGAGAGTAGTTATTAATAGTAAGATTTTTGACGGTAGGTGGTGTACGTAGATCAGCATTAAACCATAATATTAAAAAAGAACATCAGGACGTGCAACAACCGGACAAATTAATCTGGTACCGCTGTCTTCTGTAATAATTTAGTGAAACGAAGCTTTTCACCCCCACCAGATTTCATGCAACTATTTGTTTGACCAATATAAGGTCTCTCGTGTGCTTAATTTGGTGATGGTCACATAATTGAATTGCTTAACACAATTTTAAAACCACCAACTATAATTTGCCCTGTATATGTTAATTTTAGAACATAGTACGATTATAATGTTAATGCTAGCTAACAGCCTAACATTCGCGTCTATTCTTCGTATTAACAAAAAAAGGGAGTGATTTGATTTCACTTGATTGTCTACCAAATACCATGCCACATAATTTAAATATTTCAACTTATAAATTCTTTAAATATTTTTTGAACTTAATCCTATTGCAGTTTAAGGGTACGATTATACCCAACTCCTTAAAAAAAATTAATGTTAAAATGACTTGAGCCTTGACGACAAGTTAGTTGGGAGTTTCGTTGTCCGATCAACGAATCAGGGGGCGACACGCCTCTGGTCAGAGGATTCAGGGGCAACATTTTTTACCTTTATAATCTCCCTTGTATCTAATTCTCAGTTTTCTAACTCCTAGTGTCACTCTCTAATCTCCACTAATCAAATTCCTAGTTTTTTCATTAATTTACTTTTTTTTTTAAAATTCCTATGATTTAAATCTCAATTTGAATTCCTAATTTTCTCATTATTTTGCACTTTTTTTATTTAATTCAAATTTTCAAATTCAAATTTTATCTTAACTGCTTAAAAAATCATATGTCAATTTTTTTTATAGATCTTAATCATGGTTTAATTCCATTTCCTTTCAACGAAGATGATTAACTCTCAGCATTGCTGGTTTTCTCCTCCAACGTTTTAATCGGTATGATTTCTAATTCATTGTACTTTCTTCTCCTATATTTTTCTCTATTTTATTTTTCTGTCGTGAAATCACTCTTACTACTAATTCAGAATCTTCTCAGTTCTATGTGTCTCAACACAGTTTTGATATTTAAAACTCTAATTTTCTCAAATTTCTACATTTTTTAATTTAAAATTTTATTTTCTGTTATATTTTATTTTTGTTTCTCATATCTATATTTGTAATCTTTTGTGTTTCTCAAATGCTATTACGAAGATCGAGCAGTGATGATAACATCGGCATGAATTTTAGAATAGTATTTTATGGAAGGGATCGATTTTATTTTTGTTATTTACTGTTTATCTTTGTTGGAGTTCTCTAATTTTTTTTAAGGATTTACTCTTACTAATACGTGAAAAAGTTTTAAAACTCGACCCACTAAGTAAAGATAAGTTCAAAACAAACCATAATAATAGGGATTATGATATAATAATGATTTAACAGAATATATTTGTTTAAAAATAAACATGACAAAATTCTTTTAGACTTGGTAGCCAAAATAATCTCCAAAAAAAAAAAAAAAAAACTAATAAATTATTTTCAAATGCTTAAATATTTTACGAAATATGGCTTTTTTCGTCTTCGCTACTTTTTTTTATTTTATTTTGATCCTGTTACTTTTTAAAAAAAATTATTGTCCTTTAACATACGCATTTTTTAAATTTTGGTTCTATTGACTTTTAAATTGATTTTAGCAATATAACGTACCTGAATCAAAACTAAAAAATAATAAGTGAAAAAGTGGCTAAAATTAAAAAGTGGCAAAATTATAATAAAAAAAAAATCCCAATAATTTACAACTGAGGTGTGAATGAGGTTGTTGTAATTTAATTTAGGCTTTTTTTGTCCTTTTGGTTTTTGATGTCATATTGTTCAGATACTAATCCTTTTTTGTGTCTAAAAAGTCATTTTTTCTTATGAGAATGAAGCAATTAAAATTTAAAACTATGGTTTGTTTTAGGATATTTGCTTCACTATTTATTAGGTGAACGAAGCCTATCAAAAGTAGAACAGTGTTTGTTTGATTGAATTTTAAAAATTAAATAAGTTTTGACATATAAATTTGAAATACTAAAATATATTCTCTTCATCCCACATAAAATTTAGATTTTGATATTTTGGGTGTCTCATCCTTATTCTCTTTTCACATTTTTTTCTATTTTATACCAATCGCACCAATCAATAATATATTTAATATTATATTTTTTTTTTAATTTGTGTTAAACTCAAATTGAGGTACTTTTTTTACTTTAATCCCTCGTGTGATACGCGGGATTTACACTAGTGTACGTTATATTTTACCTCAATTTCTGCTTTGAATTTAATTCATAGGCTCAATCTGTTTGGGGTATAAACAGTTCTCTTATTAATCATTATAGCAGCGGTCATCCAAATAATATGGAACACTCTCTTCTCTTCATAGACATAGCTACTACGTTATTGTTGAACTTTGTAAATTATGTGCTTATTTATCGACATCCGCTCCCGCTCTAACAAAAATTATAGAAGCTTCCTAATATGAGAAATTGAGCTCTCCAAACCAAAATAGAGGAATTTCATTTTAATCAAAAAAATAAAAAGGAGATTGAATACAAAATGAGTGGGCTCTCATGTGCGTTCATGTGAACCTGACTTTAAAACAGTGCAACTTGTTATATTGAAAAATACAACTTGTTTAGACTATATCGTGCAACTATGAATATAATTTTTTTTTTTACATATCTTAGTATAAATAAAGAGTAGGTCTAGTGTGAAAATTTTCATATATGAAAATCTATCAAATTGTCCTAAATCAATCATCTACACCTAAACACTAAATAATAAACCCTAAATTATGACATATTCGGCCCGGATGAACCATGAATCACTTGGGCCGAGTGAACCATTAACCACTCAATTTTGTCTTACCTTCATCAATTACAAAATTTGGTTGTAAATTAAAGTTTTTTCATATATAAAAATTTTCATACTAGACTTTGTCATAAATAAATTATATTTTTCTATTATAATAAATTATCTGATTAAAAAAATCTTGCATGTGTATGCGGTCTGATTTAAATGTAAAAAACACTTGGCCAATTTAAAATAGAAGCGAACGGAGGGCATAATAGTCCAAATGAGAAAAGGGCAGAAAATGTTTGTCGTGATCATGAATGCCGTCGTGATCAGGAGCTTTCGTGGCAATGCTTCCCACTATATATTATGCACCCAAATCAAAATTTTCTATATAAACTCCTCACATGCAAATTACCATTAATGTGATTTCGAGAAATAGAATGCGGTTACCAATATCCGTAACAGAGCTCCGGCTTCCGTAATCTCTCCTCCTCTTTGCCCCTGGTTTTGGCAATGGCAGTCAATTTCAGTGAAGAGGTGCGGTTTCCTGTTTTTTCTTCGGTTGAATTTGTATTACTTTGCCTAATTTGACTCCATTGTTGTTTCGTAGTGTGTTCCTTCCTAATTCCTCGCGGTTTAGCTATGTGATTTAGTTGTTCTAGTTTATTGATATGAATTATTTGCTGTGTGGATTTCCCCCATTGCTGCTCGTTTCCATGAGAAAGTTCATATTTCTTTTGGTTCTATAAATTGCTCAGTTAATGAGATTATCCGTTGACCAACATCGCAGTAGTTCTTTTGAAATTTGAACAGTAACATTGTTTTTTTATAATTTATTATACAACTATTGAGATTGGAAGTTCCTTTTCCTCTTTTTGTTGAGCTTCTATTCGAGGAATTGGAAGAAATTTTCCCGGAGTATTTGAAAATATTTGGGAAAACCGTAGGATAAAATAAACTCTTAGAAAAAATAAATACCGGAAAAATAAGAAAATCACTTGAGGCGTGCAGTAGCACTGTCCTTAAGGATTTACTCCCAAATGTTAAGCCCAACAATATTATAAAGAAAAGGTAAACTGATGTCGTGCTTTTTATGTCTTTGTTCATGAAAATATATATCCCAATATATAGGCACACAAAACCTTGGAAGATAAGTAGTGGGCTCATTCCACACATGAAAGTTGCAACAACCCATTTAAACTTCCCACAAAAGTTGCAACAGCCAATTTAAAATAACAAGAAGTTTTTGATCGAGAAATACAAGAAAATGATTTGACCGAGAAAAAGGTTTTGCAACAAACGTCAGTTTTATTTTTCAAAGATAAGTATTTTAAGCTTGAGATGAAATAGGAGATAAGCATTGTTTTGTTGAGAAAATGTAGGAAACGAATTTGGTGGATAAGTTTGAAAATATTTTTGAAATACTTTAAATTAATTAATTAATTTACAGAATGCTGACAGTAACTTGTAAACTAGAAAGGTAGATTCAATTTTTTGACTGTTGTAAAAATTGAAATTATTGAGTTCAATTATAGAGGACAAACTTTGTTACATGATCTTCTGATTTTGGCTAGACTTGAATGAAGCTAAAGAGGTGGTTGATAGGACATTGTAGGATTTTGATGCATGATTGCTTTATATGTCATTATCACCCTTTATTCGGTAAATTACTGAATCTGTGATGTGATGCAATCTTTTGGGAAACCATCTTTCTTTCTACTTCCGGGGATATGACTATTACTTCTCGGATATGATTAATATTATTGTGAAGTAACATTTGAGCAGATTACAAACTAATGAGCAATTTTCTTAGCCATTGCAATTAATCATGAGTTCTTGACAATTGACATGGTATTTTTTTGCAGCCAGTGCATGGTTTATATCTCTTTATTCTTCCCGTAATATGCTTTATGGTCCTTGTTCTTTTTGTGGTCTGATTGGTTCTTCACTGCTGTAATTTCATGGTTTTTTGTTCGCTTTCATTACTCTACAAACTAGAGATAAGTTGTTATCTTCTCTTTGTACAGTGCCAAAGTGTCCATAGTGTTGTGGTGGTGTTGCCAGATGAAGGAGCAACTAACCCTCGGGATAAACCGACTCCAGCTGTCTACCTTGTTGGAGCTCCTGATCTAATGATGAATGAGATGTGTGTGAATTCTGAAACCAATTTGCTATACCAGACCAATTTGATGACGGATAATGTAGATGATTTTGCACTGTGCGATTTAGATGATATTGAAAAAGGAAAGGCAGAAATTCCCAAATCCAGTGAAGAATGTGTTGGCTATTTGAAATCCGATGATTCTGTAGCTGTACGTTCCTTTGATTTGCTTTCAATATATATGTTTCTAGTACATGAGAGGAATTGAAAATTCATTGTTTTGCAGAGATCATTGCAGAAAGTGATCTGGTTAAAGTTGACTGGAAAATTCATGCAGTTGTTCATGAACCAAAATCCTGATTCGCCCAAGGTTGGTTCAAAAGGTAGTTCATCGGACCTCTGTTTTCCAAGTTATCATTGTATTCAATTATGTATCATTTATTGTATGATGTGGTTATAGACATAACCGCTAGAGAAGTTACTACAAAGTGTGGAAATACCCACCTTCTAGTTTCCAGTTAGTATTTTCAGGTCCACCTTGTATTTGTATCACATGCTATGTCGTATGAGATTTACTTGTTTACCATTGTATCGCATGCTCTGAATTTTAAAACTCACTTGTTTGTAATCTTTTCAAATGTACTACAGATAGGGTTGTGCCAGAAAGAATTTATGATACAATTACTAATAGATCAAGGAAGTACAAGCGATCTCAATCCTTCAATTCAAGAAGAGTAGTTCTCTTATTCTCAGTCATGTAAGTTTTAACTATATTCTGTAATTTTGGTTATCAAACAAAATCTCTTTCAATACATTTTATCAGGAGTTTAAAATGATCTTCCATAGAGGGGGAATGAGGATATGTCAAGATAGGCCTATCAGAATACAATAATTGGAAGCAAAGAGTATTCAAGTTTCTGGTATATAGATATTCGATATATACTAGGAATGCAGTGACCAAATATTATAAGAAGTTGGGGGGATATTTGAATTAGTTGTTTATTGATCTTGCTATTTAATGAAAAACTCAGGCACACCCTCTGCTTGAATTTGCCTAATTAAAATGGTAGATATAATCAACTAGCTATGATTTTGTGGATACAGTTCATGATGATGAACATAGTCTTGAATCATAATATCTACATGTGAAAAATATTTTATGTATGTTTCTGCAACAGAAAATATTTTATGTATGTTTATTGAAAAGGAATGCATCTTTTTCTCTATGTTAACTTTCCTATTTTATTCTACATTGTGAATTTATCTAAAGATTTCATCACTTGAGAAGCTCTTATAGCATCTCCCTTTTTCTAAAATGCCTTTTCATTTTCAGGTCAAGCCTAGGAACAATAATCCTGATACTTCTGACATTGAAAGTGAAACAGATCAGTGACGGATCTGGTACTCTTTGAAATATTTGCTTATTCACGGGGCCGTCTAGGTGGAGTCTTTTGTGCAAGAATTACTTGGGCGCATTTTTTGTCAAGGTTTATTATGCTTTAGATCCTTGTATATTGGTGCCATAAGCATAGGTTTTTGAGCAATGTATGTAGACTAGAAATCTGGAACGACATTTTGGAAATTCTATTGGTGCTTATCTGTTACAACTTGTCAGTTTTATCTTAATTTACATCAAATATGAATCATGCTTGTACTTTGTGTGACTAGATTTTTTCAATGAAAGCTGGATTAAACTGCCTTTGTGTTCGTTTTACAAAACTGTACTACTAATATAAACCTGTTACTGTCCAAACTGTAAGCCTAGGGAACCTAGTTAGCAGGAACTGAATACTAGACATTTGGAGAGTTTGAATGTTTTGATGTCTAGCATGCACAGCCTCCTCCTTGCTGCTCGTTGTGGCCGGAATTTGTAGTTGGCTTCAAGTTGACATCAACCATATCTTCCTGCTTTGTAGAGGAAAGAGCCTCCATACCCGGTAATGCAGCAGCTATCTTTCGAAACAGAGGCTACATTACAACGTACATCAGTATCACATACATTCGTATAAGGTATGATTTTTTTATTTATTAGGTTTGATTTTTATGTTACAGCTTCGTAATCCCATATGGTGTTTAAATTAGTATACGGTTATTGGTAATTATATATAGGGGTGTACGGTGCACTATGGTGTACACAATACCTTCTCTTACCTTTACATAACAGTAGTCTTACCTTTATATTAAAGCCAGCTTTAGCACTTGTTTCTACAAACATGACTCCAAATTCACGAGCCTTCATATCTCCTTCTTCGATCGAAACCTGCCTGCAAACCCACACCCACAGATTTTATTCAATTAATTTATATTTTCCTAAGTCTAGATTTAAATGAGAAGAATGATTTTCCTCACCTTTTGTCAACTAGATCAGTTTTATTTCCTACAAGAACAATAATAACATCACCACCACGTTCTGTTCTTACTTCCTCAATCCACTTGGAAGTGTTCAAAAATGATTGTCTATCTGCAAAACCCAACCTGTTAATATAGCAAACACGAATAGAATCTCAATTGTTAAATGAATTTAAGGCATAATAAAGAAAAGTTACTTACTAGCAACATCGTAGGCAATCACTGCCACAGAAGAATCTCTAATATAGCTCGGAATCAGACTCCTAAATCTTTCTTGTCCAGCAGTGTCCCTGCAGGACCAAAATTAAATTAGTTTGTTAATTATATGCCTTATTAATTTGTGCATCATATTTCACATGCCATATGAAATTTATTTAGTGTAATTTAATTTTCACAATTACGTGAATATGCATGTAATTTTCTTCGTCAGTGTACAGAGAGAAAGAAGAATGTTACCAGAGCTGCAAGCGAACCGTTCGATCTTCTAGGTACATTGTTTTGGACAAGAAGTCTATGCCGATTGTAGCCTGTGAAACAACGAATGTATATATTCTTTTTTTCAGAAAATATGCAAATAACATTTTATTAGATTTTGTGTAAACATAAAAAAATGTGCCGGATGTAAGAAAATAAAAAAATGTACCACAATGTGAAATCTTAATCAAGGAACACGGATGTTGATTCTATCCTACCACATTATTATTCATCGCGCTTCCAAAATAATGGAATTAAACTTCTTATGAAATCAATACATATTCATATTTGGAAAACAAGTATTTATTTGAAAAAAAAAAAGGCAATTAAAAGAAAAGAAATAGGGGAAGGCAGAAATATGAATGTACCTGATATGTAGTGTCGAATTTATCGTACATGAAACGGGTGATGATGCTGGTTTTTCCGACGGATTGATCCCCCAGAAACACCAGCTTGTACTTTGCTAATGGTGATACAACCGCCGTCATTTTCTCTCTCTCTCTCTCTCTCTCTAAAAATATACCTGTATGCATTTGTTCTTTGATGAAAACGATGACGATTATCAGATCTGGATCAAAATTGAGAAATTTTAGGAAAGAGAACAAGAATGGAAACGAAGAATGGGTGGATGTGTTTTAGTTTTGTGAATGAATTTATATGACTGTGAGTATGTATGTGATGAGTACGTAAATGGTGGTTATTGTGGGCGTGTCGATCTCATAGTACAATTTTTTTAACAAAATCCGACTACTAGTATAATTTTTTTTTTAGCTTCTTTTATTATAACATCGAATATACACGCATCCCAAATTCCCAACTATTAAAAAAACTAGTTTAATGTCCGCGTAACACGCGGTTTTTTAATTAAAAATTATATAATATTTTTAATAAATAATATATTTAATAATTAAAAATATAAATATGTGCATAAATATACTAAATATGAATTAATAATTATTTAAGGTGTATATTAGTAAATTTTCTTAAACTTTGGAATAAGATTATTGTGTCAAATATTATTTATCTATTTTAATATGAAGTTGAAACTTACTAATCAAAATAAAATAAATCGACTATGAAAAGACTAATAAATTAATTAATATGTAATAATGAAAAAAAATAAAAGTGATTAAAATATATTTGTCATATAAAATATGTTAAGATATACATAAAAGCAATTATAAAATAAAATTATTTATTAAAAAATTAATAATTGAATATAATTCACGCTAAGATAAAATACATTTAGAGTGAATATTTTATTTATCTTAAATTAAGTCAAACAAAAATTATCAAAAGAAAGATAAATGAATAATATTATATATTTAAATATTTACACATATTTTAAATATCTAAAAAATTAGATATTACAAAAACTTTAAGTTTCATGACACATAGGATTCTTTTATAAAAAGAATCAAATAGAAAAATAACATGTGTACTCAAATTTCTCATTAAATGACACATAAGTTAAATTAATATGGAGTTGACACATCATGAAAAAAAAACTCTCTATTATTATATAGTGAGATCATTTATTATTTATTTCTATTTTTATAAATTGCTTCCGAGGAAAATACTTGTAAAAGTAAAACACAATTATGAATAGTGAAAAACAATAAGATTAGTTTTTTAATTAATTTTGAAGTTAAATGGACTTAGTATGCTACCTAATTTTTTAGTTGAGACAAATGAATTTTGTATGAGATGGAGTTAATAAGAGATAATGGATGATACTTAATTCAAAAGTTTAAACAACCTCATATGTGACGATGTATAATTTAATACAAATCACGTCCACCCCTCCTAAAGTGTTAAAGCACCAATGCTTAATTTATATCTCGTCTCATCGTGAGATCGTTTCATGCAAGTGTCTCTTATTCTAGAACATGAATGCGATAGGACTTCATAAATCTACAAGTCATGGATCATGGTAAATAAAATATGTTTTATGTATTAAATTGACACATGCAAAATTTTCCCTTATTGATATGTAGAGACAAGGGTGTAGAAGTCGGAAGTAGTAGTCAGACGGATTCGAATGGCCTAGCGCCTAGGCAGGGACTAGTCGGGGACTAATCGGTCCGGTGTTTTTATATATTTTTTGCATCTAAATGAATTTTATCTACTAATTATCGATATCTTATAACAAAAATACACTTTAAAATTAATCAATGTATTCATTATACAACCGTCTAAATCAAGACAACAATTTAAACATTTTTAAAAAAATCTATAATCCATTATAGAGAACAAAAAAAAAAATTTAATAGAAAAAAATTTAAAAAATGTGTACTTTAAAATTTTAATGTAGTGCATCTTTACCTTATTAACAATTTATTACAATTAAGAATAAAGTCTCTTATTCTCAAAATCAGGTCAGCCGACGATCGCCTAGCACCTAAGCGCCGCCTAGATCAACTTTTGCATTTTTTTTATTTTTTTTTAAAACAACTTTTGCATCATTGGATAAAGATGATACATTCTTCTCTCCAAAAAATTTATGGGGGAGTATCCATTATTTATATTTCATCAAGATTAATATCACAAATTGTCGTACCATGTAAACTTTGACGTAAGATATTATAGGGTAAATCCCATTTCAAGAATTATATTTGAAAATGTATGAATAGTACACTTCTAGTTCTATAACATTGTTCATTTATTTCTTCTATTTTGAGTCAAAGATTTAAATTACAAAATAAAAAATGAGGTTTTGGTTTTAACCTGAATGAATAAGACTAATCAACGCAACATTCTTTTGGTATATATCCAGACAAGTATTTATCCCAGTAACAGTTGTCCCTAAATCTGAAACCCCAGAGACAATACCACTCAACAACCACTTTAATGGCGAGTACTCCTAAAACTAGCTTCAGCCACAAACTCACATTTCAAACATTAACTCATTCACTTCTTTGTCCCCCTCAACTCATTCCATAACCGTTTTCAAGAAACTAAAGAAAAGCATAGCATCACATTACCACATTATCAGTATGAATCAAACGGCTGAAACGGAGAAGATGAAGTTTTCCGGCCAGCTAGCAAGGCAACAGAGTGATTCTGATGACACCGAGGATCAACGAATAGTAGTACCAGAGACATTCATTGCCACAGCAGATGGTTTTGAGAAGAAAGAACATTCATGGTAACAATTCTAACATCATAATTATTTTCAAAATATGTTTTCATACATTTTTCGATGTTTTCAAACTTCATGAGCACTCAGCATAGTTCGTGCTTGGACAGGGTCGCCATGTCTCAGGTTCCGACGGATCTGTCAATTCAAGTTCAAGACATCACTTTCTATGTTCACAAGGTAAAAACAAATATACCATATCTGTAACTAGAAAAGAATATAATACAAAACATGCAAATTCTGAATAAATGCGGTTTTAGGTTTAATCTTTATCATCTCTGAGAAATGAACAAATAAACAGCGAAAATATATAATGAGTACTTCTTATGCTTTACTGACTTACTGATGTAACACTAATGTCCTAAAACAGTACCCACTGGTTTCGAAATGTGGTTATTTCAACCGGATAGAACTCCAGCCTCCAGAATCAAATATATGTAGCAATCTGAAGCTAGATAACTTTCCAGGTGGTCCAGAAACATTTGAAACCATATTGAAATTTTGTTACGGTTTCCCAATAAGCTTGGTAGTAAGTAACTTCGCAGCCCTAAGATGTGGGTCGGAGTTTCTTGAAATGACAGAAGCTTTAAAGGACGGTAACCTAATCTCGAAGGCAGAAGCTTTCTTCAAATTCATCGTTCTCTCTTCATGGAGAGATTCCATCCTTGTCCTCAAATCATGTGAAACTCTATCCCCATGGGCTGAGAATCTTCAAATTGTTCGAAGATGCTGCGATGCAATTTCTTGGAAGATTTTTAAAGTGGCTTCAACTATAGTATATGGAGAAAGGTGGTGGTTTGATGACATAAGCACTCTTCGAATTGACTATTTCACAAGGATTGTAACAGGATTGAAGGCAAAAGGGATGAAATCTGAGATTGTTGGTTCTTGTATTGCTGAATACGCGGAGAAATGGCTGCCAAACGCAGAACAAGAGAGGGAAGGAGGAAGTGGAAACGACGATGGAAGATATGAGATCCAATGGAGCATAACAAGTGGGAAGAAAAATGAAGTGGAAATTGGACAAATGAGAGAGCAACGAATGATAGTAGAGAGCCTAGTGAGCTTATTACCTCCTGGGAAAGAGGCGGTTTCTTGTAAGTTCCTTTTGAAGATGCTAAAGATGGCATTACTTTTGTCTGCATCCCCAGCATTAATATCAGAGCTTGAAAAGAGAGTTGGGTTGGTATTAGAGGGGGCAGATGTTAATGATCTTCTTATACCTAGTTATGGAGCAGGTGATCAAGGGAAGCTGGTAAAGTAAGACATTTCTTTCTCCTCAAAATTCTAATTCGATGAACAAAATGGATAATCTTTAAAAGGAGTTAATTTCACAATTCGTCAAATCGTCTTGTATCTTTGTGCAAATCCAATTTTAGTGTTTTTTTTCTTTTTGGTCATTTTCGACGGAAAATTCTTGAATACGGAATGACATGAAAAAGGTACCAAAATGACGGGCTCACCGAGAGGAAGAGAACGGTATAGGACTCGATCCTCGCCACGCCGTAAATCACTCGAAATTAGCAATGGGAATTGATGGAATTTGCGATTCGCAAGGGAGGTGTAACTGAAATTTGAAATTGGTTGAGGCGGTTCAATTAGGAGTGGCGGCGGCCGTCGACGGGTCATATTAAAAAATTATGGCAATTTTTCAACCAAATTTCCGTTGAAAAGGACCAAAATTGACACCATAATGACCAAAATGGACATGTAGAAAAGAAAAAAAAGACTACGATTCGATTTGGGCAAAGATACAGGACGATTTGGAAAATTAACTCTATTTTAATTAGTTCTAGAATAGTTGCTTTGCCTATTTCTATAATACATTAATAAAGATTGATCCCACTTATATCCTTGCCTAACTGCATCTTAGTTGGTCCAGTCATTCTGAAGAACAAACTACGCATAACATAGAGGTAGTGCAAAGGATTTTGGAATATTTTCTGCTATACGAACAACAGCAACTACAGCAACAGCAGCCTGGACCGTTGGCCATAAGTAAACTTCTGGACAACTACCTTGCAGAAATTGCAAGAGACCCTAACCTACCGGTTATGAAGTTCCAATTTTTAGCTCAGTCCTTGCCTGAAAATGCTCGAACGAGCGATGATGGCCTCTATAGAGCCATTGACACCTATCTCAAGGTTATCTGCTATTCATTCTTTCGTTGCATTTATTTACTCTTGTTAAATGACCTGATAGTTGATGTTCTAAGTTATAGACTCACCCGACACTATCAGAGCATGAAAGGAGAAGGTTGTGTAAAGTTCTAAACTGTGGAAAGCTTTCACAAGATGCATGTGCACATGCTGCACAAAATGACAGGCTGCCACTAAGAACCATGATTCAGGTAATTTTATAAGAGAGCTTAGTTAATTGTAGTTGTAATAGTTGAACTGTGTAATAATTATTGTGTTTAATTGGGAGTTGTAAAAATGAGAATAAAATGTGTGAAAAGTGAGATGTGAAATAAGAGTGAGAATAGAAAAATCATATTTGCCTTAACGAGTCATTGGAATGGGGAGAGTGCGGTGGAGAAAAAATAATGGTATTTGTATGTAGGTAATTTGTGTGTAAGATGGGTTGGGTAAGGGTTTATAAAAACTGGACTCTAAAATCCCAAAGTAGAACCAGATTTAAATTTTGAAATCGCATACCCTAAAAGAAATCATAAAATTGCTCATGTTCGAGTTTTCAATTAATAACTTGTATTCATGACATATAAAGAGATTATACTCAGGTCTTATTCTCAGAGCAAGTGAAAATAAGAGCCGGAATACAAGGAAACAGTCAAATAGAAATTGCTGACAAGTCAGATCAGGAAAGTAGTCAATCATCAACAAACAAAGAGGTCAAATCCCTCAGACTAGAACTTGAAAAAGTAAAGAACGAAATGGCTGAGATGCAGAGACAATACTCAGAACTGCAACAACATTATCAAAAGAAAAATGTCAAGCAAAGGAAATCATCAGGTTGGACTGTTGGGTGGCGGAAACTCAGAAAGTCCGCTCTTTTCAATATTAAAATGGATGAGGAAGAAACTGATGAAAGCCATAACAGGCAAAATCAGAGTCGCAGACGTAGCGTTTTCCGAAGGCAAACACTATCCTGAGAAGTCTTAAATATGCTATTTGTTTAGTTAGGTTTCTTAAAGAGTGTACAATCAAATATTTTGTGTGATTCTTAAGAAATAGTATATTGCATTCCTGTAAAATACCATACTTGGTAAACAAATAAAAAGATTCTTTCATGTTTGTTCATATATTTTGCATTTTTAATCACCAATCATCCTTTTCCATTTATGTTATGTTATATGAGCGAGTGTCGGTCCTAGGCTTGAGATGTAATGATAGAACAGAGGAATTGGGTATATAAAAAGACAGAAATTCAATACGAATATGAACTGTAATTTTACTGATAAATAAAAATAAAGGAATCCTCAAAAGAGGCCACAGAGAAATAAATCCCTGCCGCAGAGAAATCTCTGCCACAAGTCAAGTCAAACGGCTGCTCAATACTATGATCCAAAGATAATAATAATTCTAGAGAGACCTCATTTAAATAGACTCAAACCCTAAACCTAACTTATGCCCTAAGAAATAAGGCCCACGGCCCATTTATTTATTCTGGACTTAATTAAAAGACTTAACATAAAATAAAAGTCCAACTGATACTAATAATATAATAATTAAGGCGTATCAATACTCCCCCCCGCCTAACAGCCTTGTCCTCAAGTCTGGGACAAGGAACTAAGGCAGAAACCAGCTTCAACCACCCACGTACTGCTCCACCGTAGGAAACTCTGACTTTTCTGGGCCTATGGGATATCTGTGTACAACCCGGTATCCAAGACTTGCGTGTCTAGTTCATCCTCCACTGCCTCGATTAGGACACTCAAAAATTTGATGCCACACTTGTGCAAGGGACCATACGGTTGGCTACAACGATAACAGTTGCCCTTGGCACAGTACTCACGAGCCTCCTCGGCCGAAAGGTGGGGGGTGTTCCGATTTTGGAGAGGACCGGAAGGACGACTGCGGTGTGGAACCTTGCGAGCCCGGTGAAGGCGTCGCACCCCTCTGTACTCCACTTCGGGTTGATGAAGGGGAACGCCCGAAGGTGCCTTGTTGGAAAGCTGGCCTAGAGAACTGACTTGAGTAGTCGGACGAGCGAGTAACTCATCGCGCTGCCCTGATGGCAGAGTGCACGTCGCCCGTTTCAGCATCTGAAATCTGATCCCGGACGGAAGGTTTAAGGCCCCCCAAAAACATACCCAAGTACTGGTCGGTCGGAAGGTTCGGAAGCTGTGCTACCCGTTCTTCGAAAAGAGCCAAATAATCCTCAAGCGATCTTGTCTGACGCGTAGCGTGCATGGCTTCGTAAGCGTTCTTGGCGGAACTGTCGCCAAACTGCTCTACCAACTCCCTTGAAATCGCTCCCAACCCATCTCCGGAGAGCAACGTAAGGCCCACTGGGCCCAAAACATAGCCCGCCCGGACATGGCGATTAGGGCCAGCTGCACCCTTTCGCTAGCCGCTATTTTGTGCACCAGAAAATACTGACCCGCCTGTGCAAGCCAAGCAAGGGGGTCTGAACCATCAAACTACGGTAATTCCCAACTTTTTACTGCCACATAGCCTGGGGGAAGGTTTGCCCGGACCCATTGCCGAAGGGATGGCCCGCGCTCGAGTCGGCGAACATGGAGCCTTGCCCGCGCGATGACGAGCCATCCCCCTGTCGCCCAGCCAAATCCGCTTGAGTTGCGGCATTGGCGGTGATGTGGTCGGCCACTGCCGACTGAAGTTCGCTCAATGATTTTTCCACTGATTCCAAACGATCCTTCTCAGACCCAGAACGAGTTTGCGTCATCTTGAAGGAGGGCAGGTCGAACCAATTGATAGAACATAGGAATTGGGTATATAAAAAGATAGAAATTCAATACGAATATGAACGGTAATTTTACTGATAAATGAAAATAAAGGAATCCTGAAAAGAGGCCATAGAGAAATCTCTGCCACAAGCCAAACGGTTGCTCAATACTATGATCCAAAGATAATAATAATTCTAGAGAGACCTCATTTAAATAGACACAAACCCTAAACCTAACTTATGCCCTAAGAAATAAGGCCCACGACCCATTTATTTATTCAGGACTTAATTAAAAGACAACATAAAATAAAAGCCCAACTGATACTAATAATATAGTAATTAAGGCGTATCAGGTAACTATTCAGTTGTGATTATGTGCTGTATATGCAGCAGAAAGTAAATCAGTCAAAAGCAAGTAAAGCACTCAATCTCCAATCTACATAGGTGATTTGATGATGCTAGAGCATATCGTTTCTTGATGAAATCCAAATCTGGAGAAGGTGACACTACGAAATTTAATTCAAGTCCTAAACATGAAACTAATGCTTGCTCATAATTACAGATTATTTCATTAGACGAGGTTCTTAACATGAAACACATTTTCACAATGAAAGTTCAAATCACTTTCTACAGCACAACATTTCAAACTCATACGTTTCAAGCAAGTATTTCACATTTGCAAGCTGAATATATCAACTCAGTAAGCACCGCCAGAAAATGCTAGCAGTAACAGTATATCGCAGGACAAAACAAACACAATTTGATCTTAAAGTCGAGAAGAGCAAAACGTGCTCTCACTAAAACACACTTGCATGAAAATCTCGAAAAATGATGAAGCAAACTGCTGAGAAATAGTTCCAAACACCAATACATATAAAAGAAACATAAGAATTCATAATATAAAAAAGGAGAAAACAAAAAAAATCAACAAAAATCATTCTAAACATCACACTAAACCCAGTGCCACATTATATCAAACATCTAGTGTCAATTTCACAGTGCATCATATCACACCTTCTAAAATGAGAAAACAACATTACCTCCTAAATGAAGTCATGCTACTCCATGGAAACTTCGCCCCCGATCCAGCGTTTGCCTTATCATCATCGCGCTTAGTTCTTCTCCCAAAAGTACGTCCTTCTGGCGTCTTGTGTTTGCGAACATCGCGCTTTTCTTCCAGCCAATGCGATTTCTTCACAGCTTCAGGGTCTTCGACAATGCTGGATTCCGCTTGCTTGTTTCTGCTCTTCTTTTCTTCCTCAATTGCCCTAATCGGGAAAAGATCCGGGTTTAACGACAACGGGTTTCTGAGCGTCACGTAAGCTTTCTTGTAATCGGGTCTCTTAATCAATATTCCGCCGAATTTCTTCTTCTTGCCGTCCATGTTCAGAGTATGCACTTTCTCCACCTCAAATCCGTACAGCGACTCCAAAACCCTTTTTATCTCTATCTGCAAAAATTAATACACGAAACAGATCATCAGAAAAATGTAATAGACTGTCTGCATACAGAACATCCAGTGTTGAAATTGAAGTTCGCACCTTTGAAGCTGAGGTAATGGTTTTGAGGGCAATTTCGGTAATATTAGAAAAGTTTGTGGGCATGAGGAGTTTTATTGGTAGGTTCGCAAAATTTACAACCCTTCTTCCTAATCTGCTTCCCATTTTCAAGCCTTGAGAAAATTGCAGAAATGTTGATCAGAGCAGATTGAAGCGGAGCTTTCAGCAATGGCGGATTGTGCTGTGTGAAGCCAAAAGGGTTTAAGGTTGGGCTTGGGGTTGGGCTTTTCGTTTATACTGGGCACTTTGCGTAATTGGGCTGCTAAATAATACCGAGGCCCAGTATGTTCAGCCCAGCCCACTTACGCAGTTGCATAAAATTATAATAGGCCGAACATTATACAGAGTTCAATTGCCCAAGTTAAAAAATCACATACTTTTTCCTGATCAAAAAAAAAAAAAAATTACATACTTTCCGGTAGCATCTCACCACGGCGGAGCGCCGCCGCCCTCTCTTCGGGTTATTCTCTCACCGTTGATTTTTTTTACTTTCACATGAGGGAACTGCAGAAGTCCTTATATGCTATTGAAATTGCGTTCTCACAGTTGCCCTGCCCTATCAGATTGAATTGAAGCGCCGAGCATTGCTGTTAGTGAGAGTGAATTTATTTGACAACATAAATCCAAGTTTTTCAATTCTAGGTATTGATTTGGCATGTGTGCGTCGCAATTCAAGCAAAATGAATTCACTCTTATATGTTTGATGAGTGATTATACTGAAATGCTTTTAGCAATCTTTCGAAGAAGAAGTGGTCGATTGTAATTTGCTGTGAGTTTATATTAGGGGAACATATTTGTTTTTTTATTTTTTTCTTCATCCGCAACCCTTCCTTTTTATGGTAGGGACTTGAATTTGCAGGAAATGAAATCAAACTAATAAGCATTTGAATTTATGCCCAGAACTAGATTTGGAACAATTACATATCAGGGTGAAAGATGGCATCCTGAGTTTCTTTGTTTTCTCCTCTTACTTAAGAAATATTGAGATAGCATTTCAGACACTTGATCATTTGATAGTTATAGATTGAGGAGTATTATGTGTTAATTATGTCTAATGTTTTTCCTCTTTTGGAGCTGCTTGCTGGTTTCGTAGATGACACCATTTATCTCGTATCTATTACTCAATGGAACTGAACCTGAACTTTCATTAACTTGGAGTTTCATTCAGCCATTATGGACCATGAAAAATAACATAAAATAGATGTTTTTTTTCAGTAATAACCAATGAATAGAGTTTGGTTTTAGAGTTTGATTTTCACCAAAACCATACTTTGCATTTAAAAAGTATACTTTTGATGATGTTTTAAATGCAATTACCTTTTAAACATGCATCCCTTAATTAAGTGGCAATTGTGCAGATTTCGCTGAAAGGTACTTGGCTCTACATCAACCTCAACAGTGGCGGAGTGGCAGTCTTACATGCACAGTGATGGCTCAATTCAATTTGCAGAAGTAACTAAGGAAATTCTTTCAAGAAATTAGAAATGGCAAGAATTAGACATTGAATCTTTTCGGTGATCCAAATAGAAGCTTCTGGTCTGTATTATCAGTTGAAGTTTGGAAGTTAAATAGGTAGGGCATCAAGATGCCGCAAGTGAAAATTGTGGCGAGAAATTTTATGGACATGGTGGCATCGTTGCCTGCCATGAAGCTCGACAAGCTATATGAAAATTCATTTATATGTGAAGCCATCCTCAGGTTATATTACTAGGCACCATGTCTGTTTTCTTTTTACTTATATGAATCCTCACCAATTTTATGTGGAGCCTCATACAAATTGAGGTCCACTTATGCTGTTCAAATAGGTTTATATTGATTTTGTACACTGATGTCGATATTGGCGAATAATCTTGAGAGAGGAAAACAAATGTATAGAGAAGAGGGATGGAGGGAGGAGTACTAATCATTCCCGACCTTTAATTTTTTCATTGATTTTCTGTTCTACTTTGTAAAATATCAAAAAAGAATCTTGACATGTCCCAAATGTGCTACTCAATTTTTGTTTTGTTTTATGGTGTCCTACTTGAAGAGTGTTTGGCTGAGATATTAGCAGTTAAAAACATCTTCGAAGAAGTTTAAGAGCTTATAAGATCTTAATTCATCCCAAAATAAGATGTTTGAAACGTATAAGGTGATTCCGAAAAGTAAGGGTTCTTTTTTTTAGAGGTTTAATACATATGAGGCGAGGGCACACCATTGTGCAAAAGTTGAAGTTTGCTATATTTAGCTTTATCTGTCCCTATATATTTTACTATTTAACAGTTCTACAGTTTTCTCTATTGATTTTGTTTTTTTCTGATTCCATATTCAGATCTTTGCCTCCATTGGCAAAGAAGTATGTGCTGCAGCTGTTGTACATAGATGGACCAGTATCAGCAAAGTGGCTGGAAGAATGGGTCCTTCCTGATGGGGCCTCAAAGCACAGAGTAGCTATAGACAGACTGGTTCAGCTGAGAGTCCTGACTGAAACTGTTGAACGGTAGTCTCAGTTTATCATTCAACATAAAAGCCCGTCTATGCCCTTCATTCCAATCATGTTTTCATTTTGTAAAATCTTGCTTGAGCATAATATAGGTTTCTCTATTTTGGTGCTTTGGCAGAAAAAAAGAAGCAACTTACCTATTTAACCCAACATTTCAGCTTAATCTCCAGAAGCACATAGTGCATGGGTAAGGTTAAGTGTAAAATATGTCGTCTCTATTTTGCTTATATAATCTGTATCTCGTGTAGCTGTTGAAATAATGCATATCATATAATCTTGGGATTTACAGTGGAGTATTACCTAGAGAACCAATGCCTTCAAACATCACTGTGAGGCTTCCTAGCTTGGAGGAGTTAGATGCCTATGCTGTTCAACAGTGGGAGGTGTGGGTTTTTGTTTACAGATTGACAGTTTGGTATATACACTAATGCTCATTGGATTATGTGTGAATGTGATACCACTAATAATCATCATTTCATTAGTTACAATATTTGTACCAAAATTATGTATATTTATTGAACGTTCTGTGAATGCGTCATGTCTGGTTATTCGGCAGTTTATGTAAATAGTTTGGTCACTCTTTTTATGACTTGCAATATTGTGGAAAATCAGTGTTTCTTGCTGCATCTTATAAACTCTGCTGAAGTGGAGAAGTCGACAAACATAAGCTCTTCAATGATGAAGATATTCCAGCGTGGTCTTCTGAGTCAAAAGTATTTTTTCTGCATCCAATACTCGTTGTTTTGGTTACAATTGTAATGTTTTATATCAAGTTATATGAGACATTAGCATTTTCTTTCAGAGATGATAGGGAACCACCAAAGTTGACAGAGAGCGGGTTCCAGTTTCTGGTATGAGTTTATTAGTCTCAAGTCTGGTGCATTGCTTGGTGGAGCTATTACTGACAAATGCATGTAACAGCTGATGGACACAAATGCCCAACTTTGGTACATAATCAGAGAATATATAACTAACTGTGAGGTATTTGTATGTTCAACCTATCATTGTTGTTGTTTTTTTTTCTTTTTATTAATATCGTCTTGTCTTCACATTTATGGAGCTGCATAACAATGAAAAGTGCAGCTTGTGTTTGTCTTTAGGAACTTTTGTCCATTTCTAAGTTGTTGATGCTAGTTATGTGTTATCTGTGAAGAAAATATTAACAGGGGCAAGACCAAATTGTGATTTATTTATTTACAGATGTTAAATAAGAATATAGGCCGAACAATGTCTCCACCTCTTAAATTTCTGGCCACCTAGTATGGACATTTTTTTCATGCACTTTCATTGTGGTCTATTTCCTTAGCAAATGTGTTCCAAAGAACCTTTCGGTTTGCTTTCTATATCGAATGAAATGCTGAGTGATCGGAAGTTGGGTATTACTAGATTTAAAGAAAAAAAAAATTCTGGTGTTCCTTTTTAGTGTTTCAATTTTGTTTTAGTTTGCAAACATTGAGAGATTTTATTTTCAAAGATCTTTTGGATTTATTATTTTTTGTAGGAGCATGGTGTGGATACAGCTGATCTTATATCATTCCTGCTGGAGCTCAGTTTTCACGTTATGGGCAAGGTATTATGTTGAAATTGCGTATGCATGGTCTGTTAGTTAAACTAGTGATACTAACATTTCCAATACTTGATGTCAATCTATAGTTTAAAAGATATAGTCCTAGTTTATCGTCGTAAATCTTTTTAGCCTTATCACGACGTTGAAGAAATGCTTTCTTTTTGTAGGCATATAACTTAAACACTTTGTCTGATGTACAACGCACTATAATAAGGGATCTTGTTGATTTGGGATTGGTTAAGCTCCAGCAGGTTGTACCTTCTTTTAATTTCTTATTCTATTGATTCTTGTCGACTTTCATCTTGCAAACCCTCAGTTGCTATTACAGGGCAGGAAAGAGGGTTGGTTCATTCCTACTAAATTAGCTACCAATCTCTCCATTAGTTTAGCAGATACAACAACCAGAAAACAGGTATGTTATTTGAGAAGTTGTTCACTCTCTTGTAAACGTACAACTAATGTGTTTATATCGGTCATTCTTTTTAAACAATTGATGAACTCTCCGAATCTTCAAAGATTGTAACTTAGCCATTACAAATTTGCATTTTTTCTTGTGTGACAAGATTAAATTTTTCCATTGAAATGCTAATGTCTTCTCTTACCTCTTTTTTTTCTTTTTGGGGATTGGGGGTTCCTTTCATCAGGGTTTTGTTGTCGTGGAAACAAATTTTCGGATGTATGCATATTCTACTTCTAAATTGCACTGCGAGATCTTGCGCCTGTTTTCAAGGTATGTAATCAGTTTGCTTCACAAAAGCATATATTTCGGTTGAAGGTTGTCAGTTTAAGGTAGGGATGGATCCTGCTTTTCGTAGATGATACTTGCTAGTAAACATTCCCAACTTGGATGATATTCTAATACATGAATGTATGTAAGTCCTTGAATAATTGAAATCAATTCTTGTAAAATGTCATATATGTTTCAAATACCTCTGTGAAAGCCATCTTACACTAATATTTCAGGATAGAGTATCAGCTTCCAAACCTCATTGTTGGTGCTATTACAAAAGAAAGCTTGTATAAAGCATTCTTAAATGGCATTACTGGCGAGCAGGCAAGTTCTACCTTCTAAGTTGTAATCTCCATATCCCCCTGTATCTAAAAGTTACCCAGTATTCATCTTAATAACCATTCAAGCTCTATCTTCTCTCGTTTTTCACTGTTTACAGATTTTGATTTTCATTCAATCAAAATTCTTGATGGAATAAAATTTTGTTCTCTAGGATTTTTAACAGTGTCTGTACTTGTTTCATCTGTCTCACTATTTCACCCTTCTCATCAGATATAATGGAGAATAAGCTTTATTGTTTTCTTGTATGTGGCACGCAGATAGTATCTTTTCTCCAACAGAATGCTCATCCTCGAGTTGCAGAGAGAGTACCTTCTGTACCAGAAAATGTCACTGATCAGGTTTTTATAAACAACCCCCCCCCCCACCCTCCGGGGTCTCTCTCTGTTAAAGTACTTTGTTGGAGAAGCAACTAAAATAGTTGCCCGATCAATTTAAACCAGATTAGGCTGTGGGAAGCAGATTTGAATAGAGTGGAGATGACGCCTAGTCACCTTTACGATGAATTCCCATCAAGGGTACGCATTTTTTAGCCATTTTTGCGTAACACAGCTGGTCTCACGTTTCTTCCCTAGTTGTATTTATTATCTTGAGCTTGGTGTTGCAGGAAGTGTTTGAGGCTGCTTGTGACTTTGCTCGAGAATATGGGGGTTTGTTGTGGGAAAATTCCAAGAAGATGCGTCTTGTGGTGAAAGCAGAAATCTATACACAGATGAAAGAATTTCTTCGTAGGCAAAAGCAATAGCATCTTTGCATCTCCTCCTTTTTTCCTCTTTACATCTCTGTGAACTGTGAAGTTGGAAACACTACTGAAGAAAGATGTTCATAATTTGTTGATTGGCTTTTTTGGTCTGAAAGTAACTCTACCCTGCTTTTTTTTTAGGTTCTTTTATATAAGAAAGATATATCTTCTACCAGCATTTTTGGCAAATTCATATGTTAATGGACATAATGGTATAATGTCGGATTGTCTCAACAAGAGAAGTGAACATTTTCACGATTCATGCTTATTTTTTTGATGATGTATTTGCTTTGTATATACGTATTAAAGTTTACTCCCGTTATAACAAGATACCAATTATTTATTACAACACTAAAATGAAATTATATGCCAATAAATCCCATTAACTATAACGCTGATGAAATAGATGCATCTGAATTTTTTTTTCATCAACAAAACAAAGCTGCTAAAACTCTAATTTGAATTGAGGAGACACACTTGGGTGAGATGGTCTCACGGTGAGACGGGATATAATTTGAACATAACGCTTTTAACACTTTAGAGGGATATGTGTTGATTTGGACTAATTTACATCCCGTCTCATATGAGTTTTTGTTTGAATTAAAACCTCAAAACACCATTTGTATCTCTCCACTTCTATGATAGCAAGTACAAATTCTTTCTAGGTTACCTTATGATTCTGCAGTTTATTAATATCGGGTGAGCCCTCTGGATGATGCATATAACAGTTTCACACAAATTAGTGTCAAGATAACGACACAGTTCTGGAACATTTGACAAAGTAATGTAAATTACAGCAAACCAGCACGAGCAAGCACAGTTATAAGCCAAACTCCCGTCGTTTTATATACAAGACAGTACAAATCGCTACATGTGTAAACAGCATTGAAAAAAACTCGTGATCAATATATACAATTACATTGTTCTCGGTTAGTCAATGAAGAGAAGAGATACAAAGTTATCTACCAGTGGCAAATTCCTCCAGTCTCCGTTCGGGATAACGCCATTATTTCTTCATACTTAGAAGCATATACAAAACCCCATAGCTGTACAAACAAAAAAAAATATGGTGCCATCATGACATTAAGAGCACAACGAAATAATCAATTAAAATAATTAATTTAATCTTCATTTTCATTTTCTATTTTTGGGGGTGGGGAGAGGAGGGATGTAACATCTTTGAATACCTCAACTTCCTTCACATCGAAATCTTCAGAGCATGATAAACAAGGGTTTCCATAGGTTTCTGAGGATGAACTTGATCCACTCAATCTGGGGAGGATTAAGGAGAGCAGATTTTTTCCCAAAAAAAAAGAAAGGCAGAGCATTATATTTACATACATGTATAACACACCACACACCCATACATTTATGGCAGAGATATTGCAAAACTAAATACTTAAGCAAAATGAAAATCTTACAGGTCTGAGTCCAAATAGAGTGCAAAATGGCTACCCCCACCCATGGCTATATACTCCGCGGAGCACAAAGTAAAATATCGATTCATTCCTGTTTTGCAATTTTTAAATAGATGTTAACGCAAAACTGAAGTTTATTATGCATTTTGAACCACAAAACTACTAGACTAAAACAAGTATTTGAGGGAAAAAGAACAACTATATGAGACCTCAACTGCCAAAGTTTTATTGCATTACACATAAGCAATGTTCCTACAATAAATTGGATAGGACAACTATATCCAAAGCTATCGTAGGAAGGAAAAGCAAGAATTGCACGAGGGTCATCCATAGAGGGACTTCCTGAATGATATTGAGCAAAGGTGCCTTCAGATAAACATCATGCTGTAATATTAGCTTATTAGTGCCTATTATATACGAATTTGAAAAGTTTGAATTTAGATAAGTATCTAGATAATTATGCACACACCATAAAAGTCACCCAAACAGCAAACTGCAATGAAGATATAACTAATCACTGCGTTTGTTTTGGGATTTAAGTGTGCGGAGCAAGTCAAGGTTTTAGAATCTAGGAATTTAGAATCCTTGATGAATAGTAAATGTATGTGTTTGTTTTGGTATTTGAGTAGGGTGGGATTTAATTTTATGTCAAATGAATGTTTAATAGTGATTGATGTTGTATTATTACATTATATTGAGAAGAGTAATACTCCCTCCGTCACAGATCAGTTTTCACACTGATCTGGGCGCGGAAACCAATAAAAGATGACGTTTTGCTGTTTGAGTTTGATAAAGCAGGGTTAAATATGTCCATTCAACTTTTTCTAATAAAGGATTAAGCCCAAGCCATTCAACATTGCATCAAGATTCACTTTTCTTAATTAAAGCCTTAATCACAAACCCAATACATCAAACCGTCAATTTCTTCATCACAAACCCAGCAAAATTCACACTTTCTTAATTAAAAACATTAATAGCAAACCTAATTCCTCAAACCGTCGATTTTTTCATCACAAACCCAATAACTCAAACCTTCAATTTCTTCACTTTACGTCACCACTATCGCCGACACCGGAGACCGCCGAGTACCCTCAAGCTCGTACCAAGAAATCACAGATCTGATAGACGCCCAACAACAATACAAAAATTCATGTTTTTCTTTTGCTCATGAGCTAGACGAAGAACTCGCGCAGTTGGGGGTTATAAATTGCCAGAATTAGGGGGGAAATGGTTCTCCTTCTTCGACGGCGGTTTTTAGCAAGGATTTGAGATGGGTCTTTGACTGTTCTATTTGCTTTTTTTCTGTGTTTTTTTCTAGCAGAGGTGGGGAGGCGATTGGAGAGTTAGGATTTGCCTTTTTCTAGCAGGGGTAGGGAGGCGATTTGAGAGTTAGGATTTCAGAGAGAGACGGTCGGAGAAAAAACGAGAGTCGAAGGCGAGAGACAATCGGAGAAGAATTAGCTTGGGGAGGGGGACGATTCGAGTTCTCGAGAGAAAGATGAACACGAGACAAACGTATTAGGGTTTTCGTACCAGTGTTGTTGGGTTATGTGGATCTGATTTGGGTTATGTTTAGTTGTGCTGGGTATGTGTAATTGGGTTTGGTAATAAGTTAATTATATTTAATTAATTAGGATTTATAAATTAATTGTGCTAGAAAAGTAATGGCAAATGAGTAAATAAATGTGTACTAGGAGGGTAAGGATTGTGAGAAAACTTTCCTTATTTGGGTGTGAAAACTGATATGGGACAAACCAAAAAGGAAAGTGTGAAAACTGATGTGGGACGGAGGGAGTATAGTGTATAAAGTATGATGTATTGGGAAGAGCAGTAATAGGTTTTATAGGTATTTGTAGGTGTAGATTGAATGTGGAATTTGAAAATCAGATTCTAAATCTCAAACTCGTATGAGACGGGAAGCGCAAAATCTTATGTCCATCCGTGTGAATCCCAAAACAAACATAGCCAAGGTTTTAAACCAAACCAACCCGGAATAAGTGGCTCTTAGTTAAGCATTTGAAAAGGATGAGAAACTCTTAAATCTAAAAAAATCTTAAAAATTGCAAGTAGCAGGACAACAAAGCAAAAACTAATACCTGTAGGACGAAAGACAAGAGGATGTCCAGAGATATTTGTGAAGACAAATGAATCATTTGTTCCCTGTAATAAACTCAGCTTTAATTTGCGAATTTTAGTAAACAACTAAACATTATTCCAACCTGAGGTACAGATCTACACATCCAGCATTACCTGATACCTCTTATTTGTTGCTCTCAAAGGTGCCTCAACCAAGCCACCAAATACCGCACCTTTGCGGTCCCCAACAACCTAATTATATCAGTAAATAAATTATGATTAGATGCATGGTAACTTTTTATTTTGTAGTTCTAAATAAAGATAAAAATAACAACAAAGAATAACATGGGCAAATGACTACCAGCAGACTGAGGCCAGGCCAAATCATGCTTCTTCTGTACAATGTAGAAAGCGATATGCCATGTCTCCAAGTGCTGAAAGATAGTAAAATAGAGCACTTAATTATAGAATGAATAAGAAAGAACTGGACAAATAACACAAGAAGTTCAAAGAAAGGTCCCCAACCTGTACAACAGCATCCATTTTCGTCCCTGAACAATCACAGGGAGTGCACTGTAAATAACACTACGAGTCTTCTCAGAGAGAAGAAATGATGGTTCAGAAGTTTCAGGAATATTTTCTACAGATTTCGATTCGCTCAATGTCTTCATGCATATTCCTTCATCACTAGAAGCCTTCGAAGTAATTTCATAGCCAACCGCCATATCAGAGCTGCTTTTGGAGGCTTGATTTCTAAAACTACCTATCTTAGCTGCTTGATGGAGAGCTTTGCCAAGGGAATGTTTGCCCCTTGAAAATAGACTTTTCTTTTTGGCATTATCTCTGTTAGCTATTGGCTCAGATGATGGCTTAAATTCATCCTCATGAGAAGTAATTTTTTCGTCAAGATTAGGATTACTCTGGGATTCTGACGATGCTAACAGTGAATATAGGAATGCAGTAAATGAAGATGTATCGGGACCATTAACAGAGTCCTTGTTATCCTCCTCTGTATCTGAGTGACTCTTTTCAGAGTTACTCAAATCATCCTATCAAAATCATAGAATCAACCAAGATTAACAATCAAATAGGGAGAAATGGAAGTAACTCAAGACTCTCAACTCAATTAGCCATACTTTTCATTGTTCTAACATGAAGTGAAGAAGGAACCAATTTTGATAGGCATGACAGCCAATTCAAAGTATAGACTGAAGTGCTTCTTTAAATGAAACACTTCTTTCCTGACTAAAAAATCATAAGCATCACAAAGAAAATAACAAATGTGACATTCTATCTCCTGTGTCTATTGAATAAGGATCCTAACATGCTAATGCTGTTAACAAGGTTCATTTCGTAGTCCAATCCCACCTACATATATAACTAGAAATGATTATATCAATGTATATCAAATGGGTAATGAGTTTCTCTAATACAACCAATTACACATTAAAGCAAACTGATCAAAAAAATAAAAATAACACATTAAAGCACATCAAAACCCTAATAATCAACTTCAAAAATCGATTGGGGACTATCCAAAATATGCATATCCAGAACCCAGACACCGCAAACTCTGATCAAGCAGCTCATAATTCCAATTAGGTAATAAAAAATTAGACCCAAAATTAGCTTCAATAGCCAATCATCACCAAAATAGTATATGAAAAAACTAAACAGTAACCTAGAAAACAGGGAATAAATGAGTAAACAATAATTACATGAGAAGATGGATGTTGAGGAGGTGTAGAAGGTTTATCAGAGATGGGGTTGAGTAAACCAGTGGTGAGATCAGACACAAAGTGAGCTGCTTTGCTCCTCAATGACTTGGATTGCTGCTTCTTTTCTTGCTTCTGCTTTTTCCCCATTTTCTGCTACTTGTTTTTCTTGAATGATTTATTCAATTATGATGATGATTATGAGATTCGCACTAAGGCATAAGATGCATGCAACCTGTTTGTGGAATTAATTCATCGCCTTCAAAATCTGAAGAACCGAGAATATGCTCTCCTCGTTTTGTTAGAGAGATGATGACAAATTGGTTGTGGGTGGGAATTAGAAATTGGAGTATTTTTTCAGTGACCTTTCTTTTTCGGATTTCATTTCTTCTTTTATTTATTTATTTATTTATTTATTTTTTTGAGCGCTTCTTTAATTTATTATGACAGCCGATAAGAATTAGTTAAAAACAACAAATGAAAAATAAAAAGAAAAAGATCAAATAATTAAATCTAATTCATATTTGTTGTTTCATTAACCATTCTACATTTCTAAGTATATACTCCCTACGTCCCGGAAAGACTGCAATATTAAAATTGAAACCAAGAAAAAATGTGAAAAGTGGGTTTGAGTGTAATAAAGAAGGAGTATTGTGAGTAATTAAAGGTAGAGATTATGACTTTTAGTGGGTATTTTGAGATTATTGCAGTAATGTTGAGACGTTCAAATAAAACAAGTGTTGCAGTAATCATGGGACAAATGAAGTATTATTTTTTTTCTATCCAAATCTTTTAAGAGCATCCACAATGGATGAATGAAAATTCATTCATTCATCCATCTACTCTTTCTCCTCCACATCACTAATTTATAAAAAATCAATTTTATAAACACACTCTCACAATGGTTTATCAATCATTCATTCATCCATACACCTTTTGTGGGCCCCACATTCACCCAATTTCTACATACTTTTCTCCAAAAAAGTATTTTCTCTCTACATCCATTCCATTTGATGGATGATACTCTCTCTAAAATCTAATGAACACTCACAATGATTTTAAACACCAATTTTCATCCATCCAATAATTAAGCACTCATTGGATGGACCATTGTGAATGCTCTTAATGGGTATATTGTTGTTTTTCCCTTATTATTTTCTCCCTCCCCAAATTTATCATGGCTTGTCTTACTCGTCCGTCCTCCATGCAAGAATATAAAATGACTAAATAAGTGGGTCTCATATGCATTAAGTGCACTGTGCACTCTATAGTATATTTTAAAATTATATAATTTATTAAACTAAAATATACAATTTATTTACATTAAATCGTACAATTTATTTTCCAAAATAATTACACGGTTCATTGTGAATAAATTGCATTTTTTAGTGTAACAAATTGCATAATACAAAAATATGTTATAAAGTGTACGGTACACATGATACACACAAAACTTAGTCATAAAAAATCTCATTACTTAAGATCAGTCCCACATTTTTTAAATCTTATGCGGTGATATTTTTTATGTTAATATTTACTCATCAATAAGATAAGTAAACTTCGTCGATCATATCAGACGGACCATGAAGAAAATGGAGACCATGAATTTTTACAAGCATGCTAGATTTGAAGAGATACAAAAAATATTTGCTAAAATTGATAAGAACCGTATGGATCAAATTTAATTATTTGACCAAATGAAAAGATTCAACCTCAACATGAATCAAATTATAAGTTACAATAAACCTCAAAATAAAACACACAATGACTTTGTGGCCCAATGGATAAGGCGCTGGTCTACGGAACCAGAGATTCTGGGTTCGATCCCCAGCAGAGTCGGTAAATTTATTTTTTTAAATTTTCAAGTTCTGCTTTGAATATCTAAATTTTTTAAATTTTCAATCTAAATTTTAATTTTTAAGTTCTTCTCTATTCAAAGCAAAAGAAAAAGATTTTTCTTTTTAATATCTAAGTTCTTTTTTATTCAAAGCTAAAGACATAGAAAAGAAAAGGAAAAATGAAACACTAGAGTGCTTCTAGAGCAGCTTCAATAGCAAAAAATTCATAATCTAAACAAGAGTTGCACCCACCATCCATGCAACCACACCTCTCATCCCAAACCTTCTTTCTTTCCACTCTCTTATCAAAATCTTGAATTTTCAGACCTATTTGCAATGCAATCGGCTTGATGGCATCATCATGATATACGCGTAGATTTTGTGGGACCATCACAAGCCACTTTTCAATCTCCATGTTGGTTGAATCCAGGACGTCTTTCCATGGAACTTCAGCTCGACCAATGAGTTTTGAGCCCTGAATTCTACCAATAAATGGTGCAGTTTTGCTTCTCCATCGCAGCTCGAAAACTAGGGTTTCTTGTTTGAGCCTCCCTAAGCAATCTAAACTGAAGGTTTGGTTGATACTGATAGAGATGGAGTTGGATTTTGATGGGATTTCTTGGCTTTCTATTCTTACTTTTGACTTATTTCCTGCAGAGAGATAGCATCTAACAAATACTACTCCTTTTGATTTTATGTTAATGTTGTTAGCTTTAATTATCATCACTTCACATCTAAGAGAAGAAGAATGATTCTCAGAAGCCATGAGAGAGAGAGAAAGAGGGGGGAGAGAGAGAGAGAGAGAGAGGTGAATGGAAGTACTAGTGATAAATGCAGGGGATATTTATAATTGCTAAGAGGTTCTGCAGCATATAAGAAATGTTGCACAATAAGAAGTTCCACACATAGACAGTAGAAAAGAAGATCATAATTTATTTCATTTTTCATGTATCATTATATATTTTGTAATATAAACTTTTACGTGTGTATACACTACACAATAATTAATATCCATCTGTATATGAAATATCAAAGTGGAACATGCAAATTGATTTGATATTGGGAGAAGGGGGTTACTTTCTACGAAGATACATTTATCCACTAGTTGGGTTGGATCGGGAAAGTGGATAAAATCACCGGATTTAGCCTTTAGTCTGATTGATTGTATGTAGTAATATAATATTCTTAACTTTAAATAGTGCACAATAAAATTAAATTGCCCTCTTGTGATTTTCTGATCAATTCTTTTCAATTTAATATAATCTCTTGGGCTTCTTCAAGGGTTCATAATCTTCCAAAGTAAAACGACCCTTAGCTAAGTGTTGAGTTGGAACTTGGAACGGTACAGTATAACTGGCTTCACTTCGTAATTTTTGGTACGTGAGATATCACTACTAATTAAATTGGACATTTACTATCAAAACATAAATATGTGTGAACAAATGTGTATAATCGCATCGTTAATATTTTTAGCATCGGGATCTATTGGTTGATTGTCCAATAAAAAATCAACAAAAAAATCAACAGTTGATAAGTTCGAACGTTAATTATTAAATTATTTAATTGATTATTCATGTTGCATAAGTGGTGGCATATAAACTGGTGCAACAGTTTATCAACATTGCATTTTTAATGACATGAGCCAGATCTGTTTATTTAGCTGCAAGTGAAGAAAAGGGAGAGATTGCGAATGACATTGTTACTGATAAATGTTTGTACTGTAATTGAAACTTGTAACAATTTTTCTTATTCTCATTTTCAACTATTAAAGTAGTTGCATTGATTCTAAACATGGTAAAATTTTGTTTTTGAAGAAGAAAACGCTAGTAAAACCGCCAGCAAAAGTATAATAATAGATATAAAACAGATGTATAACATTCAACAAAACCAGCATACAAAAATCTTTCCCAGGAAACAAATAGTCAATTGCCCAGTAATTAGAAGTACCTCCTCCTCACTACTCATCGGATAAAACCAGCAAAACTAACAAGACCAACAAACAGGGGAGGGAAATCACATGCATAACCATCATCATAGAAGTAATTAAGCAGCACCTGATGACTTGATTTGAGAGAGTCTGGATCTCTTCTTGGCTAAGCTCTCACTGCGCCTATCCCTTTGTTCCTTCAATCGAGAAGCAAGAAGCTTCTGGTACTCAACAGCTTCAGTCTTTGCCTTGGCAATCCTCTTCTTCTTATCTGAGATTCTAGCTCTCTTCCTCTGCAATGTCAATGGAGTCACCAGCCTCTGGATCTTAGGTGCTTTGCTCACTTTCTTACCTGTTTTCATTACACATTTAGAATCCATACAAAACTGGAATACTGACTCCTTATATCTACAACTGTATGCACCAAAACATACCATTTTTGGTGGTGAATGTGCGGCGGTATGTGTTGACATACTTCCTAACATCGTCTTCCTTGGAAAGGTTGAACAGCTTGCGAATCTTGGAAGCCCTCTTTGGACCTCTCATCCTTGGCTTCTCAGTATCAGTGAGTCCAGGAAGATCATTCTCACCCTTCTTCACAATTACCAAGTTCAGAACAGACAGATCCTGGCTCACAATGCACCCACGGACAGACTTCCTTCTGCGCTCTCCATTTCTCCTACCATAACCACGGAAGCATGGGGTACCTGTTCATATAAGCCAATATCTTAACCAGTGAGGCTCAAGAAGATTAGGAATTACGTGAAAGGGGATCTTAAACATTCCACATACCTCGGTGCAACAAAAGTCTCACACGACCAGGTGTCAGGACACCCTGCTTCATTGGGAAACCTTGCTTATCGCAACCACCCATGATCTTGAACACATACCCCTTGAACTCCTGAAATAAATACATTACAGGCATTTTAGAATGAACCTTAAATATTATCAGGAATGCACTAAGTGGTCATAGAACATAACCAGTCATAAAGAAAAAGAAGCAAAGCATACCTCACCCAAGGGATCTCCAATGACTTCCTGAGATATCCTCTTGTCATAGAATATCCGACTGCCATTTACAGAATTATACTACGTTAGGTAATTTCATTAAATATGGGCAACGTTACGACATACAACAAGACTAAAGGCGTAAGCAAACTAAGACATCAGAACACCGCAAAATATTACCAACAATACTAAATGTCAACACAATAAATCATGTGGTATCATAACACATTGGTGTTCATTAAGCCACTCCTCACGTGTGCAGTTCAACATGATTATAATCTCAAAATATCTTAATATCAATGACATGAATACCCTTCGGAAAACAAACAGACAAAGGTTCACTGAAGGGATCATTTATTGGAAAAAACAAACTGTACAAATATCAAACACTAATACCTTACAGAGTAACAATTAAACAATAGACCATGTAAAGCCTTTTTCAGGTAAAGGTTCAATGAAGTGACAATTTGCTCAACCCATGGTAAGAATCAGTATACTCAACAAAAAGGATAAGAGAAAAAAGACGAAAGTCATATAACAATTAATCACCACATATATACTAGTAGAGATCCTGAGGTGTATCAACTAGAAGAACTATAATAATCAACAAACCCAGAGAATAAAAGACAACAGAACATCGCCATATGTATGAATTAAAAGTGGCTATTTGGGCATGAACGGGCACTTGCTAAATTAAATATGATGGCTATCATTCTGTAGTTCAAATTAATGAAACTTATCGAACTCAAAATTTTAAACATCTACTTAAATACAGCGAATTTATAAATAACAATCCGGCAGCAATCAAGAGTTTAGATTCAAATAAATGAGTAAAAGAAAAATAACATACAGCTTTTGGTCATCATCAATTTCCAGCTTCTTCTGGCACCCAGTCGTCGGATTCGCTATGTTGAACTACAACATTTTCAGAAAAAAAACTATCAGATTTAAAAAATATATATATATACATAGACAATATAAGCATATACAATTCCGGTTTTCGGAGTGAACCTTCATCCTGAAGGAAGAAAACGCCGCACAGCAGAGCTCGGAACCTCAGCCTTCTCCAAATAAACGCCGCCTCTCCTATGTAGAATTAGGGTTTCAGAGTGGGTTAAAGAACTTTAAATAGTGGGTGTTTGCGAACTGCGACTAGGGCATCGGGTCGGGCCACTGATCCTGATTATGTTTTAAAAAATTAATGTAAAAAACTAAAAATACTTTAAGCCAATAAAAAAATTCACATTTAAAAATGTATGAACTAATTAAGTAATTAAATTGAAAAATTATGATTTAGAAAGAGTTTGAAGTATGAACTTATTATATTTGAATTATTCTGAATATATATATACATATATATATAAGAGAAAGTTTTGAACGTGTTTGGAGCACTGTGCAATTTAAATGCATTTTTAAAACATGCAACTTGATTAATTAAAACGTTCAACTTTTTTAACGAAAACAAGTTTAAGTGTTTCATTGTAAATAAATTACATATTTCAGTGAAACGAGCTAAATATTTTAAAAATACACTTAAATTGCAAGGTGCACTTAGTGCATAGAATATCTACTTTAAAAAAAGGAACACGAGAAGTGAACTTCACACTCTATTTCTTCTGAAAATAGAAAGCAATTTTGGGCCGGAAAATTCAAATTTTAATATTTTGGGATTCTAATAATATATGAATTATGATAAATTTAAAAATGAATTATAAAAAGAAGATTTCTAAGCAATATTTACGATTAAAATTACTCCATTTATGGTCTATTTGGCTCAACTTAATTATAAGCTCGTCAAGTGTGAATAGCTCAAGTGGTAAGAGTTTCACCACCTAAGACCTGAGGTCTTGTCCAGTGGTAGAAGTGTTTAATATATTATATTATAAGATATAAAGATAAGCTGCCCAGTGGTAGAAGTGTTTAGTATATTATATTATAAGATATTAAGATAAGCTCTTTAGAGCTTTATAAACTCCATAAAAATAAGTTAGGATATCTCAACTTATTTTATTAAAATTGAATGAGTTATACCTCATCAATCAACCCAACTCCAACCCGGCCTAACTCAGGCCGACCTGGTCCAAATCCGGCCCGACTCAATTCCCAGCTCGGCCTGATCATATCAATATCCAAAATAATAATTATTTTATATTAAATTAGATTTAAAAAATATTTTATTAAATTATCAAAGAATTTATAAGTATTATTAACCAAATATTTTAACAATTTATAAGCTACTCAATCATTACATCTTATAAGCTCTTAAAACAATTTATAAAATGTAAAAGATTATAAGATGTTTAAAATAAGTATAACCAAATAAGATGTAAGATCGTGCATGTTATGTTGATAACATGGAAGCTATGAAGATGTCGAAATCAGGTTGTGTGGGAGGGGAAGACATCTTGGCCTGCTGCTAGAGTTTTCAATGCAGTCGCATTTCATTCGGAATGGTGTGCCATCCGAACACCAGCTCAAGATATGTCTCCAGTCGTGCATTGTAAGCACTAGCATGCTCCACCAAGGGGTTATTTGAAAATTAATGTGGATGCAGGTTTTTTTGAAAGTACTACTGAGATGGGGATTGGAATGGACTTACGGGAGAATTGTAGTTTGGTGTTCCGAACTCTCACGATGAATGGCCTGCTCCGAGTCGACGAGGGAGAGGCCTGTGGAGTGGTTGAAGCCATGAAGTGGACTGCACAAATGGGGCATCACAAGGTGATTGTGGGGACGGATGCAAAAACAGTCTATGATTCACTCAAGAATTCCGGTGCGATAGTGCTCGGTGATTATATTGAAGCCGGAAGGAAGTTGCTTAGGGAGAATTCCACTTTCTCCGTTGTATTGGATTCGTCGTAATGTCATTTCTTTGACACATTCTCTAGCTAGAATTTCTCGATCTTTTGAGAGTCCTTATTACTGGGTCAAGCCTCCAAATTTTGTGAACGACCTTCTCGGCATTTGTCATTCCTGCAATTAGTCCTGCTCGTTGGTTTAAAAAAAAAAAAGGGCTCTTAATTAGACTACTCATAGTTATTCTTTTGATATTAAAAATATGGTCAAGTGTGGATAACTTAAGTGGTTAGAGATTCACCACCTGAGACCTTGAGGTCCCGGGTTCGAGACACGGAGAGGGAATATTTATTCCCTCTTGTGGAGTTGCTGTTCCGAGTTGCAGTTTCAGGTGGTCCCCCTCTTGTGGTGATTGCGGTTCCGGTCTACAACGAGATGAAATGATGTTATCATGTGCCCGGTGGTAGAAGAAATTATTGTAATTGATTATCATAGGAAACTATTCTAATTGATAGCATTTAAAAAAAATAATATTAAAAATATGAAGAATGAAGAAAAATATTAAAAAATAGATTGCACTATGTTATAGATAAGTTTTTGGGCATGTGCCTTGTTTTTATCACTCTGGATTTGTCACTAAAATAATTATTTTTTGGACCATTCTATATTAAAAAACTAGTATAGAATCCACGTATTACGCGAAATTTTAAATAAAATATATAAATATTTAAATAAAATATATAAATATTCATACATTGATCATAACACTTATTATATTTGATGTTGAAATTAATGTGTTTGAATTTAATATTTTTTTTTTCAAATGAAAATTATTATAACATATGTCATTCATGATATTTTATAAATAGTCATTTCATTAAAGTGTAATAAAATTATTTTCTCAATGGTTATTATGATAATCATACAATCAAATATTTGTTTAGAAGGTAAATAGATTAATTAAAATTTATTTTTAATATTTTTAGTACATATAGCTAGTTGAATATAAAAACAGCCATACACTGCACTGACAATCCAACCACTTAATTGAAAGTTTTGGATAATTAATAAAATTTAAACAATATTAACTTCATTATATAAATCTGTCATTCGAAATTGAGAAACACTCCTTTAAACCAGATTTGTATATGAATTATATCACTGTTATACATATAAATTATCATTGTTTAAATAACAAAATATTTTTGAAATATAATAAGTGTTATGATCAATGTAATAAGTGTTATGATCAATGTATAATAAGTGTTATGATCAATATATAAAAAGATAGAGATAGTGTATAACAGTAATAATGCGTATACATAACACTAATATTGAAGACTAAGAGTTTATGATGAATTCGAGTTCGGGTGCACATAAGTTTTTATCTTCGAAATTAACAAATTAATTTATATATTTATGAATTTTAATTGTTGATGCGCTCATCGAAAGTTTTTGTGATTTAACAAGTTTGTCTAAGTTTTCAGCAACTTTGAAAATAATATAAAAAAATCCAATCACTTAAATTATGTATGTATACATTAATTAAGAAAATAGATACTATGAACATTAATTAAGAAAATAGATACTATGAAATTCAACCATGTTTGATTAAAATAATTCTAAAATATAAATCCTCTAAAAAAAAGAGTACTTAATAACTTCCAAATATAATATTTTTCGTTTTTTTGATTTTTTAATTTTTTTAGTCAATACTCATTATTTTATTTACACATCATCACATGTAATTTAACTCAATCAATATTATTATGCCACATAATTCAATATATAAAGATATTTAAATGAGACTATCTAATAATATGACACATCATAAAAATGAAGGAGGGGATGACACATCATCATAAAAAAACTCTCAATTAGTAATATAGGAGATAAGAAATATATTAAATTAAAATATTTAAGACTCCGAAGTCCGAACGTGACGAATTCTTGGAACAAAAACATTAGTTTAAGAGTGTGGGGTAAATCAATTTAATTAAGTTTGACCTCGTTTCCAATTTCCAAATAATATTTCATGTTTCTAAGTTGAATTAAATCAATAGATTGGAGAAAAAGAAAGAAGTTTGTTCGCATATTACCCCGTTTGTGTTTGGTTTAGTGTACTGTAGACTGATCGAATACTGTTCAATCATTTGGGGAAAAGGTCTAAATGGGAGTCGCATCTGAGAAAGATGCAAGTGAAGCAATGAAATTATGCGTGTTTGATCTGAGAAGGGGCCAAACGGAAGGGCAAGAGTTGGATAAGATTCTCTTCTTCTATCCTGCTGATTTGCCCCTCTCGACGCAGCTCTCAGTTATTGGCCTCAGCGAAGGACTCGTCACTTTTACCAGGTTGATTTTTCTGTTGTAGATCATATTTCAGAATGGATTTTGTGCTAATTTGGTTCATTAGGCTCCTAATATGTAGTTTCCTGCAGAATATTCTCTCCAGATGCTCCGTGCGAGGTCATTGAAGCTGAGAGGCATTCTCATGTTTTTTATGAGGCAGAGCCAGATATATGGATGGTGATGGTGCGTTAACTTTTTGCTTATGGAGCTCTATGTTCCTTTTATTTAGTCATAAGCATTCAGTGTACTGCTTAGATCGCCAGATGTTTTTGTTTCCACGTTCCCTCATTAATTGCAATTCAATAGTCATTTGTGATCGTTTAAACTTTGATGTTGTCTTTTTGATGACTGTGTTCTTAAGTTGTTTATATTACTGCTCATTGGCCATCTAATCTATACACATTTGGAAATGGCTTAAGAGGTATATACGCCTACATAATTGTGTGTAAGTTTGCTGTATCCTGATTTTTACCCTGAATTTTATGTTAATAATCATTTAAACATGCTTTGTCAAGATGTTGGAGCTCTGTGATTTGTCCTGATTTACAAATGTTAATGTTTCAACTGTTGTTCTATTATTAATAATGTTTTTATTGGCATCAGTTTAACTTGTCTTTCTGATTCTCCCTCAGCCCCACTGTAGACTGAAAAAAATAAAATTCTTAAAGTTGAGTAAAGATTTAGAATGACTGGTGCCTAGTCACTACTTCAAATGTAGCTCTGAGAAAGGATTGCATTTCAGAAAAATGAAGCCTTAGTTTGGTATATCACATAAATGATTCACAGATTTTGAATAGAGAAGTCAGAAGTGCAAATGAGAACTCTCTATGAACAAAAGTTCCAACATTGCATTTTTTTTTGTTTTATAGTAGTTCATGACATTCAACTGTTACATTGGTGTTCTCCTTGATTAGGTAGTAGAAAAGGAGGAGTCAGAAGCCATTTGGCGAGTTGATGCGTTGCGTAAGGTTCTTAAAGAAGTGCATTCCCTTTTTGTGATGTTTCATGGATCTGCTAGAGCGCTGGTTGATAGAGATCCGAGTGGAGGACTTGTCAGGACCCATTTGTACTATTTCATCATGGACTTTTTGAGTGGTACGTTTGTCTTCATGTGCTGCCTAAGCTCCTAGATACACTAGTATATTGTTTCCTCATATTGCTATTGTTTCAACCTAAGTTACTAATTGTCAGCATTTGAAAAGCGATCTCCATTGGAATATTGCTGCTGGGGTAATGCTGCAGTTGCCGTATCAAATTCACGTTTCATTTGTGCACTTGAAGCAATCCGAAGTTGACATTTTCACACCTTGCATTTTCTCTTTGGGTCAGATTTCTCTATTGGAACGAAACTTCAGTTGCCAAACTTCCGTGACTCACTCAAAGAGCGTGGAACGCTGCAGATGTTAACTGTGGGGCGGGAGGCTGCTATTGAAGTTCAGGTTTGTTCTTACGTAATTTTTCGTCTATTCTTTAGTGGGTAGCTAGCATTCAGTAACTTCTCACTCGTCAGATAAGAATGGTAAGTGAAATATTTTCTGTTTGCTGATAATCTGTTTATATAAGCAATGGTACTCTACTTGAATAACTGGTAATGATTTAAAAGCATATTTAGGCCATTTATAGATATTTGATGTGTGTGTGAGATAGTATGTCAACACAGCATACTTGGTAACAATATAATATTTGCCAAGCCATTAAAAGTGATCAGATGTTATTATTGTTGTTTTAATTATCTCTAGTTTAGTGGTAGTATCAATTCATATTTGTAAATAATTTGCCACCTCATATCTTGTTTCTGTCAGTCTCTTGTTACAGTTTTAGAATCATGTGCGGGGAACAAACAATGCTACTCGCTGACCATGTTCCAGGATCTACTTGTCTCCACAAATCTTTCTCCTGTATGGTTTGGTCTTTTTATGCTTATTTCTATTTTCATTCATTATCCCCGTTCTTCCCATTAAGAATACGACTGATTTTTGGCCTAAGCCTTAACGTTTACCTGTTGTGCAGAGGCATATTCTCCTATTTTATGCGGAATATCTAACTTCATTTTTTACTTATCATTATACCCTTTTTTTTCCCTTCCAGATTGACACTGTCAACTTATTTACTTATGCTGTTCTAAGGCTAACCCCTCTTGCTCTATCCCATGGAGCAAGTTCATGGTCCTATTCACGTAAAGCAGACACTGCTTGCAATACTTCTGCTGGAGCTTTACTCTCAAATTCCGGCCCTGCTGTTGATCAATATTATAATTCCAGTGATGCATCCCCACTCATAAGACACAATTATCCTTTAGTGAGGCCTTTGCAGCATTCAAAATGGTCCAAGGGGAAGGATGGCTTTCTCAAAACTGATATTTGGGGTACAGATGTTAATAGTTTAGTGCCGACATGCCCAACTATTTGGCTTCAGCAAACAGAGGAGAAGATGTATATATTAGCTTATCAGCATAGAGGCCTCACCGTGATACTTCTGATTCCTGTCTCATCCGTCAGTGGGGAACAAGGCATTGCTACGCTGAAGCAGCAAATTCTTGAAAATGTGAGTTTCTCCTTTCTGCTGATGTTTTTTTTTTAAAAAAAGAAGTGATTTTCTGGCATGTAGTTCTTATGTGTTGGCTGTTGGCTGATCATGGACTGTTACATGAGTCATTGGCATAGTTAATCAGTTTTTTTAGGTCACAACTCTCTGGAGTGAATTGTACTTCTATTAGCATAATTTTTATCTCAATATAGTAGTATGGTGATGATTATAGCATGCTGATGTTATTGTCCAATCCCTAAGATAATTGCAAATTTCTGGTTACTTTAGGCTTCACTGAAGATGCTTAAAGTTGAGGAGAAGCTATCAAGAGGGTGGGGTGGCGAGAATGCATATCATGTGAGTGGATATCGTTATTTGTTGGTGGATGGTGATAGATATGTATCTAGGGCGTCTCCACCTGGAAAAGTAACAACTTTGACAAAGGTTAGCCCTATTCCTGTAGTTAGTTCATAACACTATACGTTGTTTTTTACCAGCTTTTGGTATGCAACTTGCATGCTTCAGTATGTAAGGTCTACGATAATTTACATGCTCTAGTTACTTTCAGTTTTGTTTCCTACTTTTGACTATTTTGTGCACATAGATCTCTTTGTCTTTCGAAAATTGGAATCTTGTTTAACTTGATCGTACAAAAATTGTCTGCGTGGTTAGCTATTAGACTTCCGTTAGAGTGTTCAGGTATCTAGGGATCTCTTACAAATAGCCAACTTAATGGCTACAAGTTCTTATATCTGATAATGATATTGTTTATCATTCACCCTCCCTAGGTTTGTGCATTACCATTTTGATGCGGTAAGAAATGCTGTCAATAGCATCATTTGAAATATAAATATCAAATTATTTGGAAGGAAATAGCGCATGAGCCATACATTGATTCGAGCCCAATGAGTCTGGTTTCTAAGGCCCAAATGGTGAAGTATTTGGAATTTTCTAGAGTGAGTCATGCCCTTTTTTCTAGAAGGTGGCAGATTCATCTGAAAATCTGTCAAGTTCATGAATTATGCGGTTTTTGAGTCCTTCCAATTGCCGTTCTTGGCCAAATGCGAGCTACATGCATTATTAACTACCATTCCTGGTCAGAGAATGATTTTATGTATTCAAATGAATCTAGAAGTTGTGGAGTCAAGTAATCATTTTACACTATCTAGAATGTGTAATGGCTCCTATAAACAGAGCTTATGTTCTTGTTAAGCAATGGAAGATTGAATGAAGAGACATATTTATAAGTCTGGTGACTTGTTTAGCAGAAGGATTTATTTTTATTTCCTCTTAGCCTTTTGGTGGATTCCTTAAGGTGACGAGTTTCTCTGATCTCTTTGGTGGATCCCATTGAGTGAAGAGTACATTTTGAGTGTTCTCTTATATTACCTCCTCACTTCACCACTTTCCGGTATCAATATTCTTTCCTCCCAGATGTACGCTTGCGTCTAACTGCCTTAACACAGACATATAGTGAAAGCTGAGTAACTTGTATGCCTTTGGGATGTGTTGTACCAGTTGAAGAAACACAACTTATAAATTGCATATAGTAGCATCTGCTAGTTTTTGGTAAAGTTTTTAACATTCTCTTGTGGGATGCTTTTTAATCTTTTGAATTAAATCTTTTGTCAAAATTTTGGTGAAGTTTTTATATGTGCCCAAATTTCGGTGGGATGCTCTTCTGCATGTATTTGACTAGCTTATAAGAGAGGCATGTTTGAAATTCCTTGTTTCCGTGATCTTATATTGGTCATGTTAATCGACTGCACCAGGAATCCTTGGTTGCCCTGAGTAAGCTTCGGGATGAGGTTGACTCAATAAAAAGTAGATCTATGTGGGAAAGTTCAAGCCAGGAGAAGGATCTAGAAGTATCCATTAGAGCAAAAAACAATGCTTGGCTCATTGCTAGGCTTACTAGAGGAAAGGAACTCTACATGGTTCTTGAGAAGGCCAATGAGACCCTTCTGTATGCCTCTGAAGCAGTTGAGAAGTTCAGTGAAAGGTAATATTTCTGCTGCAGAAACTAGATAACATTTAATGTTATTCCGAACCAGCTTTAAAATCATTGTATCAAAATAAGAGAAAGAAAGATATTCGATGTCTGATTTAGATATAGTTAATATAAACACAAGTTTATCTTCTGAAACCTAAATAGAAGAAAAATCAGATGAAATTCTTCATTGAAGTAGATTCAAGAAATACATCTCTCCAACTGCAATGCTTCAACAGTGGTATAATATAATGAATTTTGCAGGTACTGCAATGGTGCATTTTCATTGGACTAGGCGAAGTTAAACTGCAGATACCTAGACAACAGAAGATACATCATCGGTATGCTCTTAACTATTTCTGTATTCTCCTTGTTTTCTGAGATATATTCTGAAAAGAAGCCACATGTTGTGGATGATTGCACGTTACGTTGAGGAAAGATAAAAGGAAGCTTATTGAAATTTTGTAGTGTATGTACGAGTAACTATACACTAAAAGTCTGATGCCCTTCATTTGCCATTATATGTTTTTGGGACATTTAAATATGTAGGTTTGGTGACATTTAAATATGTTTGCTGGTGTATTTTTTCTTGATGGCATTTTGCGTAAGAACTTGCACAAGTCACTATTGGTCAGTATATGTTACTGGATTTAGGGTGTGTTTCAAATTCTACAAAATAGTTTTCAGATTTTTTTTTTTCAAAAGCCGTGAGAGACAGCTTTGGAAAAAAGTGATTTTTAAAGTTGTTTGTAGTGATTGTAAACAAACCCTCAATATATAACCCCCTTTCCCCAAAAATGACAGTTTTGTGGGACTAAAATTGGGATCTCTAATATTCGATGCCAATGGGGTAAGCGAGGGTTGTGAGAGTCGGATCATATCTTCATAAAGTCCTATTAAGAGGTGCATCAAGATTCCACAGGAGATTTTGAAGCTGGGAACTAAATGATGAAAAATGTGACAAGTATCTAATGTGGAAAACTGACTAGTGCTGGGACTAAAATGTAATACTTGCATTCGATGACAAATCCCATACAATATAAGTCAAAAGTAGATTATGTTTTTCATAAAATCATCCATTTAATTTAATTATATTGACATGTAGGTTGTGAATGAAGTACAAGATTTATCTCTTTAACTTAATGTGTTCGTTTATCTCGAGTTAAATGGAAGTAAAGAAAATTGTATTTATATTTTTTTATTTAAGAGAATTGTTTTCCTTAAATTCAGTTAGACGCGAAAACTAAATAAGAAAGAAGCTCATATAGTCATAATAGGAAAATATACCCTTCCATTTGGGTTCACAAGCGCTCGTTACTCTCACTCTCCCTAGGCATGGATCTACATATGGAGTATCAAATTAGCATTAGTTAATCAGAGATAGGTGTGGGACAGTTTTTGATAGAAAAATAATTGGTATACGAAAATGATGCCTATAACGTCGGTGGTCCCTAAAATGGTTTTTTTTACTAAAACAATTATACCCCACTGACAAGTCGAGACCCAAACCGTCGGTTCTCTTTTTCACGTTTGTTAACACAAGGCAAAACTGTCGATCATCAGGCCCACGAGGCATTGTCGAGACGGTAACAACTAACAAGTCTCAACTGGCAACAGTACACCCCCTAAATAAATGCTGCTAACTTAACGTATTGTCGTTTAAACAAAAAAGATTCTGTTTTCCGAATATATTATAATAATTCCATAACAGAAAGAAAACTCTAGTCTATAACGCTATATAGGGTTGAATTTGATGATCATGATGTTTAATTATTGATTACTTAAATGAATACGAGATCAAGTATACCAACTCAGAAATTAAATGACCTTGTTTAAATTAACGTTTATAATACTAGCTTTTTACTTTTTGACTATCCAGAGTATGTTATATAGGGTCAGCTACATACAGATATACTGATATAAGATGAATATTGATGACGTCACCACATTTAACTGAAAAGACAAAAAAAAGTCTTTCTATCTAAAAAAAAATTCCTTTGCAGAGTATCTAAAAAACTCGCCAAGTTATTATTGCTCACTCTCCCTCAATATCTTAATAAAAATATGGATTAATAAAAAAATATACTAAAACACTTTGGTACGATTTTTTTATATATTCCTCATACTTCCAATAAAACATGCAACCTCAATTGGCTAGGGGAAGTTGGAAACTTGTGAAAAATATGTTCTTTATTAAATAATAACCTTGATAATTTACATTTTTTCTCAGACATGAGCTGATGAGCAGCAATTTTTTTCTGCTTCTTCAAAAAGCACATTTAAAACAGGAAATATAAAAAACAGAAAAATAAATAAGCACGTAAAAAGACTCTTAACTCCTTTTCCCCTCTTCACCACCCTCTTCCAAATAAGCCTTCTTCCTTCTATCAGCCTGGCCCAACAGACAAATCACAACGAAACACGTGGCATACAGAGCGTGCACTTTCCAACTAGCCTTCGGAGGCTGATGCAACACGGCCCTATGAAACACCGTGATGTAATAATGAAGCCCAACTGCAAAGCCCACAATGGTTTGGCCAAGGCCCAATATCCTGGTCTCGAGCCCAGCTTCGGTCGAGAAAACAAGAACCAGGTACATGAGCAGCAGCAGGAGGTACAACACATAACCTAGGGTTTGCAGAACTTGCACGCACACGTATGTGGAGTGAGAAGTCGTGTAGAAAAACTTGAGCGGCTCGAGGCCCGTCACCAAAGAGGCCAATGCGAAGATTGTGAAGTAAATCGCGAGGTAAATTTGGATGAAAATTAAGAATTTTTGGAGAGAGAAATATGCTGTGATTCTGTTGAAAATTAGGGAAACAAGAATTAGAGGGATGATGATGAATGCAAACGAAACAGAGGAAGCAATTGTTGATGCGTATTTGTTGCCAACGTATGGCTTGAATCCCTTTGTGAATTCTTTGTTGTATCTGGTTAAGTAGAATTTGGAGGTTGTTGAGATTTTTTCCATATCTGGGAGAAATGTTTCTTGGAATTTCGATGGGAGGTCTCTGAATTCAGAAACCAAATCTTCTTCGTCTTCATCTTCTTCATCGATCTGTTTTTTGAGGTGGGGTTTGGTTTCTTTAAGTGTAATGGGCTTGGTTGTTGTTTTGTTCTTGGATGTGGTTAATTTGGGGAGATCAGGCAATTTCTTGGTTGAAATTGAGGTGGAATTGAGTTTTTTGAGGTGGGATTTGATGATTGGTTGAGTAGAAGAATTGTTAAAGGAAGATTTTTGTATGATCTTGGTTTTGTTTTTGGGTGAATCAGAGGGTGGTTTAGTGAGTTTGGTTTGATTCTTGGGTAAATTTGAAGGTTTGATGAGTTTTGTTTGGTTTTTGGTGTCAAGCTTTGGTTTTTTTATGGTAATTGAAGAAGAATTCTGATTCTTGCTAGTATCTTTTAGCTCTATGAGGATTCTTGTTGTACCAAAAAGCTGATGATTTTGTGGGTGGTGTTGAGAATGAGTAGCAGAAATGAATGTTGAAATGATGAAAACTGAGAGTAGATACAGTAGGAGTACCTTTCTTTGGTAAAAATGTTGGTGTGAAGTCATTTTGAGAATTGCACTGAAATCTCTCTCTCTCTCTCTAATTTGGAGGAAGAACTAGATTTTGAAAGGCTGCATGGATCTGGATTTATGAGAGAGAGATGGAGATGAGGGTGTGAATTCTAGAAGGACTTCTAATGCAAAGAAAGAAGACAGTGGTCACATGGATAGTGATTAATAACTAGTGAGCTATAGTGCTTCTGCTGCTCTACATATTGTTCTGATTCTTATTTGAAATATCATTATTTATAATATTATTACGTCTTGTTTTGAGTCACAAATGAATAGTCAGAAGTATTTATTTTGAAACTAGGTATGACTCAATTTTATTAAAAAATAAGTACTTCTTGAATTATTTTAGTATTTCAAAATACTACTTAATATATAAGGTATGTACATGTATTGATAATTGTTTTAAATAAAACTAATGTAGCACTATCTAGTTAAAGTATATATCATTCTGTCTTATATTTCCAATTTCTGTTGATCATATTACGACCATATTATTTCATAGATAAAAACTTTGACGTTCTCACGTGAGATGCAATTCAGTACAAATTAATATTTATTTTTAAAAAAAATATTAAAGGTTTATTTATAAATTATATTTCATTTCATTGTGAAATCGAGATCATTCCACATAAATCTGGATTGTTTATTTATGTGTAATGGTTTTAATTATATCGACTATACAGTGAAACATAATTGCAAGGGGAAAAGGCTTGATCTTACTTAAGAAAGGTTCATCACCACTTAAATTTGTCTGTTTTTTTTTTCCATGTTTATAATTTGATTGGACAAATTATTAGTGTATGGGTTTCTTTATCTATTATCTATGCTGCTTTCCCACCATAAAAAAAAATCGACATTGATGTGACAATCATGTGTTGTCTCCCACTAATCCAGCTACGTTAATTTCATTGGATACCATTCTTTTATTTTTGATTCTTTTTAATCTCTTCAATATTCTTCTCTTTTTTGTTTTTTTCTCAATGAATTTTTAGGCTAATTGAATAAAGCATAATATTCAGAATCAAGAAACCACTTGCACAAAAATCCCTCTTCTAAAATTTCAAGAATATTTTTGAAAGGCAATTGTTTGAACTGGTAGAGTTGATCATAACGAAAAATAGTGAGCTCAATACATTAGATTGTCTTGTGCGGTCTGTCTTTTTGCATGATTTGCAGTTATTGCACAAATCAAATTTACATTATGTGCATTTTTAGATAATAGCTATGGATTCATTTATTTAAAAAAAAAAATACTAATCCAAGAAAAGTGGATAGGATAAAATTTTATGATATTTTCACATTGGATTTTAAGGATCATGGAGAGATGTGTCACTATATATACCAGTTACCACTGGTCCACGGCTTTAAATTCCATTACTTGAAACATTAGGTTGGAGCTAATAAAGGACTTGTAATGGGGGCACCCAATAAAGAGTGAATGATTGGACATTACTTTTACATTTGACAGTAATAACTTTTGTGAATCACATTCATAAAAAATGACCTTGATAATAACAAGAACATAATTTGAGCATTGACATTTTAATATTTTAAAGAAGATGAATTTTAATTTATATTAATTTATGTCACGTTTCATTTATGAGTCTGTCCTATACAATTTTTTGTCAAATTTTAAATATTCTTTTTATCCAAATGTGATTTTTTTACGCTAATAGATATTTTGAAAAAAAAAAGTTTATATAAACTTAATTAGAAGACTTGCTCTTTAATGAGTATAATATATTTAATACATTATTACATTTAACTAAATTAATGTTTATTTTTTAATATCTCTAAGTTCTTTTTTTTTTTCAGAATGTCAAGTACACTGTATTAGCATAACACGAAATTATCAACTTTCTTTTGTTACCCGAGTAAGGCCCATATTTAACGCCCAAAGAAAGAATAAAACTTTGTCCATGACAGTATGGGGCCTGCCTTTTTAACCATGTTGGGCCTGTCCATCTTAGATAAGCCTGAGGGGCAATGACGTATTTGGCCCACGAATAATGCTCTATATATATTCCATATCTTATTTTTATTGGAATTGATATTATTTTTATTAATGAAAGTCTAAAAATATTACTCATTAAAGGAAATTTTGTGATATTCCATTGGAAATTAAATTCCATAGGTAGCACCAAAGTTTAGGTTATTTTTCATGGCAACATATGGCATAGAAATATATTAAAACAATTAATACAAAGAAATTGATAGTCCGGCAGAAAATAGTGTGAGATAGTAAATTGTAAAACACAAAAACTTCTATTAAGTATGAATTCAGGTTCAGAACTTTCTTTCTCATAATATTATTTTTTTAGAATTAAAAAGTGTCACTATTTAATAATTAATAAAAACATAAAATTAAATAAATATATATATATTTGATGGATTTTTTTTAAATTTCTTAAATAATCATATTTTAAGAAATAGAATAATCATACTTGAAAAATAAGCAAGAAACCTGCTCAATATTTGACAATTTATCCTATAATAAATGCAGATTAATTTTTAATTTAAATTTAATTAAAATAAGGTGTGTGCCCACAAATTAAGGATGATACATATGATTAGGGCCCGCTATTGGTATCATACATATGATTTGAGGCCCACTATTGAAAGGATGTTCCTGACTGGAAGACCAGTATAGCACGCCACTAACACCAATGCATTAAATTGGTGTATTCAAAAGTGGCAACATTATTTTCACTTTTTTTAATATTTTCTGTATAGAAAAATATATAAAAAATTATCGACTAGGGACTGATTGCAAATTCTAATAAAAAGTGCAGAAACATCTATTTCTTAAACTGTTCTCTTTTATAGTTTTAGCTTTTGAAAAGTGTATTTAAATTGGGAGTAAAGTTTGCTAATATAAGTTAGTTGTACAAGTATTATTTCAAAAATCGATCTACAGTCTTGACTTTTAGTCTATAAGAACACAAATTGTGCGGTATTAAATTTATTCTAACAATAATTTAAATTAAAAAAAGTCACATGTTTCATTTTTGTTTTTATCAATGTTCGACTTTTGACGGAAGCCTTTTTTTTTTCTTCACTAAGACGGAAGGAAATTAAAACTAAATCTTGAACTTTGTTGCTGCCGATTTGGCAAGTTAATACATTTTTATTCCCATAAAAAAAACAAAACAATATCTAGACTATTTAAAACTGAAGCAAAATTATTTGATGCTATGCCTAAAGATATGAGTAATCAGTCCAGTACGTAATTTATTTTTAACGTTTTTTTTTTGTATGTTCCATCTCTTAACTTTTTCCTTTCTTTTATGTGTTTTAATTAAAAAATAATAAAAATAAATTATAGTTTTGAATATTCGAAAAAAATAAAAAATATGTGAAGTAATGAATATAATAGTGAATGATATTTTTTTAATATTGTATAAAAAGTGAGTATAAAAATTATAAATAGTAAACTTATTTTTTCTATTTATAAATGAATAGTGGGACGGGATAATATTATCTATAAAATAACATAATCGCTGAATCAGGTCCTTCGGTCCCATCACGGGCAGTCATGAGTCATGACTAATTAATTATCTATTTAATGTTATATTTAATTAATTTATGTACTTTATCATACTACCATAGTTTCTATTTTTTTTATTGTTCATAAAAATTTAGTGAAATAATGATAAAGTGTTGAAAAAGAAATGAATTGTTTATTAATATTTTATATGATAAAGTGATAAAATAATTTTATCATAAATTATGGAATAAAAATAATGACAATTTTATCCATAAATTATTGAGATGGAGTTATTATTAGTTAGTGTTAAAATATGACCCCTTTTTTTTTAAGCAAGGTATTGGGCGTACATCATCGGTCCAGCTCCAGTATCCAGTGTACGTCGTCTATATAATCATATTTCTTCATATCCACAAAACTCCCAAAAATTAATCACAATCAAATGAAACTGGATCTTGGATATCCTAAAAATAGATTTAAAATATTGGCTAGATCTTATATGCACCCGGGTATATCGTGCACTTATAGAACATTTTAAAAACGTGCAACTTGTTAGGTTGAAAAGTGCGATTTATTTACAAAAAAATGCAACTTTTAATATGGGAACATAGTTGCATGCTTCTGTTTGGAATAGTTCTGGCATTTATTTTTTATATAATTCTTGACGCTTTTAAAAATACTGTATAAATCTTGCGGTCTTGGCGGATCTTATTGAGGCAGGCCAAAATAAAAATATTTACTTTGTGAGGAACAATGTTTTATACATGTTCAAAGTCAAAATATAATTACTAATAAAAACAAAATAATGTTGTTTTAAATGTCGCCTAAGTTGGAATATATATATATATATATATATATATATATTTTTTTTTTTTTTTTTTTTGACAGAATATATATTTCGTTAATTAATGGAACTAGACTTGTCTAATCAATTATTTGATGGGTCTAAGATTATCACCTAACTTGCATGTATAGGCCAAATCGCCGTAGTATAATGCATATCTATTTTTTTTGGCATACTCCTATCAACTTTTATTTCGAATGACACATAGAGCTAATTTTTTTAAAATTTAATTATATAATTTTATTTTATAAAACTTTTAAATTATTATTTTTATTTTAATAAGCTTTTAAACTATATATTTTTTATTTCACAATATTTTTCTCTAACAGTTCATTAGATATATTTTTTTATTTTTAGAGTTTGATATGAATATAATACGGAAAACATTAAGTTGTCTTAGCAAAATCTATAAATTTCTATTATAAGGGCCTCATGAAATTATATCATATAATTTGAAATTTTTTAAAACAAAAAATAATTTAGAAACTTTCCGAAACAAAACTTGATAATTTATGGATCTGTGAATGCATTATACATTTTTTTATCATTTTCTCCCCTAATATCTACCTAAGATCTACACCTAAGGACAGACAACTATAAATGAGTCGAATCGAGTGGATAGTGCTGAGACATGAATTCGATTGAAATCATTTTTATTTTTTTTGGAACTAGATTTAATAGCAAATTCAAAAAAAATTGAGCTCAATTTAATAACTTGCATAACACCACGTAATTTTTTTTAATTGATAATTAGAATGGGCTAATAAATATATAATTGGTAATAATTGTGAATATTACGTTCGACTCAAACATGACATCTATAGGACGGCTGATAAATACACTCCTCAAAAACATCCTATTTCCCGCCGGTGAAACAAAATTTGAAATCTTATCTAAACATAATACTTTAAAAGAAAAAATATTAAATTTTAAATAATAAAGAATATTTTTTGCCCCATCTCAAAACGAACTGATATAAGTGTCAAGATTTTTTGTATTCACATTCAAGGACAAGGTCTTGTATTCATTAGCTGAATCGTTCAAATGCATTTTTTAAAACATGTCATTTATTTTATTAAAATATATAATTTATTTTTATACAATTAACATGTTTTAGTGTAAAAAAATTGTATGTTTCAAACTTTCAATGCACCAAGTTTGAAGACCTACACTTCTGTAATGCATTGACCGCATTTTATTTGTTGGTATATATACGAATATAATTACTACCATAATATATATATATAATGATAATAACATAAATAAAATATAGAAAACATGGAGCATATTAATGGTTGGGGAGGGGCCTAACATTGAGTGACGTTGAAGATGTGGGTGAAGTATAATTGAGTGGCGTAGCCATCATTGTTATGGGCCAACTTGTCCGGATGTAGATTGGACTGGTTTAATATATATACAAAAGAAAAGTCTTGCGTCTCAGCATAAAATCAAATGCACTTTGTAATTTAAATACAATTTTTAACATTACTTATTTTTAATTGATAATAATATTAATTAGTCAGTATTATTTATTTTTATTAAATATTATTAATTATTTATGTTGAAAAATATTATTTGTGTGTAATTTACACCATACAATTCATTTAAAAAAAATTACTCTAAATTATTTAGTAGAATTAAAATTTATTTATTTTTGCAACTAGAATGCTTGAGTACTCTGAATTTTTTAATAATGCAGCGTCAGATACTCTACATATATATTTGAGTACTCTGAATTTTTGAATAATGAAACATCGATACTCTACGTGAATCTTGGGTATCTTGCGAAATCTGGTGATATCTCGCTTACACGTCATACATGACGTGTTTCAATTAAAAATATTAATTATAATTTTGAATACTATATCAGACTCGGTTGACCAGCGTGTCGGACATGGAAGAGTCAAATTTACAAAATTAATATATTTTCACCTTGAAATAAATGTGTTATATTAAATTAACTCAAATTAACAATAACCCACAACCAGTGAAAAAGATATTAACTATCTTCATAGCTTACATTACTATCAAATTATTCGTCCTTCATATGTTTTATTGTGATGTTGCGCTCAAAAAAAAAAAAAAAAAGTTTTATTGTGATGTTATTCTTCTTTTGACTTTATATTTATTTAGATGTTAAAAAAATTGTGAAGATATTTATATTTATAAGGATAATATAAAATAATTTAAAAAATTATATTCATACACAAATTGTATTTTACCCAAAAAAAATTAAATTTTTTTGTCTTGATAAGTCGTACCCGTATTGCGGTGCGTAGAAATATAATTCAACGACTTTCAATGTGGATTCTGAAGTAAACGATTATTAGTTGATGGGTCGTGTAAAACTTCTTCCATTATTCTTTTATTTTGACCCAATTAATTTTTTTTTAGCGATTAAATAAATTAAATGGCACTCTTCATCAGTCGATATATGACTATGTAGTATATTGAAAACAAATAAAACGTAGCAGCAATGATTGTTGGAAATCATTCAATAATATGGAATATTAGGGTGCAGCACCCAAATAAATATTTGAATCGATACATAACATTTTGCAACAAAAGCAATAGAGTGTGCCGTTTGATTAATTCCTAACTAGCTCGAGGTTATCAATATACACCCTTGCATGGAAGTATTATAAAAGAAATTGTCCCAAAAAAAATCTCGACACATATTGTGGTTAAATTAAAATTACTATATTTTTTGACCGAGTCGTGCACATAACTTGTCTAATGAAATTTATACTTTAATTTATGTTTTGTTGTATAAAGAGTGAGGGAAAAATATAAGATGCTTAGAAAATGACTTTAAATCTCTCAATATCTTTACTTAATTAAAGCTAACTTTATCTTAAACAAAAAACTAAAATATTCATATCTATTAAGCAGAAGAGACAATAAAATATCTCCTTTTGGTGTGAGGAAAAAGTTTTCCAATTGTAATCATACCATACAATTCAAAAAAATGATGAAAAAGAATTTGATCATAAAGGTGATTATCTTTTTTATCTTTTTATTGACAATCATCACATTTAAATTCTAAAAACAAAGGAGGGATCAGAAATTGAAAAGATAAAAAAACATATTAAAGTAGAAAAGATTATCATCCATCAATCAATGATATGAAAAAGGCTACTGCCTTTCAGAAATATAAGTAAAAAAATTTGGCAATGCCCACTGCAGTAAAGATCGCACTTTGCTATATTCATCTTTTCCCCTTATTTTTTCTCAGCCTTTTGGGCTTTTCATCATTCACACCATCCTCTTCACCTTGTATTTATAGTCTTTTTAATTAGTTTGTAATGATTATTCTTTTAAAATATTTTGTATGCATTCTCTATTTGCTATATATATATATATATGTATCGAGTGCACCATGTGTTTTTTAATTTATTTTAAAAATATATAATTTATTACATTAAAACGTGCAATTTATTTTTTGAACACAGATTGCATGTTGTAATGCAATAAATTGAATGTTTATAAATTACACTATGAAAAATGCATGATGCACCTGCTGCACGGAGACTCAATTTTCATTAATTATTTGTATAATTTGACTTGTTTTAATGGAAAATTGATAATATAATAATAATAAATATAAAAGGTATGATTCAATTGGATATTTATCTGGATTTAGCGTTTAAGATCATGACATATTTCACTTATTATTACTTTCATTTGACATTGATAATGGGACCATATGAAGCAAAAGAACACACAAGATCCAATGTTGTCCGTCCATTGCAAATATTAAAAAACACGAAATATGATTGGAAAATCCGAAACACACATATATTAAATTCTTCTTCTCTTGGACAATATAATACTCCCTCCTATTCAAAATATAAGAGGTTTAATTTGATCTTTTGTTCATTTATTAATAAAGAAAAAATATACTAAAATTAGTCTTATTTAATGATAAATTATTTTTAATGACATAATAGGGAGTAAAACAAAAAAGTAAAAAAAAAAAATTAAATAAGAGCAGTGTAGGGAAATAGAAGCCAGAACATCAAATAAAAAGTAAATAATGCAATAAGCCAAAATATCTTATATTTTGAATAGAAGAGAGTATTATCTCCATTGCTAATTTAAAAAAAAAATGTGTCTCTAATTAGAAAATATAACAGTTGCAATTTTTGTTGCTCGAATTGATATCTAAATCATTTATCACTAACTTGATTTTGAAAATTTATCTTTAGTTAATTAATAATTTTTGCTTGTCTCACGTCAGATAATATCACACGAGAGCATCTAATTTAAATAAATTGATATCAAAATAATTTAGAAATAAATTTTATAGAGATGGCTGTTACACCATTTTGGAAAAATTCTATATGGTAGGCGTTTTAATTGGATCCACTCATGTTTGTTCCGCGCCATAACAACGCAACCTTAATTTATTGTCGGGGAAAGAATACCAAAACTGATCCACACCAATATTGTGTTAAAGCCAATTAAAAGATAAAGAAGGAAAAAAAAAAAAAAAAAAAGGCCCATCTTTTGCAGAAAAACACATTTATTACGGCTAACTCTTCTATGCATCCGGTGCACATGTATTTATTACGTATTTTAGAACCATACAATTTTTTATATTAAAATATATAATTTGTATATATTAAATTGGATAATTATTAATATACAAAATAATTACACAATTTAATATAAATAAATTTTTTTATTAAAATATATAATTTTAAAATATTTTATATTAAATTGAGATATTTATTAATCGAACTACATATATGATCCTAAAATAATTCACTCTGACAAATTAATATGTACATATCAAATAAAAGTTCTCATCAAATAATTTTTCAATATAAATAATATTTCCTCATATTAGTAGATAAATTTAAAAGTGTTGCACTATTGCACAAATGACTGCCATTAAAATCACATTTTTGTTAAATGCAAGTGCACTGGCCAGAACCGATCATTTATCATATGCTTCGAATCGAACTACACCTTTATGCCTCTATTTTTTTATTTTTTTTTTATTTCTAATTTTTTAATTAATTTTTTTTTTAAAGTTTTTTCCAAATTTAAATAAGGCAAAAAATCAATTATGGCCAATCAATTACAAATTCAATATTTCTATTTGACAAATTTTTAACATATTGTTTCTACATAAATAAGTTAAATATTAATCAATATAAAATAATAATATAATATAAGTATCTCATCAAATAATATTTAAAATGTGATGATTTTTATATTATTAACTAATTTCACTTATGTTAAATGATGTGAACTAATTTTATATTTTGAACATTTGTTATTAAAGATGATGATAAATGTCATTATGTAATGTTAACACATTTTTTTTTTTAATTTTTTTTGAACCCGTTAGGTAGGTGGCACATAGTGTTGCACTATTTAAAATGAACCGCAAATGACTGCCATTAAAAATGGGGTTAAGGCGACCGTTTAACAATACTACATACCATGGCACCCAATATTCAAGGATGACATTAATAACGAAATTGGCCCCTCTCTAATAGTGCAAAATGTTTACCAAACAGCAATTAAGAGTTTTACTAAAGTCAAATCTTAGTGCTTGGTTCATTATCTAATAGTGCCCCCCTATAATTTAAAATACTTAGTAATTAATTACATGAGAAATTAAAGAGATATTTAAACGTTATAGACGGTAATTGTTAGTATTAATTTAAGGGTCAGAGCATGTGAGTTATGTAGTTATAAGTAGATCAATGTTAAGTTACCCACCTTAATTAAAGTATAGAGATGATAATTAATTAATATAATTAAAACTAAAATAGTAACCTTTAACAATGGTTGCCCCTACACCATAGTTAGGTAGTTCAGCTATATTTGTCCAAACCTTGTGTCCATAGTTCGTAGCTAGCTAGAGTAATTAGGCCATTACCATTAGTTTACCCAACCCTATTTGTAGCCTAGATGTTCAATGTTGGGAAATCAATTTAAATGAGTATAATTTTAACAGTAAAATTCATTTTTTGGTCCCAAAGAATATGTTACCTAATGATTTTGGTCTCCAAGAACATATGTATAAATTGCAAAAGAGATTTCATGACGTATAATCAAAGCGATTATTCCTGAACATTTACTATATGTACTTTCAGCAGATGTTTTCATATCAATTATTTATACTATATAAGAGTATAATTACTTTTTCATACGATACTAAGTTTTGAGCTTATCAACATCTAATATCCCAGAATGTGGCACCCTACTTTCAGAAGGTGGAATGGAAGGAATTCGAATGGGAAGGAACGTTCATTTTGCAATTTAATTTTTTATTTTATTAACATTGAAAATAAATCATAGAAGTATTGAAAATAGCCCAATAAAGTAGATAAATTGTAATGCAAGAAAGTAGTAATAGTGTGGACATGTCCGGGAAACATTTATTGTGGTTTAAAGAAATAGCAATGGACTAAGCTATGCTTTGTTTTGCTTCTACTCAATTAAAGATATTCTTGCGTAAAAACGTCATCTACTGTCATAATCTATTTATTTATAAAGAAATAATTAAAAGCTTGAAGTTGCAAAAATTAAACTTGTATTTTTGTTTAATAAGAATCAAAGAAATTAATATAGTATATATGTCGTTCACTACCTGCGAGGAGTAAAATATATTAATGAAAATAAATTTTCTTAGTTAATTTCTTATGAAAAGTATTATTATTACCTTGGCATGTTTATTCCATCTGCATTTTTCAGCATTTTCATTTGTGGAAAATTTTCTGAGGGTATAATGACTATTTTATATGTTTTGTTGTTTTTAAATAAGCCACATGATATAATTACCAATATTTTAAATAAAAAAAGTGACGTTACTAGTTAACAATATCAAATACTCCCTCCTCCCATAATAACGTACACGTTTACTATTTTCATGTGTTTTAGCGATCGAGTTTTTTTATAGTATTTAAAATAATAAAGTATTTTTTTAAAATGCATATAATAGAAAATATACGGATTTATCATACCCCTCCTTAAAAGTCACTTTATCATTTCAAATACTAATAAACAACTAATTCGTAAAAACTCGATAATAAAATTAACGTGCACATTATTTTGGGATGGAGATAGTATTAATTAGAGGCGTGTTTTCAAACTTAATTTTACGTACTGCTTAAAATCACTTTTTTTTTTTTTTATTAATACTCAATTCTCGAGTCACTTTTTTGTGAAATAGTGTAGCAACTCATGTACGCAATTGGACTAATATTAATATACGACCTCACACACAAATTTATCGATATGCAATAACTCACAAATCATGTGAAAGAAGAAACTGCACTAAAACTTTAATTTTGAAAAGAATGAAACACAATTTTTGTTTATAGATCTTTAAAACAATTTTTCAGTTAGAATTTCTAAGATGATAAGATCATTCCTGAATCTTGCTAAAATCTATTGAGTAGGTCTGATGTGCAAATTTATATAGATAAAAATCTATAAAATTATCCTAAATCAATCAACTATACATTACACACTAAATAATTAACTATAAATTATGATTTATTTGAGTTGGGTGAACCATGAATTAATCGGACCGAGTGAACCATAAATCACTCAATTTTATATTACATTCATCAATTATAAAATTTGATTAAAAATTAATTTTTTTGTATCTATACAAATTTGCATACTAGACTTTGTCAAATCTGTTTATTTAATTTTTTACGATATAGAGATGGAAGCATAAAAACAAAACAGAAAAAATACAAAGAAATCGCGAGACGCCAAATAATGAAAGCTTCTTTTGCAAAATTTTCAAACTATATATCTACTGATTAGTTTTTTTTTTTTTTATCGGACAAAGTTAAATGTTATTAGTTAATACATCAAACACCTAAATACTTCAGTAAGTCGTCAATCCACTTTATAACTCCCATAACTTCAGATTCGTTATCAAAGGAAATCAAAACTGGATCTCATTTCAAATGAGGAGCCTGGTGACTGGGCCAAAGAAGTTATCTACTGATTAGTGAAATTAGTGAATACCATACTTTAATTTGTTATATATTTCACATCAACACGCGACTAATATTACAAGTACATGGTCAAGCAAACATTACGAACGATTATATATTTCCTTAAAAATAAAATAAAATATGTGAAATTGACGTAAGGAACCATTCCTCCATTCCCGCCACCGATCGCACCCTTAATGAAATCCGTATTATTTCACGTCATTAAAAATTTAAAACTAGGTAACATAAAAAAAAAAAAAAAAAAAACCTCATACATAAACAGGCACAAAGTATCAGAATTAAAGAAACAAATTAAGATGAAATTAAAATGGACAAGAAAGTGTGAATGTGACGCTCATTATTCATCTCTAAGCATGTTTTAACACAAAGTGAAAGAACAAGTAACGAGTCGATGGTAGGACGGAACCTAGGAGAAAAAGCAGAAAAGTAATTCACAAACTTGGATAATTTATTTTGATGATCAAAACCCCAAAGAAGCGAAGAGATAATTAAAATTCCATTTATATGTGAAAATGCGAAAAAAAAGATCCTGAAAAAGAAGGCTATATATTATTTACACATAATTAAGGGGGAGCATTAGTAGTACAACAAGAGGGGGTATACGAAATGTGAAAAAAGGTGAGTGTTAAAAGATCATGAAGATCACACTAATAATTAATCTACCTCTCCTTTAGATGAGTAGCGTCTGAATCATAGCCCTCATCATTACTCATCCACCACACTATAATCATTACTCCGATGAACATATCCAAGATTCCACGTTTTCCGGCCCCCCCTCTCTACGATCTCCTCGTTCCACCTTGAAGAACCATTATTACTAGTCACGGTGTCGTTTTGATGGATCAGATTCTGGAGCCCCGCCAGATTGTCGGGCCCGGACCCGAATTGTTCATCCAACCCGAGTTCGCCCATTTTGGGGGCTGTGTTTGAGAATAATGGGAATTTGGGGTTTGGATTTGATTGCAGGAAAGAAGTGAGGAGAGGGTTTGGAATGTTGTTGAAAAGGTTCGAATTTTGCGAAATTGGGAGTTGGAGTTGGTACGAACTTGAAGCAGCCGCGGCGGCGGTGGCGGCATGGGGTTTCTGGGGGAAGGGACGGCGGAGGTACGGCGGAGGCGTGGCGGCGGATCTGGTGGAGAACAGATCGAGGCGGTTTCTCGGGAAATAGGAGGAGTTGTTGAATGGCGGGGAGGGTATTCCGGTAAATTCCTGCACCATGGCTCTGAAATTCGTGGTATCTGTAGTTAATACAGTCGTCGGTGCTCTACTTGATGCTCGCGATCTTTTCTTTGAGCCACGCGCCGCGGCAGCAGGCGGAGCAGCGGTGGGGGAATTGTCCACTCTGGACGGCTGGAAAGATGGCATGAAATTAGGGGAAGAGGTTGGGAGCGTGGAGTTCATCATGAGGTGGTTCGAGTCGGGTCGGGTTACGGGCCAGCTCGGGCCGGAATTGAGGAGCGGGTTTTGGTGTTGGTGTAGGTAATTGGAGATCGGGTCGAAGAAGGCGGGTGGGTTGGAAATGGGGCCGGTCATGAAAGTTGAGATGGAGTCGGCGGCGGCGCGTGAGTCGTACTCCTCGTCGCCGCCGCTGGACGACTGCAGGCTCCCACTATTACCCGAATCCATTTCCTTAAATTAATTCCTCTCTATATATAAAAAGAGAAAGTAAATTGTGGATGGAGAAAAGAGTACCACTCAATAAAAGAAGAATATAACGTAAGACTGCAAACTCAGATTTTCTTTTTTTTCTCCAACTTATCACTAAAACTCCATTAAAACAGCAGGCACCAGAGATCGAGAGAATTTTCAGAAAAATATACCCGTGATCACAACATATATCCTCTGATCTGCATAACGAGATATCTGTATATATGTATAGTCTTTTCAAACACAAAGAAAATCTCTCTCTTCAAACTAGGGTTTCAGTTTAACAAAGAAAGAGAGAGAGAGAGAGAGGATTGAGGTGAGTTTTTGCACTATAAAAAAGAAAGAGTGAAGGTGGGGTCGCCATGAAAAGCGGCAACTCTGTTCTAAAGATATTTTTCTTTCTTCTTCTTTTGTGGTTTATAAGTGTGAAAGATAAGGAGAAAAATGTTGGATATCACTACTGTAATAATTTTCTACGTATTTGATCAAAAAAAAAATATATATAAAAAAATCTATTTATAAAGCGGTAGAATTAGAATACTAGCTGCCAAATTAGAGAGGGTGGCTGTTGAAAGCTAGTATATATATATATAAAAGAAAAATACAGATAAAATAGTTAAATACACATAACAACATCTTTACTTTCAGTGCATATATTACCATTATATTAGCTTTTCATTTTCCAAAAAAAGCATATAATCCAAAAACAAAAAATGTCTTATTATCAAGTCAAATACTACTAGAGTTTTTTTAGGGGTTTGTTTAAGTGAATACTGTAAAATACAACTATTTTTTCCTCCAAAACAAAGTACGCAAAAAATGGGGGTTGCTGTGCAGGTACTAATTTATTTATCTCCATTTATTGTGGATTTGACATTAATCGAAATTTCAACAAGTGACATCATACGGTGCTATTAAAAAAAATAAAAAAATTCATGCCGCTACAATTGCACCACATCATATTTTCCACAGTTTTGACCAAGTCAAAAAAAAAATAGCTATAGGATATTTATAGAGGAATATCCACCTAGCTAGACAATAAAAGATAATTTTATTCAATTATTTTTTTATTTCTTATCTTTATTATTAACACACATTTTTTTTAACTAATTAAGCTGTATATATATACATAAAATATTAAAAGATGGGTTTCCAAAAAAAAAAAAAAATTCTCAACACTTGTATGTATTTAAAAAATTGCATTTCACCTAATAACTATTATGATACATTAGACGCACATTGATAAACAATAGAGCATTTAGAATCAGGTGTATGAGGGAGGTAAAAGATTCATTACATGCACAATCTAGCAATAATATTCCTGATTTTTACAAAACCTTTTCTACTTTTAGTTTGGTTTTATTTTCATAATATTTGCTAAATTTATAGCCTTTTTTTATGATAGCTAGAAAAGGATAGTTGAGATTGATGTTATTCTGAGCTTTTCTCTAGATGGATGGATCAGTTCAACAACACTCTTTAAGTTCGCTGCAACCATCAGAACTACAAAAGTGTCATTAAATTGTTTCTTTATATTTTGTTTACAATAATAAACAAGTCACCTTTATAATTAACTTGCTTAAAAATAATCAACTTGTTCAATTTTTTAAAATTTTCTCACGGTTGATCATATTCGAAGCAAAAATGACATTTAAGTAAGGCACGAGTTATTTATTCGAATAAGTTATGTTGTATTCGAATCTATTTAAAAGGGATAAGTCATGATCTAATATTCGAATTTTCCTGGAGATGAGTTATGACCACACGTATGTAATTTTATTAGGATCGGAGATGAGTCATGTGACAATATATAATTAGTCGTATATATCGTGATTTTTATGGCATTCGATTCCCTATATATTTCTAATATAATATACATATTATTTTTAATTCATGTTATATTATTTTTATGTCGACATTATCAATTAATATTATTTTATTAATAAATAAGTGTGAATTAAAAATAATGAAATGATAAATTAAAATAGGTGATCTTAATTGCATTTAATTGCATTCGGATGGACGAACAACCATGGGAATGGAGAAGCAAATTAAATAAGGTGTGACTGCACACGAATTATTAGAAGAATACATGAAGATAAAGAATGATCAAACGATCGAGCAACTTAGGGTCTATTATATATTGGAAGATTTTTCTGAATCATCAAAAGGGCGAATCATGGGATTAAAATATGATTGATCAGGCTAAACTCAAATATTTTAATTTATAAAATGAAAATAATGTGTAATTAAAATAATGCATTGCGTTGGTTAAATTAAACTCAATAAACATAAGCAGTGGCTTTTTAAAATTGAAAATATTAGTAATTACTGGAGTATTAGATATATTAAACAAGATCTACCAGAAGTTGACCTTTCCTCATAGTTGTGGATATGTCAACAACTAGTTGAACCTTCATTTTATGTTTTCATATTATAAAATTGCGTAGTTGAGATTTTATACGATGTTACACAAGATTGAGACATTGGACATATATATATATATATATATATATATATATATAATAATTAATTAATTAATACTACTCCATTATATATGTAGTTTGTCGCGAGTGCTACCGGCTACGTGATGGGAATGAGAAGCCATGGTGCTAGGGGTCCACGTTATTGCATCAACCAAGTCCACACGTAATGTTATAAAAGCAGGTGGCAAGTGGCTCAGATGCTGTTAGACTATCTTTATCAACAAATACCCACAAATCAATCTCTTAATAAATTATTTATTTATTTTCCTTTCACATATATAATCTACAACTCAATCAATCATCATCTTTTTCATACTTTATCAACAAACATCCACAACCCAATCTTTTAATAAAATAATCTTAAATATAAGAAATTATGATTAAAAATGTATAAGAAATCTGAAGAAATAATCTTAAATATAAGAAATAATCTTAAATACTCAACCAATCCTCATCTTTAAATTTAAGAAATTTTAAATATAAATTGAAATTAGACGAAAAAATAATGAATAGGAAATTATGAATCAAAATGTATGAATATTGATCTTTATTTATAAAAAAAATAATAAATTGTAATATTATTTTTTTATTTAGATAATATGTTGAAATTAAAATTTTAATAATTATCTAATAAACATCATGAAACCCATTATAATATGAAAAGTGGCGCAACAAAAGTATTGAAAAGCGTACCTAAACACGTTATTTCATTTTAAAATAGTTCATCTTGAATTCTTGGACTTTTGAATTTTTTTTAAACTTATTTATTTTGTCTTATGTGATGAACGGTTCATCTGAACCAGCGATAAAGATAGTCTTACAAACTTGCAATGCACATTCACATGAGAATGGAGTCCAAGGGGTGCTTGGTTTGTGGTAAGGAATGGTAATGAGAATGATAGTGATAGTAGTGAGGAATGGTAATGAATGTATCATTTGTAATTGTATTGTTTGGTTTTACAAAAATCTGTAGGAATGGAATCATTTAATTGTTTTTTATTTTAAAAAATAGAGACATTTATATTAATGTTTAAATTGTTGCCTAAAGAGGAATGAAACCCATTCCTCTAAAAAAAACCCAAGGAATGGTGATTCCTCACTTTTAGTATTTCAATTTACTGTAGAAAGGAATTAAAGTTGTGAACCAAACAATTATTTCTTATTCCCTTTCCATTCCTTAGATTGAAACCTCTAGACCAAGCACCCCCTTACTTGGTTAAGATTTTTTTTTTTTTTGAGGAAGAGTCGAGAAACACTTATGGCAAAAACTTGTGGGAGAGAGCCAACAAGATTCAATCCCCAAGACAAACCCCCATAATATTTTAATGGAGAATTTGTCCCACACGGGGTTTGAACCTGCGTTGCCGGGGGATTTCTCCCCACATCACCACAAACTTTACCAACTTGGCTATGCCCTTGTGGGCCTTACTTGGTTAAGATTTTTGTGAGGAAGAGACGAGAAACTCCCCCCACCCGTGTCATTGGCCCCTCAGTCGGGCGGGTTATAAATCGAATGATGTGCCCAAGTGGTAGACACTTGTGGGAGAGAGTCAACATGATTCAATCCCCAGGACAAACCCCCATAATATTTCAATGAAAAATTTGTCCCACACGGGGTTCAAACCTGCATTACCGGGAGACTTCTCCCCACATCACCACAAGCTTTACCAACTTAGCTATGCCCTTGGGGACCTTACTTGGTTAAGATTGAGCGTAGTTTCTGTGGACAAGGTGTAGTGTATTTTTAAAATATATAATTTGTACTAAAATGTGCATCGTGTGTTTATAAAATAAATTTTTATGTTATAGTATAAATAAATTATATGTTTGAAAATATTATATGGAGGGCACTGTGTACCTACAGCATAGAAGAAGAAGAAGAGGTAACCTGATATATTAATAATTTGTTGAATTTGTATGAACTCTCATAATTAATTCAACCGAACTTTAGAGCTTATACAATAGTAAAATAAAGATTGCAAAAAATAGAATTAACAAAATGCGTTTGACCGAGCCAGCCGAGTTGGGGTTTGGGCCATTTGGCCCAGCTAGCCCAGTATTCATGGCCATGGGCGTGATATTACTCCGTTCGTCTAACGTAAATAGCACACTATCATTATGTTTTTAAAATGAGTATTGTGCCTAACACAAAGATCAAATGTAAAAGATTTAATATAATATTATACTTGTACTGAAGGAGAACATCAAATGTGAAAAACTAAATTATATTTTTTGACAATTTAGAGCTTGTAATATAATTGTTCATTTGTCAGTCTCTTTTGCTAAATGTAATGTCGATAATGAATGTCAATTTAGAGCTGACTGTTTTTTAAAATTATAATGATACGTTGTATTCTTTTCAAGAAAAATTATACTATAATTATCTGATTTATAGTACAAGATTTTTCCAACAACCCCCGATGAAAAATCTTTGGTTATGGACCAAGTTTAGTCATTTAGTGGATATTGATAAACTAAACGACCAAGACCAGTCTAAAAAAGGATTGGTAGTGGCAGACAATTCATTCTCATGTGTGATATTTGGCTAGGTCTTACTCTTATATACATCTTTATATTGTACTTTATAACATATAATTTATTGCAGTGGAACCTATAATATGTTTACACTAAAAATGTGCAATTTATTTCACAAATATAGATTACATATTTCTGTATGTTTTAATATAATAAATTAAATATTTTAAAAATATATTATTAGACTCATAGGATATAGGGTGCACTTAGTGCACAGAAGACTCATTCTTGATATTTTTGTGTTGGTTTAAATTATATATATATATATATATATATATTGAAAGGTTCATATAATTATTTGTAACTTCCAATATATGGAATGGTTAAAAAATCTTAGGAAAATTCTTAAAAGCTAATGCTCATCATTTTTTGTACATCACTGTATAGTATACTATTTGTTTCTCTATTTTGGAATAAAGATTTTACTTACCAATTTTATTTTATTTTACTATGAAGTGATTTCGTTTAAGAATTTTTTTTTAAAAAAACATCTTATTATTTTGAATCGAACAAATGGTAAAAAGTTACAAAGTGCAATTATGTCTGTCGAAATAAATTAAATAAGAAAATTAATTTTCTTAATTTATATCTAGTTCAAGTATTACATAATTTTAACTAACAAAACATCATGGACTTATTTTTAAAGTGTACTCGGTCAAAGTTGGGTTTTATCACCTGATCAAAAAAAAAAAAAAGGTTGGCTTTTATCAACTTAAATTTGGGCAGATCTCTCTTTATATACTTTTACACTATGATAATGGTGTATAGATATGAACACGTGGCTTAAACAGGGATTGGAAAATATCAACCAATTGCATTTGTTATTAATATAACATATGCATGTTGTTGCTCCTTTAAACAACTCAAACAACTCACAGCTCCCATGAGGTGCAACAGTATTTGTGGGCACTAACTATTTATTAAAAAAATAATTAAAAGATATAATATGATTGGACTTGACATCATTTCATTGGTTTTGTACCTCAGCATTCATCATGATCTTGGCCGTTGGATTTGATCATGAGATTCTCCTTTTGGATTGGTTATAATTCCGGTTCGAGTTTTTTTGCACTTTTGGTCCCACGAATCAACGCAATATTTTCAATTTAATCCCACCTCTGCCAAATTAGTCATCTAAGATTATTTTCGTCAATTTTAGTCTCACTGTTTAACTAAACTTGCATTTTTAGTCCCAAATTAGTCTCAATTTTAGTTAAACAGTGGGACTAAAAATGCAAGTTTAGTTAAACAGTAGGACTAAAATTGACGAAAATAATTTTACAGGACTAATTTGACAGAGGTGAGACTAAATTGAAAATATTGCGTGGTTCGTGGGATCAAAAGTGCAGAAAAAACTCATTCCAGTTCATATGTATAATTATGCCTTTTCTGGATACCTCTTGTAAAAAGTGGGGTAAAAGTGAAAACAGAAATAGGACCAATTTCCAAGTATGTCATCTATAAAGTTGGACTCTTATAAAAGGTTTTAATTATAATTCTGACCCATTAATTCTTCAAGGAATTGCAGTTTCGTCCATATGTCTTTCCGCGATCATTTCGAGATTGCTTAGATAGTACTTAAGCTGTGGCCTACGTTTGTAATTATGAAATAATTTTGAGATAACTGTAATTTTAATTGCTGCTGATTAGGATATGGTTTGTATGATCATACTAAGTAATTAATGAACTAATTCATAATTCTCTAAGGGCCACAAAAGTAAGAGAAAATCATGATGCATGGTATATTTCTTTGATAATGATTAATGGAGATAATGTTTGTATTAATATAGAAAAAGAAAATAGTTTCAATATATTTTATAGAGTCAGTTTCATCCTTGTAGTAGTTCTGTAATTTTCGTTTAAGCCTGTTTTTTTTTTTTTTTTAAATTTTGAAGGGAAGGTGACCGGCTATGTTTGCATTTTGGGTACTTCTCATGACCTTTGGCTGAATAAATAAATTTTTTTGATAAAAAAAAGCCATTTAAGAAATAAATTCACACTCAACAGTAAACATATAAACAATTTAAGAGACATGTCTATAGCATAACTTTGATCAATGAATAATGTATATGCAGTGACGGATCCAGAATTTCGTCCCAAGGGGGTGAAATTTTTCATTAGGTAAGGGCAGCAGAATTTTAAAATCCCAACGGGGGCGAAATGACAAAATTTAACGATTTTAAAACATAAATATTAAATTTTCGACACATATAATACAAAAAATTTCAATCTGTCGTCCCCCGGCGCCCCCCTAGATCCATCCCTGTGTATATGTATTACATTAATTCTATATCCGCTATTTGTATATGCATAAATCATAAATATAATGATAAATTTATTCATAAAGTGCATGGATACTTGCATATAAATATCTTATATAAAAAAAATTAGTGCATTGAATATTATATCTACATGAGTTGTAACAATTTTGTTTGCACGAGATACTCTCATATATGAAATATAATTTTTATAAATTCTTCAATAGTAAAGAGTGATAATAGACATGATCTTAATTATTGTATTATTTGGTTGATAAATATGGATGATTGTCGTTACTATAAATAATTTATATAAGATACTTAGTAATAAAAATTACAATTAATTATTTTTTTATAATAAAAAATTACTATTATAAATATTTAATGTAATACAATAATAGCTACTACTAATTTAGAGGCCTACAAATATTTAAAAAATAAATAAAATAAACATATATAAATTTATATATAAAGAAATAACTTTCATTCCTCCAAAAGATTAAATTGGAGTTGTTATTTTCATTCACCACTTTTCGAATATCAAATATTATTATTTATAGAATCAAACCCTTAATTTTTATCTCATTCTCACTTCTAACTTAATTCAAACTTATCAACCATGCACCTTAAAATTCATTACTTCACGAAAAAGAATGAGACAGTCTCAGGACATAAGTTGAGCATTAACGTTTTAACATTTTATAAGCTAAAGGGATGTGTAATTTGCGCTAAGTTGTTACCCGTCTCATGCATGAAACCGTCTCATATGAGATTTTATATATTAAGGTAATTTGATTCATGAGATCATATGTCTAATGTAGAATAGGAATATCTTGCATGTTGGTCTAGTTTGAAAATAGTGGTGTATATATGGATAAAGACTCCAAAATACGATTGCTAGTCGTAGTCCAACGCAGAATAATAATATAAGGACCATTTTTTAAAAATCGAGTTAAATAACTGAAATTATTAATTCATACTATTAATTTACAAAATCTGACACCAATTACAAATGCTCGATGTTATACATTTATATATGATATTTTACTTTGAATTTTCGAATGGATAACTGCTTCTAGAGGATTTAAAGTGGGGTTTTATGCCGTAAAAGTTAAGTTAATATACTTTATTTAGACCTTTACCTAACCCAAATAAAAAAACTAACTTAGTACACTTAATGTGGCACTAGATTAGACATCACTTATTAGCTTCCTTGCTGTGCATTATATTCTACTTTCTGGCATTATACGAGTCATTCGAAATTTGAATTACCATTGTCAATTATGCAAATTTTATTTAATTTATGATGATTTTTTTTTATTACAACGTGAATAACTTAACAAAATAATTACTATTTTTTTTTTCTCAATTCAACATTAATCACATTTTCTGATATTCCGCTATCAGTCATTAGAGGCGTCTAGACGAGCCCGTGTTTTATCCATCAGCTATTCATCACTTATTGTTACGATTATTGTGAATCACGAGTTAAAATTACAATTGTCACACATTTCATTTAGCATGATGTAATATAGTTCAAAATAAATATAATATTGAATCCGAGTTGTATTCTTGATAAAATTGCCAAAAATTAAATATTTATGAGTTGATCTTTCCTAAAATAGCTGATTTGTAACATTATTATTAAATAATTAATATTTTTTAATGAAATAAATAATATTATACAACAATTATATATTTAATAAAATTATTAATATAAAATTAAACACATAAATTGGTATACCATATACATAAACATTTGTTGTTAATTGGACCAACGGTATCAAATCATTATGTTGCGAGTCGTTTTTTACGGAGAGTATTATGTGGCTAATATGGTAACAACTCACAAACAAAATGATTAATCGAACAAGAACACTGCGGGAAGAACCGTAGTTCTTCCCTGAAATGTGGGTGTAGGTATATAAGTGGAATGAGGGAAACATTCCAGTGTGTGTCCCTTTACAATGAACTGTGAGGTCCTTTATATAAAGAGGACCATCACGATAAATCGTTAAGCACGACAAATCGATAAGCACGACAAGTCATGTGCATAAAGCATGACAAAACATATGCGTAAGCACGACAAATTATGTCGTCTCGGTGGGACCTGCTGACGTGCGATAATTCGTCCTGCTGACGTGTGATAGCCTTCAGATTATCTGAGCCTTCAGGTTCTCTGAGCCTTCATGTTCTCTGATGTGTGATAAATCTGGTGATGCTGACGTGTGATTTATCAAAGCACAACAATAGCCCCCAAGATCGGGCTGTGACGTTGTTCAGAGCTTGATCTTGTTTCATGTCTCGACCAGATTTTATATTTTGTTGTATCTGCAGTCGCATTGTTTGCCTCCGAGCTTGCTCGGTGTCAATCAAATGAGATCGTGATCGTTCAGAATGAGCCCCTGCATAGAGGATCTTACCTTCGTCGTCGATCTGATGCGTTGCTCGTGCCAGGGGTGAACCCGTCGTAAATGCAGTCTTTGCAATGCCGCGTGCCGGAGGCCCGTACGTGCGAGTCTTTTCGGTCTTTCGTGCCGGAGAACCAAGTAAATCACTACGTACTCGCGCCGGAGAACCCGTCGGTGATCTTTTCGTGGCGCTTTCGTCTTACAGGAGCCGTCGGATGGCAGGTCATTTATTCTTTCGTGCCAGAGGCCGTCCAGACGAAATCTTTTTCGTGCTTTCGCGCCGGAACGAGTGTCGAGTCTTTACGTGCTCGGCCGGAGAACCGTCGTCTGTTTTAAATGCTCGTGACGAGAACGTCGATGCAGTCTTTAAATGCTCGCGCCGAGAACCCAATCGTCAGTCTTTTACGTAGCGCCGGGGAGCCCGTCGTCTGTGCGGCTTCGTGCTTTCGTGCCGGAGGCCGTCGTCACGAGTCTTTTACGTGCTTTCGTGCCGGGAACCCCGTCGTCTGCAATCTTTTTTGTGCTTTCGTGCCGGAAGCCCGTCGTGAGTCTTTTTACGTCTCGTGCCGGGATCCCGTCGTCTTTCTTTCGTGCTCCGTGCCGAGGCCCCCGTCGTCTGAGTCTTTTACGTGCTCTTCTTAGGGGGAAGCCCGTGCTTCGTCTGAGTCTTTTTTCGTGCGCCGGAGCCCGTCGTCTGCGTCTTTTCGTACTTTCGTGCCGGGGAGCCCGTCGTCAAAGTCTTTTATGTGATAGTGCTTTGGGGAGCCGGCGTCTTACAGTCTTTTATGTGCTCATACTTCGGGGAGGGAGCCAGTCGTCTGAGTCTTTTACGTATTTCGTGCTTTAGAACCCGTCGTTCGAGAGTCTTTTCTGTGCTTTACGGGGGGCCCCCGTCGTCTAGTATTTTTACATTTTCGTGCCGGGAGCCCGTCGTCTGAGTCTTTTACTGTCTTTCGTACTTTGGGAAGCCCGTCATCTGGTCTTTTTCGTACCTTCGTTTCTATCGTATAGTCTTTTATTCTTTCGTTACGGAAAAGCCCGTCGTCTGAGTCTTTTACGTGCTCGTGCCGGAGGAGAGCCGTCGTCTGGTCTTTTACGTGCTTTCGTGCCGGGAGGAAACCCGTCGTCCGAATCTTTTGTGCTTCGTGCGCCGAGGGGCCCGTCGTCTACGAGTCTTTCTGTGCTTCGTGCTTTGTGGGCCCCGTCCATGAGTCTTTTACGTTTTATGTTCTTTTTGAGTCTTTTTGTCTTTCGTGCTTAGGGGAAGGCCATCGTCTGAAGTCTTTTTCTGTCGTATCTTGAGAAGAAAGCCCGTCGTCTGAGTCTTTTCTTTGCTTCGTGCCGGAAAATCGCCAGTCTTTTTCTCGGAATACTTTTCGATGTTTTCGTGCCGGAGGGGACCCGTCGTGCCGAAAGAACCTTTCATGCTCATACTTTCTGGGAAAGCCCGTCGTCTGAGTCTTTTACGTCTTTCGTGAAGTACTTAGAACCCCGTCGTCTGAGCAATCTCTGATTTTCGTTTGCCGGGGATCCCGTCGTGCGGAAATCTTTATCGCTTTCGTGCCGGAGGCCCCGTCATCTGAGTCTTTTACGTACTTTCGTACTTCGGGGGGAGCCCGTCGTATGAGTCTTTTTCTTTGCTTTCGTGCCATGGAACCCGTCGTCTGAGTCTTTTGTGCTCGTGCCGGAGGGGGAGTCGTCGTCAATCTTTACCTTTCGTGCTGGGGGAACCCGTCGTCTGAGTCTTTTCTGCTCATACTTTATGAAAGCCCCATCGTCGGAAGTCTTTTACATTTCTCGTACTTTCGGGGAAACCCGTCGTCTAGTCTTTTACGTGCTTTACTTGCCCGGGAACCCGTCGTCTGAGTCTTTTTTAAATGCTCGTAATTTGGGGGAGCCCGATTATCTGAGTCTTTTATGTGCTGCGTGCCGGAGAACCCGTCGTCTGAAGTCTTTTACGTGCTTTCGTGCCGGAAACCCCGTCGTCTGAGTCTTTTACGTGCTCTTACGATGGGATGGAGTCTGTCTTTTTCTGTCTTTCTTGAGTCCCCCACGTCGTCTGATCTTTTCTTTTCGCGCCGGAGCCCCCATTGTCTGAGTCTTTTATTGATTTCGTGCCGGAGGGGCCCCGCGTCTGAGTCTTTTGTCTTTCTCGTACTCCGGGAGAGAGCCCGTCGTCTAGTCTTTTCTATACTTTCGTGCCGGAGAACCCGTCGTCTGAGTCTTTTTATACTCTTACTTGGGAGAAAGCCATCGTATGAGTCTTTTTTCTATGTTTCGTGCCGGGAAAGCCCGTCGTCTGGTCTTTTACGTACTTTCGTACTTTGGAAGCCTCGTCTGAGTCTTTCTATGCTTTCGTACTTGGGAAGCCCCATCGTCTGATCTTTTAAGTTCTTTCGTGCCGGGGGAGAGCCGTCGTCTGAGTCTTTTTCGTCTTTCGTACCGGGAGGCCATCGTCTGAGTCTTTTTACGTACTTTCGTGCTTGAGAGACCCCCGTCGTCTGATCTTTTACGTACTTTCGTACCGGGGCCCCAGTCGTCTGCGTCTTTTATGTGATAGTACTTTGGGGGAGAGCCGCGTCGTCTGAGTCTTTTACGTATTCGTACTTGGGGGAAACCATCGTCTCGAATCTTTTTGTGCTTTCGTGCCGAGGAGCCCCGTCGTCTGAGTCTTTTACGTGCTTCGTGCTTTGGGGTGAGCCCGTCGTCTGAGTCTTTTCTATGCTCGTGCTTGGAAAAGCCCGTCGTCACGGTCTTTTTGTGCTTTCGTGCTTTGGGGAAACCCCGTCGTCTGAGTCTTTTCGTACTTTCGTGCCGGGGAACCGTCGTCCACGAGTCTTTTCTATCTTTCGTGCCGGAGGAGGATAGCCACGTCGTCACCAGTCTTTTACGTCTTTCAAATTTGGGGGAAGGAGCCGTCTGTCACGAGTCTTTTAAGTACTTTCGTGCCGGATAGCCCGTCGTCTGATCGTTTTAATGCTTTCGTGCCGGGGAGCCAGTTGTCTGAGTCTTTTTATGTCGTGCGTGAGCCGGGTTATGCGTCGTCTTTCTGTCTTTCGTGCCGGAGGAGAACCCCGTCGTCTGAGTCTTTTACGTGTGTGCGGAAACCCCGTCGTGCAGTCTCTTTTGTCTTTCGTGCCGGGGAGAGCCCCATCGTCTGAGTTTTTCTATGTCTTTCGTGCTTGGGAGCCGACCCCGTCATCTGAGGTCTTTTTGTCTTTCGTATTTGATGAAGAGAGCCCGTAAATGCGAGTCTTTTTTGTACTCATACGCCAGAACCCGTTCGTCAAGAGCCTTTTACGTGCTCATACTTTGGGGAAGCCCATCGTGCGAGTCTTTATGTTGCTTTCGTGCCGAGGGGAACCACGTCGCACTGATCTTTTCTTTGCTCGTACTGGGGAGACCGTCGTCTGATCTTTATGTGCTTTCTGTAATTTAGGAAAACCCATCGTACTAGTCTTTTATGTCTTTCGTAATTGGGGAGCCCCATCGTCTGAAGTCTTTTACGTGCTCGTGCCGGGAGACCCGTCGTCTGAGTCTTTTCTTACTCGTGCCTTTAAAACCCTTCGTCTGAGCTTTTCTGTGATTCGTACTTTGGGAAGCCCCGTCGTCTGAGTCTTTTACGTGCTCGTACTTCGAGGAGGCCCCATCGTCTTAAGTTTTTCGTGCTCGTACCAGAAGGCCCGTCGTTCGAGTCTTTATCTGCTTCGACCGCCGGGGAAACCCCGTCGTCTGAGTCTTTTACGTCTTTAGAACCGGAAAACCCCGTCGTGCGAGTCTTTTCGTGCTTTCGTGCTTTGGGAAGCCCCATCGTGAGTCTTTTCTATGCTAGTACCGGGGGAGCCCGTTGTCACGAATCTTTTTAAATGCTCTTTCGTGCCGGGGAGCCCCATCGTCAGAATCTTTTACGTACTTTCATTGGGGGAGAGAGCCCGTCGTATGAGTCTTTTCTGTCTTGGCGTCTTGCCGGGAGCCCCGTCGTCGCAGTCTTTTCTATGCTTTCGTGCCGGAGAGCCCGTGTACAGTCTTTTATTTACTTTCGTGCTTAGAGAGAGCCCCGTCGTCTGAGTCTTTTGTGCTCATACTTTGGGAAAGCCGTCGTCGTGTCTTTTTACGTGCTTTCCGTGACAGAAGCCGTCGTCGAAGAACCTTTTACTGTGCTCGTGGTTAGTAGGGATCCCCGTCGTGCGAGTCTTTTTGTGCTCGTACCGGAGGAACCCTTTATCTGAGTCTTTTTTTACTTAACCGCTGGGGGATCCCGTCGTCAATCTTTTCTACGTGCCGCGTGCCGGTCGTACCCGTCGTTCTGAGTCTTTTGTCGTTCTACTCGGGGAGGAGCCCCGTCACCTGAGTCTTTTTCTTTACTCGTATACGTAGGCCCCGTCGTCTGAGTCTTTTTACGTACTCTTACTTTGAGCCCCATCGTCTGAGTCTTTTCTTTCGTGCCGTGGGAGCCCGTCGTCACTAGTCTTTTTGTCTGCTTTCGTTAACCCGGGGAGCCCCATCGTACGAGGCTTTTATGTGATAGTACTTTGGGGGAGGCAGCGTCGTGAAGTCTTTTCACGTGCTCCGGACCGGGAGGAGCCGTCGTCTTAATCCTTTTTCTATGCTCGTGCTTTGGGGAAGCCCCGCCGTTCGAGCAGTCTTTTATGTCTTTCGTGCCGGGGAGCCCGCCGTGAGTATTTTCTAGTCTTCGTGCCGGGGGAAGCCCGTCGTCTTGAGTCTTTTTATGTACTTTCGTGCTTTGGGAAGCATCATGTATGAGCCTTTTTCTGTACTCTTACACGGGGAAGCCGTGTATGGAATCTTTTAAGTGCTTTCGTGCTTAAGGAGAGCCCGTCGTGCGAGTCTTTTTACGTCTTTCGTGCCGGAGAGCCCGGTATCTGAGAGTTTTTTACGTACTTTCGTGCTTGAGAACCCGTCGTCTGGCAGTCATTCCCCAATGCTTTCGTACTTGGAAGAATAGCCGTCGTCGTCTTTTTTCGTACTTTCGTGCCGAGTAGACCCATCGTATCAGTCTTTTTGTCTTTCGTGCCGGAGGCCCCGTCATAGAGTCTTTTTCGTATTTTCGTGCCGGGAAAGCCCGTCGTCTGAGAGTCTTTTCTGTGCTCTCGCCGGGGGGGCCAGTCGTCTGAATCTTTTCCCCATACTTTCGCGCCGAGAACCCCTTTGGAGCAAGTCTTTCGTACTTTCGCGCTTGAGAGAGCCCGTAATATGCGAGTCTTTTTCTTTGCTTTCGTGCCGGAGGAACCCGTCGTCTGAGTCTTTTACGTCTTTCGTGCCGAGATCCCAGGTCGTATGATTTTTTACTTTCGTGCGCCGAGGATAGGCCGTCGTATGAGTCTTTTACTGCATTCTTTCGTACCGGGGACCCCGTCGTCTGATCTTTTATGTTTCGTCGTAAGCCCCGGATAGTCTTTTCGGCAATAAGGGGGAACTCGTTGAGCGTCTTTTTGTGCTCGTGCCGGGAACCAGTCGTCTGAGTCTTTTACACCAATGTTCGTAATCGCCGAGAGCCCCATTCTCACGAGTCTTTTCTATGTTAAATGCTTGAAGGAACCCGTTGTCTGAGTCTTTTCATCTCTTCCGTGGAATAAGCCGTCTGAAGTCTTTTTATGTGTGCTCGTGGTTGGAAAAAGCCCGTCGTCTGAGTCTTTTACGTGCTCGTACTTTGGGGAAGCCGATTAAATCGTCGACCTTTTTGTCTTTCGTGAGGAATCTTTTTTCAATGCTTTCGTTGCCGGGAAGCCGGGTCGTCTAGTATTTTTTTGCTTTCGTACTTTGTGGGGAGATCCGTCGTATGAGTCTTTTTCAATATTCGTACTTTGGGGAAAGATCCTGTCGTCGTGTCTTTTCTGTCTTTCGTGACATGGAAGCCCATCGTCTGAGTCTTTTCGTGCTCATACTTTGGAAGCCCCATTATCTGAAATCTTTTTGTGCTTTCGTACTTCGGGGATCCTGTCGTCTGAGTCTTTTTCTTGTGCTCGTACTTTGGATGGGAAACCCCGTCGTCTGAGTCTTTAATAATGGCGTGCGCCGGGGGGCCCGTCGTCTGCGTCTTTTACGTGCTTTCGTGCTTCGGGGGCCCGTCGTCTGAGCTTTTATGTTTTGTACTTTACGGGAACCCCCGTCGTCTGATCTTTTCGTGCTCTTGGGAAAGAGCCCGGTCGTCTGAGTCTTTTTCGTGCTTCGTGCGCCGGGGGGGGCCCCATCGTCTGAGTCTTTTTCTATGTTTCGTGCCGGGAACCCTCGTCTGAGCTTTACGTGCTAGTACTTTGGGGAGAGCCAGATCATGAGTCTTTTTATGTGCTCGTACTTTACGGAGGAAGCCCATCGTCTGAGTCTTTTCTCTTTCGTGGATTAGGAGGAGCCCATTATCTTCGTCTTTTGTACTCGTGCTTGGGAAACAGCCCGTCGTCACCGAGTTTTTTCTGCTTTCGTGCCGGGAAAGCCCGTCGTCTGAGAATCTTTCTATCTTTCGTACTTTGGGGAAGCCCGTCGTATGAGCCTTTTCTTGCTTTCGTACTTGAGGAGCCCCGTCGTATGAGTCTTTTAAGTCTGCCCGGGGGATCTTTTATGTCTTTTTACGTGCTTTCGTGCCGGGTGGAGCCCGTCGTCTGAGTCTTTTAAATAATTCGTGCTTTGAGGGATCCGTCGTCTGAATCTTTTTCTGTGCTTTCGTGCTTTGGGGAAGCCCGTGTCGTCTTGTCTTTTATGTTTCGTGCCGGGAGGAGGAGCCCCCAAGTCTTTTTACGTGCTTTCGTGCTTTTAGTCTTTTCTATACTTTCGTGCCGGAAAGCCCGTCGTACAAGTCTTTTATTTCTTTCGTGCTTGGGGAGAGCCGATCGTCTGAGTCTTTTCTTCTTTCGTACTCGTGCCGGGAAGCCCGTCGTCTGAGTCTTTTCTGTCTTTCGTGTTGCCAGAGGGCCCCGTCGTCGAGTCTTTTTCTGTACTAATTCGTATGAGGGAGGGCCCGTCGTCTGAGTCTTTTCTACTTTCGTGCCGGGGGAACCCCGTCGTCTGAAGTCTTTTAAATGCTTCGTGCCGGAGGCCGATGGGTCCCGTCATTTATCTTTTACTGCTTCGTGCCGGGGAGCTCCATCGTCTGTCTTTTCTATGCTTTCGTGCCGGAGGGAAGCCGTCGTGCACGAGTCTTTTCGTGCTTTCGTGCCGGAGGAGGCCCGGCCCGTCTGAGTCTTTTACGTGCTTTCGTGCCGGGGAGCCCGTCGTCTGATGTCTTTTCTTGCTCGTACTTTGAGGAGCCCGTCGTCGAGTCTTTTACGTGCTTTCGTGCCGGGGGCTCCGTCGTCTGAGTCTTTTCTGTCTTTCGTGCCGGAGAAGCCGTCGTCTGAGTCTTTTACGTGCTTTCGTGCCGGAGGAACCCCGTCGTCTGAGAGTCTTTTTGTGCTTCGTACTTTGATGAAACCCTGTCGTCTGCAGTCTTTTTGTACTTGCATGGGGAAGGCCATCTTGCAAGTCTTTTTACGGATGCTCTGTAGGACTTGAGAGCCGTCATCTGATTCTTTTTCGTGCTCGCACTTCGTTACGTGGTGGAGCCCCATAAATGCAGTCTCTTTTGTCTTTTCGTGCCGGGGGGGCCCCGTCGTCTGATCTTTATGTGCTCGTCTTGAGGCCGTCGTCATAAGTCTTTTGGGGCTCGTGCCAGGATGAAACCCCGTTGGAGAGCCTTTCCCGCCATTCCATTCATACGAGTCTTTTCTATTTCATCGCCGGGGCAATCCCGTCGTCTTAGTCTTTCTTGTGCCGTGCTTTGGATGGAGCCCGTCGTTATGAGTCTTTTTTTGCTTTCGTGCCGGAGGAGAGCTCCGTTATGGTCTTTTATGTCTTTCGTACTTCGTGGGGAACCCACGTCGTGCCTAGTCTTTTTGTACTCCTACTTGCCAGAGAAACCCGTCGTCTGTCTTTCTATGCTTTGTGCCGGGTGGAATCCGTCGTATGAGTCTTTTTATGCTTGTACTTGAGGAGCCCCCGTGCAGAGTCTTTTATGTGCTGCCGTGTCCGTCGTGAGTCTTTTACGTCTTATGCCGGAAACCCGTTCCAGTGCTCTCAGCCGCACCCGTCGTCTGAAGTCTTTTTACGTGCTTTCGTCGCCGGAGAGCCCGTCGTCTGAGTCTTTTCTATGCTCGTGCCGGGAGGAATCCCCGTCGTCTAGTCTTTACGTCTTTCGTGCCAGGGAAAACCCCGTGTCTGCGATCTTTTGTGCTTTCGTGCCGGAGATCACGTCGTCTGAGTCTTTTTATGCTTTCGTGCTTTGGAGGCCGCGTCGTCTGAGTCTTTTCTGTCTTTCGTGCCGGAAGGCTCGTAAATGCGAGTCTTTTCTGTCTTTCGTGCTTAGGGGGCCCGTCGTCTGGTCTTTTGTCTTTCGTACTTGGGAGGCCATCGTCTGAGTTTTTTTGTCTTTCGTTGGGGAACCCATCGTCGAGTCTTTTTACGTGCTCCGTACTTGGGGAAGCCCGTCGTCTGAAATCTTTTCTTTGCTCATTACTTTTAGGGAAGCCCGTCATCTGAGTCTTTTACGTGCTCTCACTTTTTAAACCCGTCTGTTAGTCTTTTATCTTTACTCACTTGAGGAAAGCCCGTCGTATGAGTCTTTTATGTGCTTTCGTGCCGGGGGACCCATCATCGCGAGTCTTTTACGTACTCCGTACCCGAGGAAGCCCCATCGTCTTTTTCGTGCTAGTACTTGTTATGGAGAGCCTTTTCTGATTTTCATTTTTCGTGCCGGAAACCCGTCGTCTGAGTCTTTTTCTATGCTTTCGTGCCTTGGAGGAAGCCCGTCGTCTGATCTTTTATGTACTTACTTTAGGGGAAGCCCCCATCGTCTGAGTCTTTTATGTCTTTCGTGCTTGGAGAGAACCCCGTCGTCTGCAGTCTTTTCTTTGCTTATTTAGCAGGAGCCCCGTCGTCTGAGTCTTTTTAATCTTTCATACGGGGAAAACCCCGTCATCTGAGTCTTTTTGTGCTCGCGCCGGGGAGCCCGTCGTAGAGTCTTTTTATGTGCTTTCGTACTTTGGGGGACCCCGTCGTCTGAGTCTTTTTCGTGCTCGTGTTGGGGGGAGCCGTCGTCACGAGTTTTTTCGTACTTTCGTGCGCCGGGTTGAGCCCCATCGTCTGAGGTCTTTTACGTGCTTTCGTACTTGAGGATCCCCGTCGTCTGAGTCTTTACGTACTTTCGTGCGTTGGGGGCCCGTCGTCTGCGGAGTCTTTTACGTACTTTCGTGCTTTGGGGGAGCCCGTCGTCTGACTCTTTTACGTGCTCCTGCTTGGGGAGCCCGTCGTCAAGTCTTTTACTTTCGTACTTTTTGGGGGGCCGTCGTCTGATCTTTTTGTGCTCATACCGAGAACCCCGTGTCGTGGTCTTTTTACGTACTTTCGTCGGGGATGAACCATCTCTGAAGTCTTTTAAATGCTTTCCGCTGCCGGGGGCCCGTCGTCTGAGTCTTTTACGTATTTCGTGCCGGAGGAGCCCGTCGTCAAAGTCTTTTTTAATGCTCGTGCCGGGGGAGCCCAGTCATCTGAGGTCTTTTCGTGCTCGTGCCGGGGGCCCGTCGTCTGAGTCTTTTTACGTACTTTCTAGTGCTTGAGGAATCCCGTCGTCCAGAGTCTTTTCTGTGCTCTCTCACTTAGCAGAGGCCGGTCGTCTGAACTCTTTACGTACTTCGCGCCGGAAACCCGTGGAAGCCGAGTCTTTTACGTACTCGGGCAGGGGAGAGCCCATCGTCTGCAGTCTTACATCTTTCGCGCCGGAAACCCGTCGTGTCTGAGTCTTTTACGTGCCGGGGGATCCCCGTCGTGTAGTCTTTTACATGATGTCCTGTTACTTGGGTGGAGCCCGTCGTGCGAGTCTTTTGTCGGCAAATGCCGGGGGCGTCGTCGTCTTCTGCTCGCCGCCGGAAACCACAACCGAGCAGTCTTTTACGTAATCGCGCCGGGGAGCCCGTCGAGCCTTTTGGGGAGCCAGTCGTCTGAGTCTTTTATCTCGTGCCGAGAACCCGAATCATCTGAGAGTCTTTACGTCTGCGTGTTCGGAGGCCCCATCGTGAAGAGTCTTTACGTGCTCGTCGAGAACCCCATCGTCTGAAGTCTTTTACGTCTTTCCGTGCCGGGGGAAGCCCGTCTTAGAGTCTTTTCTATGCCATCGTGCCGAGAACCGTCGTCTGAAGTTTTTCCTCGTGCTTCGTGCCGGGGGAAAGCCCCATTATGCTAGTCTTTTCTTTACTCGTACTTAGAACCCCGTTATGCGAGTCTTTTCTATGCTCATACCGGCGACCCGTTGTCTGAGTCTTTTGCGTGCTTTCGTGCCGGGAAAACCCGTCGTCTGATGCTTTTTATGTGCTTTCGTCTTGGGGAGCCCGTCGTCTTGAGTCTTTTCTGTCTTTCGTACTTGAGGGGGCCCACGTCGTATAGTCTTTATTGCTCTTTCGTAATTTAGGGATCCCCGTCGTGCAAGTCTTTCGTGTCCGGAGGAGAGGCCCTCGTATGATCTTTTCAATGCTCGTGCTTTAGAGCCCACGTCGTCTGGTCTTTTACGTACTTTCGTACTTGGGGAAGATCCCATCGTCTGAGTTTTTTTTTTTCTAAATTGGGGAGAGCCCGTGTCTGTGAGTCTTTCCTGTCTTCATGCCGTGAAACCCCGTTCGTTGCGAGTCTTTTGGGCTCGTGCGCCAAGGAAAAACCCGTCGTCTGAGTCTTTTACGCTCGTGCCAATTGAGGCCCCGTAAATACGCCCGTCGTCTGGGGGGTCTTTTATCATCTTTCGTCTTCGTACTTTGGGAGAAACCCCATCGTCTGAGTCTTTTACGTGCTCGTGCTTGAGGCCATCGTCTGAGTCTTTTACGTCTTTCATTACGCCGGGGGGCCAATCGTCACGAGTCTTTTCTAATGCTAGTGCTTGAGGAGCCCGCGTCTGAGTCTTCTCTGTCTTTAGTACTTGGGGGAATTGACCTGCTTACGTAGTGCTGCCCGAGAACCGATCTTTCTTTCTATGCTCTTTCCGTGGGGGGCCGTGCGTGCAGTGCTGAAGTCTTTTCTGGGGCCGAGTCATTGATACTTATAGAGGCCCATCGTGGGGGCTTTTACGTATTATTGTCTTTTCAATGCTTGTACTTCGGGGGGACCATCCGCTAAATCGTCTTTTTTTTTTCAAGTCATGTGCATAAGCGTAATGAAACATATCGTAAGCCGCGTTTTTTATGTAAAATACCGGTGGGACCTCCCATCGTCTGATAATTTCTCCTTCGTGCGTGTGGTGAACCCCCATTATGCGAGTCTTTCTCATAACCGTATTCTCGATGATAAATCGGTGATCTTGTGTGATTTGTCCCAGTAGCCCCGCCGGTGTCTTTCTTGTGCTTTCTTGTTTCATGTCTCGACCGATTTTTATATTTTTTTGTATCTTTCGTTTGCCTCGACTTGCCCAGTAAATCAGAAATCTTTTGACGTGCTAGTACGTTTGGAAGAGCCCGTCGTCTGGTCTTTTATAGGCTCTTCGTGCCAAGCCCGTCGTCTCAGTCTTTTATGCTTTTCGTAATTTGGGGGACCCCGTCGTCACGACTCTTTTTATGCTAAATACTTGAGGGTGCCCGTCGTCGAAGTCTTTTCTATGCTCGTGCCGTGGGGGCCCGTCGTGCGAGTCTTTTTCTTTCGTCTTTCGAGCCCATCATATAACATCTTTTGTGCTCCGTGCCGGGGGCAAAATCATCAGAGTCTTTTATCTTTGTCTTTTAGGCCCAATGAGCGAGTCTTTTGTCCTTTTATAAAGAGGACCATCACGATAAATCTTTAAACCGCAATGCCGGGGAAGCCCCATCGACAAGTCATTTGCGCATAAAACATGGAGAACCCCATCGTAAGCCGCGACTTTTATACCGTCTTCGTGGGACCCTTACCGTCGTGCGATAATTTCATCCTGGCGGCGTGTGATAGCCCGTCGTAAATGCGATTTCTTTCGTTCTACATCGAAGCCCATCGTCTTCAGTCTTTTCTGTGATTCGTGCTGGTGATCCCCGTTCGTGTGATTTTTTCTTTGCTTTCGTGGCGGAGCCCCCGTTTATCGAGTCTTTTCTGTGCTTGATACTTCATGTCTTCGTACGGATATTTTTGTTGTTTCTGTACTTTGGGAATTCGCCTCGTCTTGCTCGAGTCTTTTTACGTGCTCGTTAGAAACCCGTCGTCTGAATCGTCTTTTTAATGCTCGTGCCGGAGAACCCGTGCGATCTGAGTCTTTTACGTGCTTTCGTGCCGGGGAAACCCGTCGTCTGAGTCTTTTTGTGCTTTCTATACTTTGGGGGACCCCGTCGTATGAAGTCTTTTCTGTGCTCGTACTTCGGGGGAAGCCCCATCGTACGAGTCTTTTCTGTGCTCGTACTTTGGGGGGAGCCCCGTCGTACGAGTCTTTTCTGTGCTCGTACTTTGGGGGGGAGCCCGTCGTATGAGTCTTTTCTGTGCTTCATACTTTGGGGAGCCCCATCGTATGAAATCTTTTTCTGTCTTTCGGACGCCGGGGAGCCCCGTCGTCTGATCTTTTTCAATGCTTTCTCGTCTGAGTCTTTATGTGCTTCGTGCCGGGGTAAAACCGCCGTCTGAGTTTTTATGTACTCGTACTTTGGGGAAACCCGTCGTCTGAGTCTTTTCGTACTTTCGTACTTGGGGAGCCCCATCGTCACGAGTCTTTTACGTGCTTTCGTACTTGAGGACCCAGTCGTCGCCTAGTCTTTTCTTTGTCTTTCGTGCCGAGGGATGGGTCGTCGTCGGGTCTTTTTTACGTACTTTCGTAGCCGGAGGCCCATCGTCTGAGTTTTTTCTATGTTAGTACTTTGGGAAAACCCCGTCGTCTGAGTTTTTACGTGCTTTCGTACTTTGAAAGCCGGTCTCATTCTTTAATCTTTTAAATGCTTTCGTAATTGAGAGCCCCGTTAGAGTCTTTTATTGTTTTCGTGCTCGCGGAAACCCGTTATGCGAGTCTTTTCTATCTTTCGTCTGCCGGGACCCCCGTCGTGCAGTCATTTACGTGCTTTCGTGCCGAGAGGCCCGTCTGAGTCTTTTATGTGCTTTCGTGCTTTGGAGGAGCCGCGTCGTCCGCTTCTCGTCTTTTATGAGTCTTTTTCTGTGCCGTGCCGGGAAAGCCACATCGTCTGGAGTCTTTCTTTGTCTTTCGTACTTTGGGGGAGCCGTCGTCTGGTCTTTTGTGCTTTCGTACTTGGAGAACCAATTCGTCTGAGTCTTTTTTCTTTCGTGCCTTTGGAGGGGCCCGGTCGTCTGAGTCTTTTCTTCTGCTTTCATTATACGGAGAGCCAGTCGTCACGAGTCTTTTATGTCTTTCGTCCGGAGACCCGTCGTCTGAGTCTTTTTTGCTTTCGTGCCGGAAGAACGTCGTCTATGCTTTTAATTCTTTCTGGCATCGGGGTGCCCGTTTTATGCAGCTTTACGTACTTTCGTACTTGGGGGGAGCCCGTTCTCTGCAGTCTTTTTGTGCTCTCGCCGGGGCAGGTTATGTCTTTTCAGTCTTTGCCGAGCCCGTAATCTTCTTTTGTGTGCTCATACTTTGGGGAAGCCCCATCGTCTGAGTCTTTTACGTTGCTTCGCGCGGAGAACCCGTCGTGCGAAAAACTTTTCTATGCTCATACTTTGGGAAGCCCGTCGTCTGATCTTTTGGTGCTTTCGTGCCGGAGTGGAGCCCGTAAAATGCGTCTTTTAGTGCTTTCATTACTTTAGGGGAGCCCCGTCGTCGCGAGTCTTTTATGTCTTCGTGCCGGGGGATCCGTTCGTCTGATCTTTTCTGATGTTAAGTACCGTGGGGAGCCCGTAAATATGAGTCTTTTTGTGCTTTCGTGCCGGAGAGGCCGATCGTCTGAGTCTTTTCGTGCTCGTGCCATGGGGAAAGCCCCATCGTTAAGCTTTTTACGTGCTTTCGTACCGGGGGAGAGCGGCGTGTGAAAAGTCTTTTCTATGCTTCGTACTTAGGGGAAGCCCCCGTGTCACGAATCTTTTTTGTGCTTTCGTGCTTGGAGAAGCTCCGTCTGAAGTCTTTTACGTTATGCTTCGTGCTGGGGGGAGCCCCCGTCGTCTGAGTCTTTTGTGTGCTCGTGCCGCTTGAGGAAGCCGTCGTGCGGATTCTTTTCTTTGCTCATACTTGAGTAAATGCTCTTTTTATCAATATCTTGCTTTGGGAAGCCCCCATTATCTGGTCTTTTACGTCTTTCGTGCCGGAGGCCCGTTGTTAGAGTCTTTTCTGTGTTTCGTGCCGGGGGCCCCGTCGTCTGAGTATTTCCTAGTACTTTCGTGTGCCGGGGGGCCCAGTCCCGCGAGTCTTCCCCTGTCTCACGGGAGGAGCCCGTCGTCTGAGTCTTTTCTGTGTACTTTCGTGCCGGGGAGCCAGTCATTCGAGTCTTTTTCTTCTTTCGTTTAGGAAAGAGCCCGTCGTGCAGAGTCTTTTCTATGTTAATTGGGAGCCCCGTCGTCTGGAGTCTTTTGCTTTCGTGCTTTGGGGATGCATCCCGTCGTATGAGTCTTTCTTTTTCGTGCTTACGGGGAGCCCGTCGTATGAGTCTTTTAAGCAATGCTCGTGCCGGGGAAACCCGTCGTCTGAGTCTTTTTACGTACCGTGCCGGGGATGTGCCCGTCGTCTGAGTTTTCTTTTGTGCTCGTAATTGGGAGCCCCTCGTCGAGTCTTTTTTTGTTCTTTCGTGCTTTGGGGGATCCCCATCGTCTAGTCTTTTCTGTTCCGTTCGTGCCAGGAGGAGCCCGTCGTATGGAGTCTTTTATGTCTTTCGTGCTTTGAGGAAACCCCGTCGTCTGAGTCTTTTTTTGTACTTTCGTACGCCGAAGAGCCACATCGTCTGAAAAACTTTTCCCTATCTTTCGTGCTTTGGGGGATGCCCCGTATCTGATCTTTTCTGTACTTTCGTGCCGGGGGACCCCGCATGAAGATCTTTCTGTCTTTTACGTACTTGAGTCTTGAAGCCCCGTATGTCTTTCGTGCCGAGTCTTTTGTCTGCTCATACTCCGTGTGGGCCCCGTCGTCACGATTTTTTCTTTCTCATACTTTGGGGGAGCCGGGTGAGTCTTTTTTACTTCCTTTCGTCTTGAGAACCCGTCGTCGGGTCTTTAATATCTTTCGCTTCGGGGGCCCATGTTATGAGTCTTTTACGTGGCAACAAGAGGCCGGCCGTGTAAGTATTTTTTGTGTCGTGCCGGAGGGCCCGTCGTGGGGAGGTCTTTTATATCAAGAGGACCATCCGTCGTCTGTTCTTTTACGACAAATCGTAAGCTACGACACCCCATCATCTAAAAGCTTTTACAAAACATATCGTAAGCGACAAATTATGCCATAAATACTACCCTTTTCAATGCTTATAATTGGGGTCTTGTCGTCGATGTCTTCTGCGCCGTATTCACCGATGTGAAATCGTCTGGTGATCTTTTAATGATTTATCTTTCATTAAGAATAGCCCCCGTCTGAAATGGCGTTTTCTGTGATCGTACTTTGGGGAGCCTGCGTCATCTGAGTCTTTTACGTAACTCATACCCGGGTAAGAGCCTTTTATGTGCTTTCGTCCTGAGTCTTTTCTTCGTACTCGTGCTTTGGGAGAGAGCCGTCATCTGAGTCTTTTCTATATTTCGTACTTTGGGGGAAACCCGTCGTCTGGTCTTTTTCAATGCTTTCGTACTTTGGGGAAGCATCATCGTATGAGTCTTTTACGTACTCTCGTGTGTCGGAGCCCATCGTCTGAGTCTCTTTTTTATACTTCGTGGAAGAAACGAGGAAATGCCTTATCGTCTCGTACTTAAGGAAGCCAGATTGAGCAGTCTTTTTTTGTACTTTCGTAACCAGGACCCATCGTCCTGAAATCTTTACATGCTAATACTTAAGAAACCCGTCGTCTGAATCTTTTACTGCAATGCGTACTTTGGGAAGAAACCAGTCATCTGAAGTATTTTTTAAATGCTTTCGTGCCAGAACACGCACCGTCGTCTGAGTCTTTCTATCTTCGTGCCGGAACCCGTCGTCTGATCTTTTTATCGACACTTCAGAACTGGTATGAGTCTTTTCGTACTCGTGCCGGAATTACGTCGTAAGTCTTTCGTGCCGGAGACCCTGCGTCTGAGTCTTTTTCTGCTCTGGAAGCGCCGGAGACCCAGGTCACGACTTTTACGTGCTCTCGCCGAGAACTGAGTGTCTGAGTCTTTTAAATGTACTGAGAACCCGTCATTATGAGTCTTTCGTGCTCATTACTTTGGGGGGCCCGATCATCTGAGTCTTTTACGTGCGCTCGTCGCCGGAGAACCCAGTCGTCTGATCTTTCTTCGCCCGCGGTGGGGAGCCAGTATTGATCTTTGTCTTCGTACTTGAGGAGCCAGTCGTCTGATCTTTGTGCTCATACTTTGGGGGAACCCGTCGTCGCGAGTCTTTTTGTGCTTTCGTCTTTGGGGAGAACCCATTGTCTGATCTTTTACGTGCTTTCGTGCCGAGGGGAGCCCCATCGTCTGGAGTTTTTACTACGTTTCGTGCCGGAAGACCCCGTCGTCTAGTTTCTATGCTTCGTGCCGGGGAACCCATTGTCTGAGAATTTTCTGTGCTTTCGTGCCGGGGGAAACGTCGTCGTCTCAGTCTTTTATGTGCTTTCGTGCTTGAGGGGTGGGGGGCTGTCGTGTCTTTCTGTCTTTACTTCGCTGAGGCCCGTAAATGCGAGTCTTTTATGTGATAGTGGTTAAAGGAGGACCCGCGTCGGCGAGTCTTTTACCAATGCTCATATTACTTCAGGAAATGATCATTACTAGTCTTTTGTGCTCGTACCGAGAGAGCCCCATAATATGCAGTCTTTTCTATGTTAGAGCCCTTAAGGATTCGTTTCTATGTCGTCCAGAAACCCGAAAATCTTTTCTGTCTTTCGTACTTTGGGGAAACATCGTTAATGTGAGTCTTTTCTGTGTTTCGTACAGCATCGGAGGAGCGTCGTCGTCGCAGTCTTTTAAAAGTGCTCGTACCGGAGGCCCCGTCGTGTGAGTCTTTTCTATACTTTCAACTTAGCCCCCAAGATCGTCTGAGTCTTTTCTCACGTGAGCGTCTTATTTACATGTCTCTGAGAGGTTTTTTGTGCTTTCGTAAAGGAGGCCCATTGTTTCTGAGTCTTTTCTATCTTTCGTGACAAATGAGATAAGTATAGATTCGTTCATGTTTTCGTGATAGGATCAAACATATCGTCTGATCTTTTGCAATATTTCGTGCCAGGGGGGAGCCCGTCGTCTGATCTTTACGTCCTCCGTGCTTTGGGGATGCCTTCATATTTTTATGTCTTTCGTGCGCCGGGAATCTTGCCATCATCTGATCTTATCTGCTTTCGTACTTTAAGAGCCCGTTATCTAAGTCTTTTTATGTCTTTCATCTTGATTTAATTCGTCTGAAGTCTTTTACATATTTTCGTGCCGAGAGGCCCATCGTCGGATCGCTTTGTTTTTCTCGTGCCGGGAAGCCCCGTCGTCTGAGTCTTTATTGCTTTCGTACTTGAGGAAGTCGTCTGAGTCTTTTCTATCTTTCGTAATTGCGTCCGTCAATTGAGTTTTCTGCTTTCGTGCTTTGGGGGAATCCATCGTCTGAGTCTTTTTGTGCTCATACTTGGGGAATCCCCATCGTCACGAAATCTTTTTGATACTTCGTGCCGGGGAACCCATCTGAAGTCTTTTCTATCTTCGAGAACCCCAGCATCTGAGTCTTTTTCTATGCTGGTACTTTGGGGGAGCCCGTCGTCTGAATCTTTTTATGCTTTCGTGCCGGGGAAGAAGCGTCTTTTCTTTATGTGCTCGTACTTGGTAGGATCCGTCGTCTGAGTCTTTTACGTACTTTCGTGCCGAGGAACCCCGTCGTCTGAGTCTTTTACGTGATTTCGTACTTTAGGAAGAGCCGTCGTCAGCGAGTCTTTTGTGCTCTTCTTTCTTGGAGCCAGAACGCAGTCTTTTGGTCTTTCGTGCTGGAGAGCCAAGTCCGCAAGAGTCTTTTTCTATAATCGTCGTGCTTGAACCCCATCGTGTAAGTCTTTTTACGTCTTTCGTACGCCGGGGGGCCGGTCAAATGAAGTCTTTTACGTCTTTTCGTACTTTGAGGATGCCGTCGTCACGAAATCTTTCTGTCTTTCGTCCGGGAGGATCGTCGAAGCGAGTCTTTTATGTGATTCGTGCCGGAGTGCCCGTCGTGGGTCTTTTTATACTTTCGTGCCAGGGAGATCCCGTGGACCCCTTTTCTTCGTTACAGAGTCTTTACGTACTTTCGTGCCAGGTGCCGATCCGTCGTCTGAGTCTTTTGATTGCTTTCGTGCCGGAGGCCCGTCGTCACGGAATCTTTTCGGTCTTTCGTACTTTGGGGAAGCCTAAAGTCGTCGAAGTCTTTTATGCTTTCGTACTTTGAAGAGCCCCTTAAATGCGAAATCTTTTACGTGCTCGTGCGCCGGAAGCCTGTCGTCTGAATCTTTTATGTGCGCTTTCGTGCCGGGGAAAAAACCCGTCGTCTGAAGTCTTTTTACGTCTTTCGTACTTGGAGAAATTCCCGTTGTCTGAGTCTTTTACGTACCGCGCCCCGTAAGCCAGTAGTATGATGCTTTATACTTTCATTAAGAGCCCATAAATGCGTGTTTGTCACGATTACCGTGCCGGGGAATCTGTCGTCGTAAAGTCTTTGTGCTCATACTTGGCGGAATCCCCGTGTCTTGAGTCTTTTTCTGTCTTTCATGCCGAGGCCCGTCGTATATCTTTTGTCACTTTATACTTAAAGGGGTGTCGTTTATGCGAGCATTTTCTGTGCTCATACTTGAGGGGGAGAACCGTCGTGGAATACTTTATGCTTTCGTCTTGGAGGATCGTCGTGTAATCTTTTCTTCGTGCTCGTGCCGAAACCCGTCGTCTGAGTTTTTCGTACTTTTCGTGCCGGGGAGATCCCATTATTCGAGAATCTTTTACGTCTTTCGTACTTAAGCCCCATCGTCTGAAATCTTTTTATGTACTTTCGTGCCGGGGAACCGGTCGTCTGAGTCTTTTTTCAATCTTTCGTACTTCATGGGGAGCCTTGTTATCTGAGTCTTTTCTGCTTTCGTGCCGGAGGCCCGTCGTCTGATCTTTTACGTCTTTCGTGCCGGGGCCCGTCGATATGCAAGTCTTTTCTGTCTCGTACCGGAGAGCCCCGTCGTCTGAGTCTTTTATTGCTCTCGTGCCGGGAGCCCGTCGTCTAGAGAATCTTTTTGGTGCTTTCGTGCCGGAGGACCCCGTCGTCTGAGTCTTTTATGTCTTTTCGTCTTGAAGGTGCCCGTCGTCTGAATCTTTATGTACTTTCGTGCCGGAGAACCCGTCGTCTGAGTCTTTTCTTGCTTTTGCTGGAGAGCCCGTCGTCTGCAGTCTTTTTGCGTACTCTGCCGGGGAACCCGATCGTCTGAAATCTTTTCGATCTTTCGTGCTTTTAGGGGCCCGTCATCTGAGTCTTTTTCGTGCTTTCGTACTTTTTGGGGAGGCCGTCGTCTGAGTCTTTTATATTTCGTATTTGGAGAGCCCGTCGTCTGAGTCTTTTACGTACTTTCGTACTTGGGGAAACCGTCGTCTGAGTCTTTTACTGTCTTTCGTACTTGAGGAGTCTGAGCCTTCATCAAATCTTTTCTAACTTTCGTGCTTTGAGAAGCCGTCGTCTGAGTCTTTTTCGTACTTTCGTACTTGAGATCCCGTTATCTGAGTCTTTTACTCTTTCGTACTTTGGGGAGCCCCCATTATCTGCAGTCTTTTTTTTGCTCGTACTTGGGGAGAGCCCGTTGAGGAACCTTTTACGTGATTTCGTACTTTGGGGTCTTTCGTCTGAGTCTTTTCTGTGATCGTGCCCGGAAAGCCCGTCCTCCCCTTTATCGTTTACGGGGGCCCGTCGTCTTTTCATTCGTGCCGGGAAGCCCCATCGTCTGAGTCTTTTACGTGCTCGTGCCCGAGAAGCCCGTCATCTGAGTCTTTTCTATGCTTTCGTGCCGGAGACCCCATCGTCTGAGTCTTTTTAAATCTTTCGTGCCGGGAAACCACGTCGTCTGAGTCTTTTTCTATACTTTCGTACTTTGGAGCCCCATCGTCTGAAAGTCTTTTTAAATGCTTTCGTGCCGGGAGCCCCCGTCGTCTGAGTCTTTTTTGTCTTTCGTGCCGGGGGCCCGTTCGTCAGGAATCTTTTACGTGCTTGTACTTGAGAGGGAAGCCCCGTCGTCTGAGTCTTTTCACCTTCATGCCGGGGAGCCCGGTCGTCTGAGTCTTTTTGTATACTTTCGTGCCGGGGGCCCGTCGTCTGAATCTTTTGTGCTTTCGTGCTTTAGAGGCCCGTCGTCTGATCTTTTTTTCTTTCGTGCTTTAGAGATCCCGTCGTCTGAGTCTTTTCGTGATTTCGTGCTTGAGGGATCCGTCGTATGAGTCTTTTACCATTTTCGTACTTCAAAAGGGAAGCCAATCGTCTGAAGTCTTTTTCTTTGCTTTCGTACTTGAGGAAAAACCCGGTCGTCTGAGAGTCTTTTTGCTCACTTTCGTGCGGGGGATCCCCCATCGCCGCGAATCTTTTGTGTGCTTTCGTGCCGGGGAGCCCCGTCGTCTGAGAACTTTTACGTCTTTCGTACTTGAGGAAACCCCATCGTCTGATCTTTTGTGTGCTTTCGTGCCGGGGGAGCCGTCGAGCGAAAATCTTTTACGTCTTTCGTACTTTGAGGCCCGTCGTATGAGTCTTTTTTTCTGCTTTCGTGCCGGGGGAGAGCCCCGTCGTATGAGTCTTTTTACTGTCTTTCCGTGCCGGGAGCCCGTTGGTCTGAGAGTCTTTTTGTGATACGTGCCGGAGGCCTGCGTCGTCTGAGTCTTTTTTGTGTCTTCGTGTCTGAGGGCCGTCGTTCGAGTCTTTTTATGTGCTCGTGCTTTGGGGGGCCCGTCGTCTGATCTTTTCATGCTTTCGTACTTCTGGGGGAGCCCCCGTCGTCTGTGAGTCTTTTACGTACTTTCATTACTTAGGGAGCCCGTCGTCATGAAAGTCTTTTACGTACTTCTTGTGCCGGGGGCCCGTTCTTCTTTTCTATATTACGTCTTTTTTCGTGCTTTCGTCTTGGAAGTAGAGGCCCGTCATCTGAGAATCTTTTATGTTATTTCTTTGGGTAGAACCCGTCGGCTGAGTCTTTTACGTACTCATGCCGGGGAGGCCCGTCGTCTGCAGTCTTTTACGTACTTTCATGCCGAGGACCCGTCGTTAAGTCTTTTACGTACTTCGTGCTTGGGGAGCCCGTCGTATGAGTCTTTTTCTATGCTCGTGCCGGGGAGGAGCCCGTCGTCACGGAGTCTTTTATGTGCTCGTTCTTTTCGAAGCCGAGTATGCAGTCTTTTACGTATACTCGTGGGGGGATCCCGTCGTCCCCCAGTCTTTTGTGTTTCGTACTTTGGGATGGAGCCCGTCCCGTCTTGATCTTTCTGTGCTACGTGCTTTGGGGGGGCCGAGTCGTCAAAGTCTTTTGTGTCTTTCGTGCCGGAGGCCGTCGTCTGAAGTCTTTTTACGCTCTTTCGTACTTTGGGGAATACTCCCGCGCCGAGCCCGTCGAACGAGTCTTTTAAATGCTGCTCGTACTTTAGAAACCCGTCGTCACGAATCTTTTCTTTGCTCTACCGCCAGAGGCCGGTCCGTCGGAGATCTTTCCTAATTGTTTCGTGGAGGAGGCCCGTCATCCGAAGTCTTTTACGTACTTTTCGTGAGAGAACCCCGTCGTCTGATCACGTCTTGAGGCCCGTCGTGCAGTATTTTCTTTGCTTCGTGCCGGGGGGCCCATCGTCTGTTCTTTTCTGTTCATGCTTTGGGGGAGCCCCGTATTATGGATTCTTTTACGTGTTTCGTGCCGTGGGGAAGCCCGTCGTCTGGTCTTTTTGTCTTCGTGCTGGAACCCGATCGTGCAGTCTTTTTTGTCTTCGTACTTGAGGCCAGCCGTCGTCTTTTACATTTTGTCTTTCGTTGCCGGAGGCCGTCGTCTGAGTCTTTTTCTATGTCGTCGGAATCTTTTACCGTGCCGGGGAGCCACGTCGTCACGAGTCTTTTACGTGCTTTCGTACTTGAGGATCCCCGTAAATTTTCTTTACGTTTTCGTGCTTTGGGGGCCCCATCGTGCGAGTCTTTTACGTGCTTTCGTACGCCTTGGGAGAAAAGCCTGTCGTCTGGTCTTTTTTTGCTTTCGTACTTGGGGAGCCCCATCGTCTGAGTCTTTTTTTACGTGCTTTCGTGCTTTAGAGAGGAACCCGTCGTCTGAGTCTTTTCTATATTTCGTGCCGGGGAAAGCCCGTCGTCTGAGTCTTTTTCATCTTTCGTACTTACAGGGGAGCCCGTCGTCTGAGTCTTTTACGTACTTTCGTGCCAGGAGCCCCATCGTCTGAGTTTTTTTGTGCTCGTGCCGGAGGAGAGCCGTCGTCGTCTGAGTCTTTTTCACGTCTTTCGTGCCGGAGAGAGCCCGTCGTCTGAGTCTTTTCTATACTTTCGTGCCGGGGAGCCCGTCGTCGAAATCTTTTACATTCTTTCGTACCGGGGATCCCGTTGTTAGAGTCTTTTATGTTCCTCGTGCCGGGGATGAGCGTGCGAGTGTTTTTACGTGCTTTCGTACTTGAGGCCCATCGTCACGGAAGTCTTTTCAATGCTTGTGCCGGAAAGCCACATCGTCTGGAGTCTTTTTTTCTTGCTTCGTGCTTTGGGGGGAAGCCCCGTCGAGCTGAGTCTTTTGCGTACTTTCGTGCTTGAGGCCAAGGCCCGTCGTCTGATCTTCCAAATGCGTACCCGTCGTCACCGAGTCTTTTGTCTTTCGTGCCGGGAGGGAGCCAGTCATCTGAGTCTTTTCTATGCTCGTACTTGGAGGCCCCATCGTCACGAGTCTTTTGTACTCGTGCCGGGGAGCCCGTCGTGCGAAGTCGTTTGTGTGCTCGTGCTGGGATCCCGTCGTGCCTCTGATCTTTTTATGTTCTCGTGTGCTCGGGGGCCCCAACGCCTGATGGCGCTTTTACGTGCCGTACCTCGGGGATAGCCCGTCGTTTGAGTCTTTTATGCTCATGCCCGGTGGGGAACCCTTCGTCTGAGTCTTTTTCGTCTTTCGTGCTTTGGGGAAAACCCCATCGTCTGAGTCTTTTTATAATGCTTTCGTGCCGAGGAAGAACCCGTCGTCTGAGTGTTTTTCCCCAATAAATGCCGGGGGAGCCCGTCGTATGAGTCTCTTACGTGCGCCATTTGAGGGGCCGATAAATCACGAGTCTTTTATCTTTCATGCCGGGGAGCCCCGGTCGTTACGTATTAGTACTTGCCGTGCCGGAGGCCTTATTGTCTGCAGTCTCTTTACCGTACTTTCGTGCCGGGAGGAAGCCCGTCGTCGAGTCTTTTTACGTCTTTTTCATTGCCGGGGAGGCCCGTCGTCTGAGTCTTTTTCTGTCTTAGTACTTGAGGAGAGCCCGTGTCTGATCTTTTACGTGTTCTCGTGCCGGAAGACCCCATCGTGCAAGTCTTTTCTGTCTTTCGTACTTGAGAAACCCAGTCAATCTGAGTCTTTTTAGCTCATTACTCGGGGAAAACCCCGTCGTCTGAGTCTTTTCTGTCTTTCGTACATGGGAAAACCCGTCGTCCAGTCTTTTACGTGCTCGTACTTTGGGAGAGCCCGTCGTGCTAGTCTTTTTCGTACTTTCGTGCCGGAGGAGAGCCCGTCGTCTGAGTCTTTTACGTGCTTTCGTGCCCGGGTGCGAGTCTTTTCGTTCATATGGAGTCTTTTTTTATGTGCTTTCGTGCCGGCCCCGTCGTCTGAGTCTTTTTCTATGCTTTGCTTTGGAAACCATCATCGTTATGAGTCTTTTTTATGCTGCGTGCAGCCGGGGAACCCAGTCGTACTAGTCTTTTACGTGCTTTCGTGCCGGAAAGCCCCCGTCGTCTGAAGTCTTTTCAATACTTGTACCCGGAACCCCACGTCGTCTGAAGTTTTTAATCTTTCGTGCTTGGAGGAAGAGCCCCGTAATCTGAGGATTTTTACGTGCTCGTGCCGGGGAGAGCCCCATCGTCTGAGTCTTTTCTCGCTTTCCGTGCCGAGAACCATTATACGATCTTTTACGTGCGCCGAGGAAGAGCCCCACGCCATACGAGTCTTTTTACATTTCGTGCTTGAGAGCCACGTTGTTAGAGTCTTTTTCTATGTTAAATGCAGTATTTTCCGTGCTTTCGTACTTGGGGGCTTACATCGTCTGAGTCTTTTCTCTGCTCGTGCCGGGGCTCTATGTCACAGTCTTTTCTATGCTCGTGCCGGGGGCTAATAAATGCAGAGTATTCTGCCATCTCTTTCGTGCGCCCGAGGAATTACGTGTCTGAGTCTTTTCAATCTTGTGCCGAGGCCGATAAATGAGTCTTTTAAATGCTTCTAGTACTTGAAGAGCCCGTGATTCTTTTGTTCTCGCGCCGGAGCCCTCGTCTGAGTCTTTTATTCTTCTTGCCGACTTATGAGAGCCCCGTCGTCTGAGTCTTTTATGTCTTTCATCTGCCGGGGATCCGTCGTCTTTTGCTAGTCTTTTTGTGCTCGTGCTTGGGAGGAGCCCGTCGTAAGAAGTCTTTACGTGCTTCGTACTTTGAGAGCCCGCCCGTCGTCTGAGTCTTTTCTATGCTTTCGTGCCGGGGAAAGCCACATCGTCTGTCTTTCTTTCACATACTTTCGTGCCGTGGGGAACCCCGCTCGTCTATCTTTTCTGTGCCTTTTGTGCCGTAGGAGAAGCCCGTAAATCTGAAGTCTTTTTGTGCTCATACTTGGAGGAGCCCATCGTATGAGTCTTTTATGTATCTTTCGTACCTGGAGAGCCCCATCGTCTGAGTCTTTTTCTCTTCTCGTACTTTGGGGGAAGCCGGTCGTCTGATCTTTTCTATGCTTTCGCGCCGGAGAGCCCCATCGTCTGAAGTCTTTTTATGCGTGCGTGGAGCCCATCGTGGAAAGGGATGTGCTTTAACTTGAGGCCGTCGTACGAAGTCTTTTACGTACTTGTGCTTTGAGGAAGCCCCATCGTACGAGTCTTTTCTAGTCTTTCGTACATCGGGGATCCCCGTCGTCTGCATCTTTTGTGCTGTCATGCGGATGGAGCCCGTCGTCTGATATTTTTCTATGTTTCGTGCCGGGAGGAGGCAGGTTATGCGAGTCTTTATGCTTTCGTGCCGGGAGGACGCGTCGTCTGAGTCTTTGCTTTCGTCTTGGGGAGCCACGTCGTCTGAACTTTTTTGTGCTTTGCTTAAGAAGCCCCGTCGTACGCAATCTTTTAGTGTTCGTGCCGGAAGAAACCCGTCGTCACAAGTCTTTTCTGTGTGCTTCGTACTTGAGGGCCCGTCGTCTCTGAATCTTTTCTATGTTAGTGCCGGGTGGAATCCCCATGTCTGAGTCTTTTACGTACTCGTGCCGGAGAGACCCCGTCGTAGGAGTCTTTTACGTACTTTGCGAGGGAGTTACGTCGTCTAGTCTTTTGTCTTTCGTACATCTTGAAAACCCATCAATCTGAGTCTTTCATGCTCGTACTTTGGGGGATCCCGTTGTTAGAGTCTTTCACGTGTTGTGCCGGGGAAGCCCGTCGTCTGAGTCTTTTAGTCTTTCATTACTTGGGGGAGCCCCATCATCCGTCTTTTTCTTCTTTCATACTTGGAGAGCCCCATTCTGAAGTCTTTTCTATGTGCCGGAGAGGCCGTCCTGCAGATCTTTTCTATACTTTCGTGCCCGAACCCCCGTCTGATCTTTTGTGTTCTTTCGTTGAGGGAGAGCCCGTCGTCTGAGTTTTTTCTATGCTTTCGTGCGCCCGGTAAGGGCCCGTCGTCTGAGTCTTTTTGTGCTCATCGTGCCGGGAAACCCCGTCGTCTGGTCTTTTACGTTGCTTTCGTGCTTGAGGGGTGCCGTCGTCTGATCCTTTTCTTTGCTAAATGCCGGGTGGAAACCGTCATCTGATCTTTTTATGCTCATGCCGGGGATCCCCATACGTGCAGTCTTTTTATGCTTTCGTGCCGGATGGACCCGTCGTCTGAGTCTTTTCGTCTTTCGTGCCGGGGAAGCCCCATCGTCTGAGTCTTTTACGTCTTTCGTTACCGGGGATGAGCCCGTCGCCTGAGCCTTTTACGTATTCTCATGTACTTTGGGGGACCCGTCGTCTGAGTCTTTTTGTTACTTTTACTTGAAACCCCGCCGTCTGAAGTCTTTTACGTCGTTATACTTGAAGTCCGTCGTCTGAATCTTTTTGTGCTTTCGTGCCGGAAAAACCCGTCGTCTGAGTCTTTTTGTGTCCTTTCGTACTTGAGGAATCCCATCGTTGCCTAGTCTTTTACGTGCTTTCGTGCTTTGGGGGCCGTCGTCGTCAGTCTTTTTAAATGCTTATGCTTGGGGAGATCCGTGTCTGATCTTTTATGCTTTAGTACTTGAGAGCCCCATCGTCGGAGTCTTTTGTGCTTTCGTGCCGGTGGGATCCGTCGTCTGAGTCTTTTCTATGCTTTCGTCACAGCCGGATGGGTGATGTCGTCTGAAGTCTTTTTCGTGCTCGTGCCATTACTCATCCCCAGGGGAATCATTCCCGAGTCTTTTCGTCTTTCGTGCCGAGGAGCCCGTTGTCTGAGTCTTTCCTGTTTTCATGCCGGGGAAGGTCGTCTGATCTTTTATTGCTTTCGTACTTGCCGCCCCACCCACATCTTGAGTCTTTTTAAATTCTCGTACTTTGGAAGCCCATAAATGCGAGTCTTTTTAATAACTTATGCCGAGAGAACCCGCCGTGCAATCTTTTACGTGCTTGTGCCGAGGGGGACCCTATCATGCAGGTCTTTTATATGCTCGTATTTTAGGGGAAACCCCATTATCTGAGTGTTTTACGTGCTTTCGTGCTTGGGGAGCCCAGTCGTATGGAGTCTTTTCGTGCTTTCCGTGCCCGGGGCCACCCGTCTGGTATTCCTGTCTTTTCTGCTCTTCCCGTCGTCTGAGTCTTTTTGCCCACCCCGTCATCTTTTCTTTTACGTTCTCCCACTTGGCCGAGAACCCCGTCATCTTTACGTCTTTTCAAATACTCGACGCCAGAGAACAACGTCGTACGAGTCTTTTCGTACTCGCCACCCGGGTGGGCGCCCGTCGTTTTAGTCTTTTACATCCTTTCGCCGAAATCCCGTCGTCACGATCTTTTAATCTTTCGCGCCGGAGACTCCGTAAAATGCGAGTCTTTTATGTGCTTGCCGGAAGAACCCGTCGTCTGAAGTCTTCTCTGTGCTCGTGCGCCGAGAACCGGTAATCAATCTTTTCTGTGCTTTCGCTGTTTTAGAAACCCCTCGTCATCTGAGTCTTTTACGTACTTTCGTATTTGGGAGGACCCGTCGTCTGGTCTTTTACGTACTCGTACTTGGAGAGCCAATCGTCTGAGACTTTTTTCTGTCTTTCGTCTTGAGGGAGCCCGTCGTCTAATCTTTTGATCTTTCATCTTTGGGGGACAGCCCGTCGTCTGAGTCTTTTAATGCTTCGTACTTCGGGAAACCCGTCGTCTGAGTCTTTTACGTGCTTTCGTGCTTGGGGAAAACCCGTTATCTGAAATCTTTTATCTTGCTTTCGTACTTTAGGAACCCGTCGTATCATCTTTTTCGTTTCCCACTTTGGGGACCCCTTTCGTGGGTATTTGTTTGATGTAATTAAGTACTTGAATCATTCCCGTTCTAAGTCTTTTTACGTGCTTTCTGAACTCGTTTATCTTTGTTCGAGGATTCTTTCTGAGTCTTCCTTGCTTGCTTGAATCCCCGTCTGAGTCTTTTTGCTATTACTTGGTGAGAACCCCCGGTATGAGTCTTTCTGTGCTTTCGTACTTTGGGGATCCCGTCATCTGAGCCTTTTGTGTTAAATGCCAGGGGCTCTGTCGTCTGAGTCTTTTCTGTCTTTCGTACTTTGGGGAATGCCCATCTGAGTCTTTTACGTGCCTCGTGCCGGGGGAACCCCATCGTCTTAGTCTTTTTAAATGCTTCGTACTTTAGGGGAGAATCCCGGTCGTCTGATTCTTTTTCTTCTTTCGTGCCTTTGGAAGTCGTCGTGCGAGTCTTTTGTACTTTCGTACTTGAGAGCCCGTCGTCCGTCTTTTTTTCGTACTTTCGGGGAACCCGTCGTCTGAGTCTTTTTTGTATACTCGTACTTTGAAACCGCCGTAATTTAAATCTGAGTCTTTTTCATGCTTTCTTTTTCTTGTGAAGAGCCCCCATTTTGTCGCGCGTACCGTTTTACTTTCATGCTTGAACCCCGTCATTGTCTTCGTGCTTTCGTACATGTTAAAGCCCATGCGTAAAATGAGTCTTTTTCTAATTTCGTGCCGTGGGATCCCATCGTAAAGTCTTTTGTCTTCGTGCCGGGGGCATCCATCGTCTGAGTCTTTTACGTCTTCCGTGCTTCAAGAAGCCCGTCGTCTGGGTCTTTTTTGTGCTTTCGTGCCGGAAGATCCCCGTCATCTGAGTCTTCTTTATTCATGCTTTAGTGCCGGGATAGCCCATCGTCTGAGTCTTTTTTACTTTCGTGCCGGAGGATCCCGTCGTCGAAGTCTTTATCCGCTCGTAAATGAGAACCCGTCTTTTTTTACTTTCGTGCTTAGGAAGATTTAGTCTTCTGGTCTTTTACGTGCTTTCGTGCCGGGGGAAAACCCATCGTCGAGTCTTTTCTATCTTTCGTACTTCACGGGACCCGTCGTCTGAGTCTTTTACGTACTTTCGTACTTGAAGAAACCCCGTCGTATGAACTTTTACGTACTTTCGTATTAGAATATACGTCGGTCTCTGCGAGTCTTTTCATAAATCGTACTTGGCGGAGTCTTTTTGTGCTCTTTTAATCTGGGGAGGAAAACCCGTAGTCTGAGTCTTTTAAATGCTTCGTGCTTAGGGGGAGCCCGTAATCTGATCTTTTACGTACTTTCGTGCTTTGGCCCCATCGTCGTCTGAGTCTTTTGATACTTTCGTGCTTTAGAGAGAGCCTGCGTCGTCTGGAGTCTTTTTGTATACTCGTGCTGGGGGGGGCCCGTCGTCACGAGTCTTTTACGTGCTTTCGTGCCGAACCCCGTCTCTTGGGGGAGCCATACTTGAAAATCTGAGTCTTTTCTTCTTTCGTACTTTGGAGAGCCCGTCGTCTGATCTTTTAACTCCTTTCTTATGCCGGGGCCCCCGTCTTCTGAGTCTTTTTATGTTCTTTCGTTTGGAAAAACCCATCGTCTGAGAGTCTTTTACGTGCTTTCGTAATTTGGGGAGAAAAGCCCCATCGTCTGAAATCTTTTCTACTCGTCGTGGGGGGAGCTCCGTCGTCTGAGAACTACGTGCTTTCGTACTTCAAGGGAAACCCCGTCGTCACAAGTCTTTTAAATGCTTTCGTGCCGGAGGATGAGCGTCGTCTGAGGTCTTTTACGTTCTTTCGTGCCGAGAGGACCCATCACGGAATGCAAGTCTTTTACATGCTTTCGTGCCTTTCTTCAACCCCGTCGTCTGAGTCTTTTTCGTGCTTTCGCCGAGGAACCCGTCGTCTGAACTCTTTTCGTCTTTCGTTTTGGGGAGAGCCCCATCGTCTGAAATCTTTTACTACGTATGCTTTCGTACTTTGGTGAGCCCCGTCGTCTGAGTCTTTTTCTTGCTTTCGTGCCAGGAGAAACCGTCGTCGTCTGTCTTTTTGTCTTTCGTGCCGGGGAAAAAGCCCGTCGTCTGAGAGTCTTTTACGTATTTCGTGCCGGAGAAGATCCCGTCGTCTGAGTCTTTTCTGCTCAAACTTGAGGGGATAGCCCCATCGTCTGAGTCTTTTACGTGCTCGTGCCCGAGGAAGCCCCCGTCGTCTGTCTTTTGCTATGGGTATGCTTTCATCGTCGAGGCAAATGCGTCGTGCAGTCTTTTTTACTCGTAATGAGGGGGAACCCCTTCGTCTGAGTCTTTTTTTTGCTTTCGTACTTGATTGAACCCGTCGTCTGATCTTTTAATTGCTTTCGTGCCGGTGAACCCCATCGTCTGAGTCTTTTTACGTCTTTCTGGTGCCGGGGAAGCCCGTCGTCTGAGTCTTTTTCTTCTTTCGTGCTTTGGGGAACCCGTCGTCACCCAGTCTTTTTCTATACTTTCGTGCCAGGGGAGCCCCGTCGTCTGAGTCTTTTTCTTTCGTACTTTGGGGAAGCCCGTCGTATGAGTCTTTTCTGCGCTTTCGTGGGAGCCCCATCGTCTGAGTCTTTTTCTGATTTCGTACTTTAGGGGAGCCCCATCGTCCTGAAGTCTTTTAAATGCTTTCGTGCCGGAGAGCCCATCGTCTGAATCTTTTCTTTCTTTCGTGCCGGAGCCATCGTCGTCTCCGTCTTTTTCTTGTTCATACCGGGAACCCCCATCGTATGAGTTTTTACGTTCTTTCGTGCCATCCGGGAAGCCCGTCTGAGTCTTTCTGTGTTAGGGCTTTAGAGGAACGTCGTACGAGTCTTTTACGTACTTTCGTGCCGGAGGAACCCCGTCGTCATGAATCTTTTTCGTGCTTGTACTTGAGAACCCCCGTCGTCTGAAGTCTTTTACTCGTACTTGAGGCCCGTCGTCTGACTTAGGATTACCCCCAGTCGTCTGAAGTCTTTTCTTTACTTTCGTTTTGAGGAAACCCCGTCGTCCTGAGTCTTTTACGTGCTGCGTACTTTGAAACCCGTCGTCTGGGGTTTTTCCTGCTCTTTCGTACATTGAGGAGAACCCATCGTCTGGTCTTTTACGTACTCATGCCGGGGAAACCCATCGTCACAGTGTTTTACTACGTACTCGTACTTTGGGGAAAACCCCGTCGTGCGATGTCTTTTACGTACTTTCGTACTTACGGGGAGCCCCGATTGAAGCGAGTCTTTTGTGTCTTTCGTACTTTTGGGGCCCTGTCGTCTGGAGTCTTTTTACGTACTTTCATACTTTGGGGAAGAGCCCGTGAAATGCAAAGGTCTTTCGTACTTTCGTGCCGAGGGGAAGCCATCTGAGTTTTTTAATGCTCATGCCAGAGGGGAACCCCTTCTTCTGAAGTCTTTAGTGCTAGTATAGGGGAGAACCCGTCGTCACGAGTCTTTTCTATACTTCGTGCCGGAGAGGGAGCCCGTCGTCTGAGTCTTTTACGTACTCGCAGCAGGAGAACCTTGTCGTACAAGTCTTTTATTACTCGCGCCGGTAGGGAGCCCGTCGTCTGATCTTTTTCTTTGCTTTCTCGTCGTGCAGTCTTCGAGGAAGCCCATCGTCTGAGAGTCTTTTACGTACTTTCGTCGTACGGAAACCCGTCGTCTGAGTTTTTTTTGTGCTTTCGTCTTGGAGGAAGCCGTCGTCTGGTCTTTACGTGCTCATTACTTGGTGGTCCCCGTTATCTGAGTCCTTTTCTAATAACATGTACTTTGGGGATGAGCCCGTCGTCTCAGTCTTTTTTGTTCTCGTGCCGGAGAGGACCCCGATATTCTCGTGCTTTCGTACTTTAGGCTTTTAAATTGCGTACTCGTGCCCGCTTTTCTTTATGGGCCTCGTCGTAAATCTTTTTAAATCTTTTTGCCGAATCTCGTCTTTCGTACTTTGCTTGAAGCCCCGTCGTCTGAACTTTTTTGTCTTTCGTTTGAGGCCCGTCGTCTGAGTCTTTTCATGTGCTAAATGCCTTGGGGGATCCCCGTCTGATCTTTTCGTACTCGTACTTGCCGGAAAATCCCCATCGTCTGAGTCTTTTTTTACGTACTTTCGTACTTTGAGAAACCCGTCGTCTGAATCTTTTTGTGCTCGTTCTTCGGGGACCCCATCGTCTGAAGTCTTTTACGTACTCGTGCTTTGAGGGGAAACCCGATCGTCGAAGTCTTTTACGTACTTTCGTGCCGGGGGAGCCCGTCGTGCGAAGTCTTTTATCTTTCGTACTTTGGGAAAGCCCGTCGTTTGAGTCTTTTAAGTGCTCGTGCCGGGGAACCCGTCGTCTGAGTCTTTTTTCTTTCGTGCCGGGGAACCCACTCTCGTCTTCGTCTTTTAACTCGTTAAATGCTTGGGGGTGCCCGTCGTCTGAGTCTTTTTCGTACTCGTGCTTGAGGATCCCGTCAATGTGAGTCTTTCTGTGTATTAGTACTTGGAGAGCCCGTCGTCTGAGTCTTTTATGTGCTCGTGCTTGGGGGAATCCCATCGTCTGATCTTTTATGTGCTCGTGCTTGAAGAGCCCGTCGTCTCTGAGTCTTTTTGTACTCGTACTTGGGGTGACCCCGTTATCTGAGTCTTTTTCTTTGTTCATACTTTGAAGCCCATCGTATAGTCTTTTATGTCTCTTGCTTCAAGAGCCCGTCGTCTGAATCTTTTAAGTGCTTTCGTAAATGCGGAAGAGCCCGTCGTCTGAGGTCTTTTTATGTTCTTTCGTGCCCCGAGGACCCCGTCGTCTGATCTTTTCTATCCTTTCGTGCTTTGGAGCCCCGTCGTCTGAGTCTTTTTACTATGCTCGTGCTTTGAGGGAGCCCGTTGTTAGAGAATCTTTTTCTTTGCTTTCTAAACTGAAGAGCCTTTCCCCGTGCGGTATTTTATGTGCTTTCGTGCCGGGAGGCCGCCCGTCTGCAAGTATTTTTGTGCTTTCGTGCTGGGGAGCCTGTCGTCTGAAGTCTTTTCTATGCTTTCGTACCAGGGAAGACCCCGTCGTCTGAGTCTTTTACGTGCTCTTACTTGGAAGCCCCGCCGTCTGGTCTTTTACGTACTTTCGTACTTGGAACCCGTCGTCTGGTCTTTTAAATCGTTCGTGCGCCGGGGAGCCCCGTCGCAAAGAGGCTTTTCTATGATACTTCAGCTGAAGAAACCCGTCGTCTGGTCTTTTACGTGCTCGTGCCGGGGAGGAGCCCAGTCGTATGAGTCTTTTCTATGCTTTCGTGCCAGACCCCATCGTCTTTAGGTTTTACGTGCTCGTGCCGGGAGAGCCCCGTCGTACTTTTATTGTCTTTCGTACTTTAGAGGCCCGTCAGCGCCGGAAGGAGCCCGTTATATGAGTCTTTTCTTTGCTTTCGTACTTGGGGACCCGTCGTCTGATCTTTTCTCACTTTCGTACCCGGGGAGGCCGTCGTATGAGTCTTTTTGCTTTGATTGCCGGGGGACCCGTCGTCTGAGAGTCTTTTTTCTGCTTTCCGTGCTTGGTGGGTAAGTCCCGTCTGAAGGTCTTTTAAATTACTTTCGTGCCGGGGTAGCCCGTCGTGACGAGTCTTTTGTGTGCTTCGTACTTTGGGAACCCGTCGTCACGAGTCTTTTACGTCTTCGTGCCGGGGGAGCCCCATCGTACAAGTCTTTTCTATGCTCGTGCCGGGGAGCCGGTCGAAATCGCAATCTTTCTACTTTCGTACCAGGGGAATCCGTCACCGAAGTCTTTTCAATACTCGTCTTTAGGGGAGACCCGTCGTCCTGAGTCTTTTCGGTGCTTTCGTGCTTTGGGGGGACCCCGTCGTGCAGTCTTTTCCTATCTTTCGTACTTTGGGGGGAGCCCGTCGTCGCGAGTATTTTATCGTCACTTTTCGTGCTTGAAGCCCGTCGTCGCTTTCTTTTCTTTACTCTGCCGAATCTACGTAAAATGGGTTTTACGTGCTTTCACCGTAAAGGAGCCCCGTCGTCTGAGTCTTTTACGTACTTTCGTACTTGAGAGACCCATGGTCTGAGTCTTTTATGTCTTTCGTCTTGGGAGAGCCCCGTCGTCCTGCAGTCTTTTTGTCTTTCGTGCATGGGGAGCCCGTCGTCTTAGTCTTTCTTATGCTCGTACTTTGGATGGAGCCCCATCGTCTGAGTCTTTTGTCTTTCGTTACCGGGAATCCCCGTTTAAAATACGAAAGAGTTTTTTACGTCTTTTCGTACTTGGGGAGCCCGTCGTCTGAGTCTTTTTATGTCTTTCGTGCTTGAGGCAAATTAAATCTGAGTCTTTTACGTACTTTCGTGCCGGAGAAGAGCCCCGTCGTCTGGAGTCTTTTTGTGCTTTCGTGCTTTGGGGAAGCCCGATCTGAGTCTTTTACGTGCTTTCTACTTGAGGGAGAGCCCCATCGTCACAGTCTTTTTAAATGCTCGTGCATTGGGGAGAGCCGGTAAATCTGATCTTTTTACGTACTTTCGTGCGCCCGAAGAACCCGTCGTCTGAGAATTTTTACGTTCTCGTGCCCGGAGCCCATCGTATGAGTCTTTTCTTTGCTTTCGTGGTTTGGGGGAGCCCGTCGTCTGAGGTCTTTTACGTTTTCGTACTTTAGGGGAAGCCTTGTTATATGGAAGATTACGTTCTTGCTTCTACTTTGAGGGAGCCCCGTATATGAGTCTTTTTATGTTTTCGTACTTTGAGGGGAGCCTCATCGTCTGGTCTTTTCTTGCTCATGCCGGGGAGTAGCCGTCATTGCAAGTCTTTTACGTTCGTTCGTGCCGGGAACCCCGTCGTCTGGTCTTTTACGTACTTTCGTAATTTGGGGGACCCGTCGTCGTCTGAGTCTTTTACGTCTTTCGTGCCGTGAGGCCGTCGTCTAGAATCTTTTACGTACTCGTGCCGGTGGGGCCAGGTATCGTCTGAGTCTTTTTGTGCTTTCGTGCTTTAGGGAAGCCCCCATCGTCTGAATCTTTTCCGTGCTTTCGTACTTTAGAGAGCCCCGTCGTCTGAAATCTCTTCTCAGGTCAGAACCCTATCGTCCACTTTTAAGTGCTTTCGTCATTTCTTGGGAGCCCGTCGTCTGAGTCTTTTTTTTTTGCTTTCGTGCCGAGGAATCCAACCCCGTCGTTTTGTTGAGTCTTTTCTGTCTTTCGTACTTGGGGAAGGAGCCCGTTGTCTGAGTCTTTTTATGCTTTCGTGCTTGGAGGGGCCCCATCGTCTGAGTCTTTTTACGTCTTTTGAGGATCCCCATCGTCTGAATCTTTTCTTGTCTTTCGTACTTGGATGGAACCCGTCGTCTGAGTCTTTTACGTACTCGTCTTTGGGGGACCCGTCGTCACGAGTCTTTTAATTTCGTACTTTAGAGGAAGCCCGTATCTGAGTCTTTTCTATTTTCGTGCCGGAAACCGCCGTCGTAAAGAATCTTTTTTGTGCTTTCGTGCTTTGGGGGCCCGTCGTCTGAGTCTTTTATGTGCTTTCGTGCCGGGAGCCCGTCGTCTGAAGAGTCTTTTCTATGCTCGTGCTTTGGGGGGCCCCCATCGTCACGAGTCTTTTCGTGCTTCGTGCCAGGGGCCCGTCGTGCGAGTCTTTTATGTCTTTCGTGCCGGGAATAGCCAGTCGTCCTGAAGTCTTTTTTCTTCTTTCGTGCCGGAAGCCCGGTCGTCTGAGTCTTTTTGTGCTTCGTGCCGAGGGGATAAACCCCCGTTTCGTCTGCGAGTCTTTTCTGTGCTAGTACTTTGGGGGAGCCGGTAAATGAGTCTTTTCTGTACTTTCGTGCCGGGAGGAGCCCGTTATCTGAGTCTTTTTCGTGCTTTCGTGCCGGGAACCCGTCGTATCGAAGTTTTTATGTGCTTTCGTGCCGGAGAAGCCCCGTGTCTGATCTTTTTCTTTCGTGCATTACGTTGGAGAGCCCCGTCTGAAAAAGTATTTTTCGTGCTTTGGGGAGAACCGTCGTCTTAGTCTTTTTTGTGCTTCGTGCTAGGATGGAGCCCGTAAATCTGAGTCTTTTTACGTCTTTCGTGCCGGAGAACTCCGTCGTCTGAGTCTTTTATAATGCTTTCGTAATTGAGGATGTGCCCGTCATAAAATCTTTTATGCTTGTTCATGCCGGGGAACCCCATCGTCTGAATCTTTTTTCTGCTTTCGTCTTTTTAGGAAACCCCGTCGTCTGTCTTTTTTGTACTCGTACTTGGAAAGCCCGTCTTCTGATCTTTTCTATACTTTCGAAGTTTGAGGCCCCGTCGTTTATGACCGCTTTTTTAAATACACTTTTGCGTATCATCGAAGCCCGTCTTTTCGAAATTCTTTTAATAATGCTTCATTTCTTTGGGGGGAATCGTCTTAGTCTTTATGTGGTCTCTTCGTTCGGGGAGCCCGTCGTCTGAGTCTTTTTGTCTTTCGTTCATCGATCCGTCGTCTGATCTTAAACCCCCATCGTCGAAGGGAGGTCGTCGCGATTCTTTTCTCATACTTTCGTGCCGGGGTAGCCGTCGTAAGTCTTTTACACATCTTTCGTGCCGGGAGGAGCCCATCGTCTGAGTCTTTTTGTGCTTTCGTGCCGGGGGGAACCCGTACATTAAAGCCTTTTTAATGCTTTCGTGCCGGAGAGCCCCATCGTCTGAGTCTTTTACTTCTTGTACTGCCGGAAGAAACCCGTCGTCTGAGTTTTTACGTACTTTCATTACATCGGGGACCCGTCGTCTGAGTCTTTTCGTAACTCGAACTTGAGGCCCCATCGTATATGGAGTCTTTTATCGCTTCGTGCCGAGGATGCCCGTCGTAAAGTCTTTTACGTTTCTCGTGCTTGGGGCCCGATAAATGCGAGTCTTTTCTGTCTTTCGTGCCCGAAGCCGATCGTCACGGTCTTTTGTGCTAGTACTTGAGGAGCCGGTTGAAGGAACCCCGTCGCGAGTCTTTTACGTGCTCGTCCGTGAACCCAGTCGTCCTGAGTCTTTTATGCTTTCGCGGCCGGAATGGTCTTTTACGTGCCGTACTTGAAGAGCCGGTCGTCACCGAGTCTTTCTATGCTTTTTACGTCTTTAGGGTCTTAATCTTTTACGTACTTTCGTACTTTGGGCCCGAGAGACGTCTTCTGAGTCCTTTTACATTCTTTCGTACTTTGCCGGCCCGTCGTCGTATGGTCTTTTGTGCTTTCGTGCATGGGAGCCCGTCGTCTGATTTTTCTCAACTTTCGTGCCGGGAAGAGCCCTATGCCGTCACGATTCTTTTACGTTAGAAAGCGTCGTATCTTAGGGGATGGCCCGTCTTCTGAAGTCTTTCGTAATGCTCTTCGTGCCGGGGAATGCCCGTCGTCTGAGTCTTTTTGTCTTTCGTACTAGGTTGGGGAACCCGAGATCGTCTGAGTCTTTAGATGGGATCACTTTCGTGCCTTACGGATGGCGCCGCCGTGAGAATCTGAAGAGTTCTTTTTCTTACTTGTACTTGATGTGAAAGCGGTTCGCGAATTTCGTCGACCCGGGCCGTGTCACGATTTATAGGAAGTAAATTTTCTTGTTCGTCGTCGTTAACTACGGCCAAGTTTCGCGACCTTTACCTCAGATAAATCGTCGTCGATCGACCGCGTGGGTCTCATGAGAGAGCCAAATTTGATGAAGGCAAGGTGTTAATGCCGATAGAGGACCGGTTTTCCCGCCAAACAATGAGCCAACATCTCATCGCCGGTGCCGGAGAATACTTTGCTAAACGCGGATCGGGCGACATCGCCGAAGTTAGGCCGAAAACCAATGTCGAGGAGGCGGGCTAGTCGTCATTCAAAAAGCCGATGATCTCATCGCCGAGAAGGCGAGAATGCTTCGCTAAAACGGGCGGATCGACATCGCTAGTTAGCGAATGCCGACGCCGCCCGAGGCGGGCTAGTCGTTGCCGCGAAAAGCCGATCTCTTCATCACCGGAAGGCGGAGAATACTTTCGCTAAAACGGGCGGACTAGACATCACCGAAGAAGCGGAAAGTTCGATGCCGAGGAGGTGAGGCCGTCGTCATTTGTGAAAACCGACGATCTCATCAATGGTGAAGGTGGATAATGCTTCTTAAAATGGCGGACCGACATCGCCAGATAGCGTAAAGTCGACGCCGAGGGAGGGGTTGGTTTATCGAAGGTGAAAGCGACGACTCATCGCCGGTAGCGGAGAATGCTTCTAAACGGCGGATCGACATCGGACATAGCGAAAATAACGCCGAGGAGTAGAAAGTATTCGTCGCTGCGGAAAGCCTGACGATCTCATCGCCGAGAAGTCGAAAATACTTTGCTAAAACGGCGGATCGACATCACCGAAGTTAAGCGGAATGCCGACACCGAAGATGGGCTGGTCGCCGCCAGGAAAGCTGACGCATCTCATCGCCGAAGACGGAGAATACTTCGCTTAAAAACGGGCGGATCGACATCACCGAGATAGCGAAAGCCGACACCGAAGAGGTGGGGCTGGTCATCGCCAGGAAAGCCGATGATCTCGCTGAGAAGGCGGAGAATACTTCACTAAAATGGCGGAATGATATCGCCGAAAGAAGTGGAAAGTTCGACGCCGAGAGGCGGGCTGGCCGTCAGCTGCGGAAAGCCGATGATCTCAATGCCGCCGATAAAAGTGAGAATGTTTTGCAAAAGGGCTGATCGACATCGCCGAGATAGCGGAATGCCAACGCCAAGAGACGGGCCGGTCGCCGCCGGTGAAAAGCGATTCTATCGCCGAGAAGGTAAAGAATAAGCCACAAAAACGGCGGATCGACATCACCGAGATAGCGGAAAGCCGATGGAGAAAGCCGGTCGTCGCCGCCGGAAAGCCGACATATCTTCGCTGAGAAGGCAGAGAATGCTTTCGCTAAAACGGGGATCGACATCGGCCGAAGTTAGCGGAAAGCCGATAACCAAAGAGTGCTGGCTGGTCGCCGTGAAAGCCGACGATCTTCATCGCCGGAAGGAGAATATTGCAAAAATGGCGGACCTCGACATTGCCGAAGTTAGCTGAAAGCCGATGCCGAGAGGCGGCCGGGTCGCCACCGCAAAAACCGGACATCTCCATCGCCGAGAAGGCGGAGAATGCTTCGCCAAAACGACAGCATCAGACATCTCCGAGATACAGGTTTATGCCACAAGGCTTGCCGTCATCGCCAGGAACTGACGCATCTCATCACCGAGAAGGGGGAATGCTTCGCTAAAACGGGCGGACCGGACATCGCTTAGCGGAAAGCCGACGCCGGCGGGCATGCGGGCTGGTCATCGCTGCGGAAAGCCGGCGATCTCATCAATCGGTAGAAGGCAGAATACTTCGCTAAAATCTGGACCGGATATCGCTGAAAGAAGGAAATAAGCCGAGGAGAGAGGCGGCTGTTCGTCACGGAAAGCCACGATCTCTATCGCCGCAGAAGCGCGGAGAATACTTCGCTAAAACGTGATCGACATCGCTGAAAGGCCGGAAAGTTCGACGCCGCGGAGGCGGGCCGGTCATCGCTGGGTGGAAAGCCGGTTTATCTTCATCGCCGAGAAGGCAAAGAATACTTTACTAAAATGGTGGATCGACATCGCCGAAAGTTAGCGGAAAGCCGACGCCGCTGCCGTAAAGCGGCGATCTCTATCATCAAGCCAGAGTACTTTCGCTAAAACGGGAGATCGACATCATCGAAAGCGAATGTCGAAAGAGGCTTAGCTAAAACGGGCAGATCGACATCGCCCGAAAATGCTTCGCTAAAATGGAATGCCGATACCGAGAAGGGCGGCGCGGTCGTCGCCGCCGCGGAAAGCCGGATTTATCTCATCGCCGAGAAGACAGAGAATGCTTCGCTAAAATGGGCAGATCGACATCGCCAAGTTAATGAAAGTTCGACGCCGAGAGTAGCGGGCTGGTCGCCGCCAGAAAGTCGACGATCTTCATCGCCGAAGGCAGAGAGTATTTACTAAACGGGCGATCGACATCGCCGAAGTTAGCTTAATGCCGACGCCGAGAGGGTGGCTGGTCATCATCACGGAAAAGCCGGCGATCTCTATCACCGGAAGGCGCAGAATATTTCGCTAAAACGGGCGATCGACATCGCCGAAGAGCGGAAAGCTGATGCCGGTGAGGCGGGCTGTTCGTCGCCGCGGAAAGCCACGATCTTATCAATGAGAAGGCGAGAAATACTTTCGCTTAAACGGTGGATCGACATCGCCGCGAAGTTAGCGGAAACGCCTGCGGAGGCGGCTGGTCATCGCCGTGAAAGCCGACGATCTCATCGCCGGTAGGCAAATAATACTTTACTAAATGGTTGATCGACATCGCCGAAAGAGCGGAAAGCCGACGCCGGAGGAAGCGGGCCGGTCGCCGCCAGAAAGCCGGCGATCTCATCACCGAGAAGGCGCGAGAGTACTTTCGCTAAACGGCAGACCGACATCGCCGAAGTTAAGCACGCCGATATCGAGAAGGCGGCTGGTCGTCGCCGGGAAAAGACGACGATCTCATCGCCGAAAGACAGAGAATGCTTCGCTAAAATGGCGCATCGACATCGCCGAAAGTTAGCGGAAAGCCGACGCCGGCGGCGGGGGGTCGGGTTGCCGCCAGAAAGCCGACGACCCCACGCCGAAGACGGAGAGTACTTCGCTAAAACGGCGAAACGACATCGCCGAAGTTAGCGAATGCCGACGCTGGCGGCGGGCGCAGCCGGTCCGCCGCGAAAAGCCGACGATCTCTCCATCGCCGAAGCGAACTACTTATTAAACGGCGAATGAACGCCATGAGAGTTAGCGAAATCTTGGCGACAAAGTCGTCATTATAGATGATCTACATCCGCCGAGAAAATTAAAATGTACATTAAAAAATGGCCCAATTTGGACATGGCAGAGTTAGCGGAAAAGCGGCGCTCGGTATTGAAGTGATACCGTCGGCTGTGTAATGGCGATCTCTCATGTCATGGCGGCGAAATATATAAAATAAGCGGGCGGACATCGACGAGTTAGCGGAAAAGCGACCAAGGGAGGCGGTACGGTCCGTTCTTTGTGAAAGTTGATGATCTCGGCGCCGGTGAATACTTATTTAAAATGGCGTTGGGCGTCGCCAAGTTAAGCGGAAAACCCGGCCTTAGTGTTGCATTTGGTCGTTCTTTATGGCAAATAAATCTCTCTCGCCGTCGAGAAAGCGAATTCTGTTAGAAGTGAACATAATCATCGCCCGGCGGTGATACTGGCGAGTGGCGGGCATAATCTGTGGCGAGAAAACGGTATTGCGAAGCGCCGAGTAAAAGCGAACAATAATCGGCCCGAAAAAGTGATGATGCTGCGTAGAGTAAGTGGGCATAATAAATCCGCCGAAGGTGAGTATTGCGGCGCCGAGTGAAGCGAGCATAATCGTCGCCGAGAGGTGGTATAGCTTCCGCCGATAATGAGACATAATCGTCGCCGAAAGGCGGTGTTATACTGCGCCGAGTAAGCGGGCATGTCGTCGCCCAAAGCGGTATAACTGCGCCGAATAAGTGACATAATCATCTGCCGAAAAATGATGAAATTACCGATGAGTGGGCACCATCGTCCTTGAGAAAATTATTACCCGGCGCCAGTGGCGGGCATAATCATCGCCGAGAGGTATCTTCACGCCGAATAGCGGTATAATCGTCTCTGGTGATACTGCGTCGATAAATTGGGCATGTCGTCGCGAAGGTGGTATAACTTTCTGTAGAAATAAGCGAACATAATCATCGCCGAAAAAAGCGGTATTACTGCACCGAATAATAGCGGGCATAATCGTCTAAGTAGTTTTTTTAATTTGGCGGTGGTGCCCATTTTCTTGAATGATTTGAACATTGGGTTTACTATGTCCTCTCACCGACTTCTTTTCGTTTTTGATTGTCTTATTGACGTTGCAATCCATTGATCGTCTTATTTAGGTGCGACTAGATGGGTTACTTTATGAACCCCCCCTTTCTTGGTTCGCGATCGTCTTATTTAAGTATGATCACTTCGTCTTAAAGCCGTCTTATTTAAATTGTGACCCAAGACTCATAACCAGCTTTCTCTGACGGATTATCTGTAAGTCTGAGTCATCTTTTTCGCATTGCGTACCCATTACTCGCTTTTTCTTTGCGGGAATCGAGTCTGAACTTCGTTAAATCGGTGAACATAGACTTGGGCTCGTTAAATGTCTTTGTTAAATTCGTCCAGAAGCTTAGGTCGACCTCTTTGCAGTACGACCAAATTAAATGAAAATAAACTAATGAAAAGCCACGAGGACATAAATATAATAAACCTGGTGGGGTGGGTAAAAGGACTACCCGTAGATTCTTTGAGTAGCTCATGAGACTCAGGATGCTTCGTCTAATTTTCTTCTCCCGAACCGTTGGCGCCGTTTTTTTTTTTTTTTTTTTTTTTGGGCGAAAAAATCGGGCCCAAAATTAATAACCACGGCCAGCCCCATATATCCACCGGTAAATGCCAGGCCCATGAATTAATCAAATTTAATTACCCAGTGCCCACGAAAATCATGCCATCTAAATGGGCCCCAAAATTAATTAAACCCGGCCCAAAATTTTAATTAAAAATGGGCCCATAAATTAATTAGTTAACCATTTGGGCCGCAATTAAGAGCGATGATTAATTAAATTTGGGCTCAATCGTTTAATTTAAAGGTTAAGCCCGTCTTTGGGCCCAAGAATTCAAGATGGCTCATTTACGGCCCAAACCATTCCGGATAAATGTTGGGCTCGAAAACCAACTCGATCGGACTAAAACTTAGCGTGTTACCATGGGCTCAACCTCGGGCCTCCCTTGCGTTCGATTGCACAGAAATTCCGAGAAAAGCGGCGTGGGCAACGATGATGGCTTTCAGCGGCCCTTGTCGGCAATTTTGGGCGGCGGTTTGAGCGTTAATTAACGCAGGCGGCCATTCAGCCGTTGGTGATGGGCTAAATCTGGCGACACGATCTGGCAGCGGAGAGTGAAGGCGTTGAAGCGGCGAATCGAAGCACAGCTGGCGGAGATGAGTGGCGTGGCCGTCGTCGTGAAGCAAATTATTGTGGCGTGGCGGTGGATGTTATGACTGCGTCGATTTGACGCAGTTCGATTGATTTTGGAATATGGTGCCGCCGCGTGGCGGAGGCGGCGAAGCCAGTGGCGGCTGGCGGCGATGGTGGCGCGGATTTGATCTTGGCGGCGATTAAGTGCCGAGATTGGCTTGGCGGCTACAGATTCAGACGACCGGCCCTGTTCTTCATCTTCCCCTTTCTTTCTTTTTATATGTATTTGCGTATGTATATCTCGTATGTATATCTGTATGTATATATGGATGGATGTGTGTATGGGGTTTTGATTTTGGATGAAGGATTTACGGTGACACGGCATGAGAGCCGGCGGCGGCAACGGTGGGGTGGTCTTGCCAGCGGCGTGTGCACCGGGGAACCCTCCTTCTCCTCTGTTCGTCATATTCTTCATATCTGCATCACCGTATTTTCTGGATTTGTGTATTGAGGAATTTTTTGTTGGTGGTGTTCTTGAGATTTTTTGGATTTTGGGATTCGAAAATTCGACGTTGTTCTTGACGAATTTTTCAATTGACCCTCCTTCTAGCGCCAATTGTTGCGAGTCGTTTTTTACGGAGAGTATTATGTGGCTAATATGGTAACAACTCACAAACAAAATGATTAATCGAACAAGAACACTGCGGGAAGAACCGTAGTTCTTCCCTGAAATGTGGGTGTAGGTATATAAGTGGAATGAGGGAAACATTCCAGTGTGTGTCCATTTACAATGAACTGTGAGGTCCTTTATATAAAGAGGACCAGCACGACAATTCGTTAAGCCAACAAATCGTTAAGCACGACAAATCGATAAGCACGACAAGTCATGTGCATAAAGCATGACAAAACATATGCGTAAGCACGACAAATCATGTGGTCTCGGTGACGTGCGATAATTCGTCCTGCTGACGTGTGATAGCCTTCAGATTATCTGAGCCTTCAGGTTCTCTGAGCCTTCAGGTTATCTGAACTTTCAGGTTCTCTGAGCCTTCAGGTTATCTGAGCCTTCAGGTTCTCTGATGTGTGATAAATCTGGTGATACTGACGTGTGATTTATCTGAGCACAACACATTAGTTTTATCTTTAATTGGCATGTCATAGTTTAGTTTGATTTTTAGGCATAGAAAAGTCTATATATACTTTCAACGTTCAACATAAAATTGTGAGGGTAATAATCAAAGCATACCAAATACAAGTCCATGATCACGTGGTATGTCAAAGATGAATATATATATTTGATCTTAGTCCTTATATCTCTCCCTCTTTTCTCACAATATCATTTGTTCCATATTTTGTGTTCCACTTTTATGTGCTTCATTTTAGTCACGAATTGCTCTTGTATATTAGTAGGGACGGATCTATTCAAAAAGACGACCTTTGAATCAAAGGTCAAACCTGAAATAACTCAAAAGTATATGCATACGATATGACCCTTTATATGTAACTTATTTCTACACCATCCACTCGAGCCCTTTAAATTTTATCACAGAGCCCATTTAGAAACAAGTCCATCTTAATTCAAAATCCCTAGTTGAACGTTAATTAAATAATTGGAAATAATATAATTGAACTGATTTGTTGATTGGGGGCATTTCAGTAGTGAAAATAATTTGAGTACTTTAATTAATGAGTATTTTAGTATTGCTTACAGTTATATGATTTAATTTTATCTCACTTTTTTTTATTAGTATAGATAAATCAATTTTATATTTCGAAGTCTCGTAGAATACAATTTAAATGTACATCGTAATATTTTATTATTTCACTGAAAGAAATCCATTCTCTGTTTTATTTTCTAAATTTTATTGTGCCCAAAAAAATTTATTTTTTAGCCCACCCTACTATTCAATCCTGGATCCGTCCTTGTATATTAGTATATACAGGGCCGTGCTTTGTGTGAGTCGAACGAGGCGTTCGACTCAGGCCCAAAAATTTTATCATTTTTTAGGGGCCCGGATTTATATATGCATATATATATATATACATATTATATAAATAAATTTGTAAATTAAAAACAAGTATCAGGTGGCGAAGTGGCGTAACAGTCTTCGTTCTCTCCCAGCGGTCCAAGGTTCAATTCTTTTCTGAATCGGCCTGACGTGTTTATTTTGGGGTTTTTTTTGAGGTCGCCCAACTTATGCTGTTTTTCAATTTATTTATAAAAGAATCATGCCCACGCTTATTAAAGCCTTAAAGCCCAAGTCATATTTAATTGCTTCTTAAATTAATAAATCCGTAATTAATCTTTCCAATTTCCATACCTATTTTCCTTTTTACAGCCGCCAACTTCTTCTTTTTCATTCTGCACACAAGAGCGAGGAACAAACCCCATACATTCAAATTCAAACTCAAACATCCGGTAATTTATATTCGTGTATGTGTATTTTTTTTTTAATCTTTGTTGATCAATATTCAATAGTAATCAATTTATTTTAGTTTTTTTATTTTAAATTATTTCTTCAGTATCATGCCTCCTTATAAATATTCTTTTTTAATTATTTATTGTGAAATATTTATTTTCATATCGTTGAAATAATTATTATTTTTAAAATTATATAATTGAAAAGACTAAGAGGGGCCTAATTTTAAACTCGAATCAGGCTTTACCATTGCTAGGATCGGCCCTGAGTATATATGATCTTTATAGTGAGATAGAGAAAATAATTAATATGCGATGATCTTATATATAAAAATAAAAAAGAAAATTATTTTAATATTTGAATCATGTATATGTATATATTTAAATATGATTTGTTTATGGTCGTATACTCATATTAATTTATTTTTTTGAAACGAAAAGGATCTTATAGATCAACGGAACGGCCTGAATCGGCCAAAATAGTATCCACAAGAGTGTCACGAATAGCCGTAGAAAAAAACGGTGTACCACACGTAAGACCAAATAAAGTATGGATTATAAAATATAAGTGAAATCAGACCCATCTCTTTTTTTAAAATATTAATTATTTTTAATTGTGCATCAATTGCACGGTGCGTGCAAATTCCGCTACAACTAAATGGTATTTTAGTCTTTTTTTTTGTTTGTTTGAACACAATTAAATAGTTTTTTAACATTTTTTGTATAATTTTTTTTCAATTTTACCTTCTTTTAATTTTAGAAAATATTTTTAGAGATGTGAGATTTTTAATTTTTTTTTTTATGATAAGCTAAAATCATGAAATATAATCTTCTTTTATTCATGACAAATTCTCCTGTGCACCCCACAATTTAATTTTAATAGTTTTTTTTTTTTTTTTATTTCAATTTTCTTTTAATTTTAATTTTAATTTTAGATTTTTTTTTCTTGACCCGGACCCAAACCCGGTCCGAGTGATTCATGATTCACTCGGCCCAAGTGGTTCATGATTCACCCGGCCTGAATGATTCATATATAATTTAGGGGTTCATTGTTTAAGGATTAAGATTTAGAGTGCATAGTTCATCTAAATTAAAATTGAATCAAATTGCATCAATTGTTGGTACACATAAGAGTAATTCTTTATTCATTAATTAAAGGTAAACTTATTAATGCATATCTTTTTTAATTTAAAGCTAAAATATAGTAATTCCTTTTAAAGCTGAAGGAGTATTTAGGAGTCCGGTCAAAAATATTGGATCCTAGGCGATGAGCCGCTGACTGTCTACTCATCTTCACACACCAAATCTAAGAACTTGTCATTTTGCTGCAGTTTTAACTATTTGCAATTTATTTTTCTTTAAATTGGAACCCCACTCAACTATTATTAGGGTCCATTACTCGATAAATTATGGAGCAGGTACGGATCCACAAATTTTTTCATGATGTGGACACACAATAAATACAAATATAAAATAAAAAGTATATTTTATATAACAATTCAAGTCGATTACAATTTAAACTTACCGGTTTTTATAGCCTAAAATATTAGGAATTCTAATTTCAAATTTTCTCAGAAACTAGAAGATGCATTAATTGAATATGAAATTGAATACAATTAATACTTATACAAATTTATTACTAATTTCTAATATTATAAGCTGGATTTTTGTTAGTTCTTGATTCATTCCTAAATCGAATATAATTGGGTAGGGGTTGATACTTGTTTTGGGATTTTCCATTTGATATTTGGGCCATAAACTCTAATATAGTTGTGCCTGGGAATGTGGCAGCATTCATGAGCTTTAATAGGTTTCATTTTTTTTAACAATACTAACTATATAATTTATACAATGTAAAATCAATAGTAAAAAACAAAAAAAGAATTGTGGAGGCACGTGCCCCCATACCAGTAGTTGTGCATCCGTCTCTGGGATGGAGGGAGTAGTAAAATTAAGATTCCAGCTCAATAATGTCTTCTAATCATATGTTTACTTGAACCGATTAAAAAGCGTGAGTTATGGATTAGCTCATTATCGGGGGTGGGGGTTCTATTAGTGAACTTCATTATCTATTGTAATTATACCAGTCCACACTAATTATAAACTTACTTAAAATTCATCAATATTCCTCCTAAAAATATTAACAAACAACTACAGATTCATCCATTATTTATTTATTTTTTATTTTATCTAAAAGAAATCAAATATTTTTACTTCAAAAAATTTATTTTCACTAAGAGCAGGGAATTAGAGTCTAAGGAAATTTGAGATTCTTTATTCTTGGTTTTATTTTTTCAACACTCATCCTCAATTTTCAAGACCGATCAAATAATTTTTTTTATTCTTTTAAATTTTCTTATACAATGCAGATATATACTTAATTGTTGATGCATTTTATGCTTTGAAATCTCTTCGAGTATAATTCAATAAACATTAAAAAAAAATGTTTAAAGTTATTGATCTAAATTTTTTTTTTTTTCTATCCCACCCCTTATAAATTTCTGTGATCCGCCACTCCTCATTATAATATAAATTTGAGAAAAAAGTTAAATGAAGTGACTGATAAATCATAATCCAACCCACGTTTTTCTCTCATACTTGATCGTAACTTAATACATCTCGATTTTTTCTTTTGATTTTATGTGTAATGTTATCTAAAATTTGGATAAATTACAATAAGGGTATTCAAAGTTAAATAATCCATAAATTATGATTACACACGCACCAATCAAATTAATCAATGCGGCATTCATGATCAATAAAAGTCTCTAAATTTGTTAAAGAATGATGTCTAATTATTTAATATTAAATATAAAATGAAACTAAAGAAAATGAATTTTGATGCCAACTAGGTCCATTTATATTATTGTTTTGGAACATACTCCATCTTTTTCACACGACTTATGATAGTTTGTAAAATGATTTGGGCGTCTATACCGCCAGAAATTACATTACCCTTATATCATAATAATGAATCATGTTTTTACAAAAAAAAATATAATTACTCATCATATGCATTCGGTTTAGTGTGTATATAATACATCGTAAATTTATTATATCATCTTATTATTCACATTTTCTAATTATGCGAAATCTTGTATGTATTAGATGCACTATGCATTTAATAGTGTATTTTTAAATATACATCTTGTTGTACTGAAATATATAACATATTTATACAAAAACATGTCACATGTGTTTGTGAAATAAATTGTACGTTTTAATGTAAATAAATTGTACTACCTCTGTCACATATCAGTTTTAACAGTTGACTTTTACACGCATTTTTGCGAGCGAGTTTTGTATTTGTAATTGAAATGATAAAGTTACAAAATCGCTAGCTAGAACGCGTGTAAAAATCAATTTTAAAAACTAAAAAAATTGATCTGAGACAGAGGAAGTATATTTTAAAAGACAAATTCTCCTGTGTACCACATGCATCAATAAAATTGACACAATTTAATTTTAGGAGTTTTTTTCTAATTTTTTTCAGTTTTAATTTTTTTTTTATTATTCAATTTCAGTTTTCTTTTAACTTTAATTCAGTTGTAGATTTTTTTCTCGACCCGGACCCAAACCCAGTCCGAGTGGTTCATGATTCACTCGGCCCAAGTGGTTCATGGTTCACCCGGCCCGAATGATTCATATATGATTTATGATTTATTGTTTAAGAGTTAGAGTTTAGAGTGCATAGTTCATCTAAATTAAAATTGAATCAAATTACATCAATTGGAGAGTAATTCATTTTAAAATACACTATGAGATGCCCCGCACATGTAATTAAATAAAACGATCCATTGAAAGCCCATTTTACTTTATTCACATAATGCAGGCCCATTACAAGCCCAGTAATCAAATTTAGAGGCAGAGGATCAGGATGGAATTCAGTTTAATTGGTTGGTTGGCCTATCCATATTCAGTTAGCAGGCCCAATATGAAATTCATAACCGTAACGTCAGCATTACGACGTCGTAGTCCGCAACTTCTTGTTCTTGAAGAAAAGGAAACAAAAACCCTCAGCAATGGGCATAAACCCTGAACCATGAGTTCCATCTTCCGCGAAATAGTAGGTGTTAATCCATATTCACGTATATAAATTTATTGCTTGTTTCATTTCTTGAGAAACAAGGAACGGAAAGAAAAAGAAAAAAAAGATTTGAAATGCATTTTCCCCAATATATGTTATCCATTTTATGCTAAGACAGTAATCAGCAGGTTGATTCCCACTCATAGAAGAAAAGGAGAAAATAAAGCTGGAAGACTTCATTGATGTCGAAAATTGTTTTCCCCTTGAAACACCATGCGGAAGTATCTCTTCAGATTTTCAGACGGTAATATTTTTCCTTATTTTCGTATATGATATATCTCCTAGATGATATTTTTATATTATTTAATCTGTGATGGGTTTTGATTTAAGTTCATTATATCCGCTTGTTTTATTGTGATGAAATTGCTTTGTGGATGATGGTTCTAGGGTTGTGACATGATGCGGTTAATTGGAAGAGCGGGATTTTTACTGTTTTTTTTTTTAAATATGAGTTTGTGAGAATTAGGTTGTATTTTGGTATGGTTAATGGAATAGCTTGAAGTAGAAAACTAGAGTTATATTGGTGGTTCTTGTTGTGCGGAGAGAATGATGATTTAACCAAGTCTATACAAGTTTTTGTCGATTTTTGAAGTGTTGTTTTATTACTATGGTGATTGGCATTTCCGTTTTATGACAGAGAATTGGTTTATGCTAGTGATAGTCTACTATAATGATGACAAAAAGGTGAATGAAGAGTGAGCAAATGAGCAAACGAGTTATGGATGATTTTGTAATCCCTGGTGGTTGATACATACTTTTGTGATTCTCACCATAAGCGTAACCCAATAAGCATGAGCATGTGATGCAATGTTTTCAGTATTTATTTGGTTGTAATGAACAAGTGGATGGGATTTATCTGCAATCTCCCTCTTTCTTAGTAAGTCCATTTTTTTCCTAATTTTCTTAATCATATCTAGGTGCCTTTTCATGTCTTTTTCTAGGTTTGGTTTGTCTCAGAGATTCTTCTCCTCAATCTACAGAAGATCTGCCCCAAGCAGTTTATCTCCTCGTACATTGACTGAACAAACATTGATGAGTGATCATGAGACTCTGAACTGTATCAAGAAGTATGCATCTCTCTTTTAGTTCTCAACAAATGGGCACTTTTACTGTGATTTATACCTGCTTTTGGTGCAAATATTATGTGGAATGCACTGGCTAGTATGTTATTGTTGTTCATCCTATGATGAATCCACTGACAAGTTGAGAAATGTACAGCTGTCTCCAGCGTACACTCTAAATCTCTCTCTACCCTCTATATTTCGTAACTAAAATTATACCATGTTTGGTGATAATACTGTGCAGGCATGGTTCATTTAAGAGATACTACTCATCTGATCTGAAATCCACAAGGAGTACTAAGGCTCCTTTTCAATTACCTGAACAGGCTGCTGCTCGTCTCCCTTGGAGATATTTCGCAATTGTATGATATCGTGCCTTGCATCTCTTTCAAGAGCTGCAAACTTCATGTTCTATTCAGTATCTTTGTGCAATCTCTCTCCTTTTGTATTCTGTTTACCACTCTTTTGATTTTCTTCATCTCAGATTTATTATTGCAGCCTGGTTTTTTTCTATCTGGGATTGGTGGGTTGCTTTTGTTCCTTCAGTATAATGATGAAAGGAGAGTGGTGCTGAAAGGTGATTTGGCTTCTTCCAGCTGTATAATTTCTGCTTTTCAGCTCTGTTAATAATGTGTCTGAGCTTGTATATATCTTGAAGGCTTTTCTTCTGTCCGTTGGTGATGGAACGTACTGTTCACGAGCAACTTCTAGATTTTAGAGCTAGAACTTTTGATTATGAAATGGGCTGTTTGTCTTTAAAGAATTATGACTACCTCCAGTCCTGACTTTTAAGAATGTTTCACACAGGTTTAGAAAGTCATTAAATAGCAATGAATATAAGTACAATGTGACCTTATACCCCTTTTGTTTACACATTCTTAGTTAATGTACACTATCACAAAAAATAAGTGAGGGACAAAATTGGATTCTTATCATTTAATTATCTTTGTTAGTGTGAAATGACAATTATATTGTGATAATATTTCTCCTCTAGCAAGACAGCTAAAGCGGACTGTAGTACCTCATTTTACTTTGAGCATTAATTATTAGCTGCCCAATATTCCATTTCTATTTTTATTTCATTTATTGGGGTTAGGGGATGATATTCTGTATTATCCTGTTCAGTTTCACCTTGTAACTTTTGGAGAAATTGTAGTGGAATTATTATTTAATTCGTCAATGTGTTACCCTTAACTCAAACTAATTCTTGAGAAGAACCTTATTGCCTAAAATCTCTGTGGTACATGTGGTTCTATTAAATTGTCTTTTGTATATTGGGAGGAAGAGAAGTGTCTTGATGGGGAATATAAAATAGACATTTTTTATTTGGCTCATCACAATTTGTAGCTATAAGTTGATGACAGAATAGAAATGAGAGAAGCTATAAGATTTTGAAATTGTGTATATCCTTTTGTTTTGGACTAACGTGTTGATTTCATCTTCCTCTTCTGTTGTTTAAAGAAAATCCTGTCAACAGAAGTCATATACTTTAAATCTTCCTGCCCATTTTTGTTAGGCACAAAGTACATTTTCAGTTATTTTCTCTTTTGTATGATATCTAAACTTTTTAAGTGTTCATTGAAACTTGTGATAGGTAAGGGTGAAAAGTTTGAAAGAAGTGCCAATCAAGGCCCAATAATTGGTGGTCCCTTTAGTGTAATGGGTACAGAAGGTCGGGTTGTAACTGAGAAGAATCTTCTGGGAAATTGGGTTCTTTTATACTTCGGTTATACTTCATCCCCTGATGTTGGACCAGCAGAAGTTCAAAAGATGGCCAACACTATTAATATACTAGGTTTTACTCTTCTACCATGTGTCATTTTGTATCTTATGTTTCTTAATGCTCTGTTGCTGAAATGTTTGAGTTTAACTGGAAAAAGAGTCGAAGCAGAACATCAAGGTCTTACCCGTATTTGTCACAATTGATCCACAGCGGGACACCCCCTCTCAACTTCGTGCTTATATTAGAGGTGAGTCATTTTTTTATTGGATTTTCTTTTTACCATTACAATACATGGAAAGAATATGAAAATATTAGAATTAATCCCTCAATTGTCTTCGTATTTTGATCGTTTGATTACATAAGGTGCTTCTATACAACTTTTTAAAATATCTGCGTAAAAGGTCATTTCTTGATACTATGCTATTAAGTATCCAAATCCCTATTCTGAAGGCTGGTGTCTCTTCATGAAATTATCCATTTTTTTTCATAATTGACACTGCATAGTAGTAACATGGCACTCCCAATCTTGCATAATTGCCTTTCTGGTGTAATGTTGTTAAGCTACCTTGCTGTTTTCCTATTTATCTTTATCGTCTACAAACATAAAACATCTATCCTCTACATACTCACTCCTGATTATTCAATTCAAATTTCTTTTCCTTAAATTGTAATTATATATCGCGTGGAATGTAGAGTTTGACTCAAAAATCGTGGGATTAACGGGACCAGTTGGTGCTGTAAGGCAAATGGCACAAGAATACCGAGTGTTCTTCAGAAAAGTCGACGAACAGGGGGATGATTATCTCGTTGAGTCCTCTCACAACATGTAAGTATCATTCTTCACGACTAAAACTTCATGAGCTTATGGGCCCCAACCCAATCATCATGTTTTAAAAGAAAGCACGGCCCAAATATTAAGGTGGAGATCTGTCTCATGTATGCCACTGCCTCACATGTGACTCTAACTTCTTTCGCATCCATGCATCTCCAAATATCTTCATTGCACATTTTACTGTTTTTAACTGAAATTACAAACAGGTACTTGATTAACCCAAGTATGGAGGTGACCAGATCATTTGGCATTGAATACAATGCGGAGCAGCTATCAGAAGCGATCACCAAAGAGATCCAGAAAACCAAGATTGAGGTTTCGCAGAGTTGATTTGGTTTCCCGTAGTGCAAGAGTTTCTTCAATTTTTAGACTGTTTTATTTTTCATTGAACATTTATCATTCTCGTCATTGATCTGTTCTTTTATGAATTGATCCCTAAAGTTCTGCATTTTCACCACTTTGTCTAGTTATTCGAAAATTATTTGCTACGCCAGCAAACTTTTGTGGGATTTTTTTTTTATCGATAATATAAAAATTGGGGTACAAGGGATACTCTAACCCTTGGAAGTCTCAATCCACAGTGTGGTGTGCTTTTGCAAAATCCATTTTAAAGAATATTCTCTTGATTTTCTTCTTTTTCACCTCGTCAATCATTTCATTAACCATCCTCCCATAAAGCCGATTGACTTTGTGGGATTATTTTGGTAACAATAGTTTAATTTTTTAATATTTTTATTTGATCTATGTGATATATTTAAAAATAATTACTTATTGCCATATAAATTATATTCTGTACAATTTTGCTGAATATCAAGGGAGTGAGCGATCAACATTGTACATCAAAATCCCATCGTTGATCTATTTCATTATTTGTAATGATCTTCGTCGTCAGTACTAATTTTTATCTTGTTACCTTTAAAAATGAAGAACATTTATCATACTGTTATGACAAGAGTGAGTAGCAATTCAACATCCCGTTTCTAAATATTAGATTTGATGGAATATGTTTTTAAAGATCATGCGATCAATCGCACTTCAACTTTTTTAACTACTACTCATATATTGATGACACATGACCAAGTAAATGTCAAAATCTTGTAAACAATGTAATAAAGTGCTACAAAAAGCTCAAGTTTAAAACTCGATGAAGCTCATAGGATTCAAGTCGGAGACATTTAAACACATTGTATCGTCAATCAATTGTACCAATAGTATGATTAAATTAATCCTGTCTACATATTGTTCTTTAGGAAAATGATTGCCCTTTTCCATCAACCTCATCGCCTTTACATTAGAATATCGATGAAGAAGGAGCAGGACAGATAATTTATTATTTAAACATGTCGGTAAAAGTTTATTTCATGTTCTCGATAATAATCAAACCTCCATCTTATAACTTTGTTGTATTAATTGATTTTTTGGTGTTCCACTGATACCAATGTTTTTAAACTTGGACCGGACTGGTCTGATTTTTCATGTTTAAAAAAAAGAGATAAACTACTTGTTGAAAGCAAACTAATTGATTTTCTATTATTAATATTATGAATATATACTATCTTATTGTTTGAAGAGGCTTATTTGGCCGGTCTTATACCCTGCCCCATACGGGTCGGGTTTCAATCTCATCGACATCGCTTGTTTACTTTCATTTTTCACAATATCACGTGACGCAATTTGATTAATGGTACAATTTGATTGAATTGATTTTATCTTTTCTATTCTCTTTCATTTTAAAGATATATAAATGATACAATTTGATTTAATTGATTATTTTCCATTTTGACATAAAAACAATCTAATTTAATTTGATACCATTTTAATGTGCATACATACACTTAGAAAGTCGAGTGAAATAAAATCACACATCAAAATTGAAATTCAGATCGAATATATTTTTGGACTAAATACACTTGACAAACATAAAAAAAGGGATTTTGACTAAGAGGCGAAGAAGAAAAGGAAGGATGAAGATGAGTGAATGAAGCAAGTCAAAGTTGCATACAGCTGTTGGAGATTACATACGTGACCTTATTCATAGACGTGATCTCCTCCTATATCATTTTCATATATACATTTTATTTAATTTTAAACATTAAATAAATAAAATTGTCACATTAACACCACCAAGCATCTCTAGTTCTTACATATGTGTCAAAGAAAATTATTGTTTAGTGTATAAGAACTAAAAAGAATTGACAAGAGAATCGCTGAATTTTGATTAATAAGATTATATATTTCTTGATCATTATTATATTTATAATTATTATGTTGATAAAATAAAATATAGTGAAACTATGTTTTGGGTAATAAATCTAGAGAAGCTCATTTCTTGGACCACCGAGTATTAGGGGGAGTCTAAACAAGCAACTATAGGGAAACAAATACAATTATTTTTTACGCTCCGAATTAATCGGATTCTCTAAAAATTACATGGATTCTGTAAAAACAAGAAAACAAAAAAACATGGAAAAAATTATCAAGTCCAAATATATCATTTGAACAATTTAAATTACTCTCTTTCTCTCTCCCTCTTTTGCTACCAACATTCTCCTTCTTCCTTCCTTCCTTCCCCTCTCTCTCTCATCCTTGTTTCTCTCTCATCACCATTCCAGAGAGAAAAACAAGAAAAAGGGAGATTGTTTTTCCAATAGGCTCTGCCTTCTCCATAATTCAATGAATTAACAAACAACCAAAAAAAAAAAACTAAAAAAACCTCTGTTTTTTTTGTCCTTTTCGCTTTTTCAACATCATACTTTTTTTTGGGTGAAAATGGGATCTAATAACAAATTCTTTTCTTCAATCCCTTGCACTACAAGTTTCCACCTTTAACCATTATGGTTTCTTGCTGCCGCCATGCACATAAACTCTAACGATCTCAATTCTTGATATATTTTCCCCCCATTCCCCTGTTTCTTGAAACCTCAAGATTCTTAATTAAAAATGGAAGAAATTCACAACGAAAAACGATCAGGCTGTGGTCTTCTAAACGTTGTGTTTGGCCGCAGAAGCATATGGCCTCGAAGATCAACATCGACAGGCTCAACTTCTCTCCACGGATCTAATAGCAACCGCGTGACTCGATTTCCGAGCACCCCTGCAATGAACAACATCCGGAACCAGGGCTTCGATGATCCCGCATTCCGAAAGGACAGGGTCGTCGAACGCCCCGGAAAAAACTACGCAAAATCACCTCCTGTTTATAAACATCACCAAAATAATCCTTATCATCATCAATCAAGAAATGGAACGACGACGGCCACCCCTGTTCGTGATCACCAAACAAGAAAGGCCGCCCCTTATCCCGGGTTAGGGATATCAGGGGAGCTGGAAAATATCATCACGGATTACCAGAAATCGAACGGCGCGAACGGGCTCGTTCGCGCCTCGTCAAGCAACATGATGCTGTACGGCAATTTGGGAAACTTGAAGCAGCCCGGGAATGTTCTTGATCAGAATGCAAATGGGAGGTACCCCACTAGTGGGATTGGAAACGTGGTGAAGAAGAAAGCAGAGCCCGAAAAGCCCGTTTCGCTCTGTCGGGCCCTTTCGACCAGGATGGATCCCGAGGAATTGAAGATTCTTGGAAATGAGGATTACAAGAACGGTAGATTCGCGGAGGCGTTGTCTTTGTACGACGCGGCCATCTCTATCGACCCGAATAAGGCCTCTTACAGGAGCAACAAGAGCGCGGCTCTTGTCGCGCTTGGGAACCTTCTAGAAGCTGCATTCGAATGCAGGGAAGCTATTCGTATCGAGCCGAACTATCAACGAGCACATAACCGATTGGCAACGATTTATCTCAGGTTAGAAAACAGGGGAGTTGTTTAAAATGTATGATTGGGAGAATTGTTAGTTTCTTGATTTTGATTTCTTCCTTTGTTGTGATGAATAGATTAGGGGAGGCGGAGATGGCGACGTATCATTTGAAGCAGTCGGGGCCGGAGGCTGATCCCGAATCAATGCTGAAGGCTAAGCAAGTTCAGATGCATTTGAATAAGTGCACTGAGGCAAAGAAACAGAGAGATTGGAACATTCTTTTGAGGGAGACTGATTTGGTTTTAAATGTCGGTGCTGATTCTGCACCATTGGTGAGTAGCTATTGAGAATCATTAAAAAAAGTATTACTTGTTTTTACTGAAAAGTATTAGTTATGTGTTGTTACTGATGATTTTGATTTTTGATTGATGAAGATATTCGGTCTGAAAGCCGAGGCGTTGTTGAAGCTGAATAGGCATGAAGAAGCTATTGAAACAATAGAGAAAGTATCTAATTTCGAAATTGAGCATTGCTTGAAATTCTTCGGCCAAGTTGGAAGCTCAAGCTTGTTGACATTTTGCGCGCAAGTTGACTTAGTTGCAGGGAGGTTAGAACTTAGACAATGTGGTTTCCATTTTGTGGTTTGGTAATTTTGAAAAGGATAAAACCTTTTTAAATGGTGATACTTCATATGCTTAAATGTATTACTTCATATACTAAAAGGTATTACTTTGATACCTACACTTTTATGAGAAATGATTGGCTAATATTTATAGGCACTCGTGTATAGGTTCGATGATGCTGTTACAACGGCTGAACAAGCATGTCAGCTGAATCCGAGTAACAAGGAAGCCAGCGCGGTGTTGAGGAAAACAAAGTGTGCAGCAATGGCAAGAGCGAATGGAAACGAGATGTTTAAGAGTGGGAGATATTCAGAGGCGATCATTGCTTATGGAGAAGGGCTCGGACATGATGTGTGTAACGCGGTGTTGTTGTGCAACAGAGCGGCATGTAGATCGAAACTTGGGCAGTATCAGAAGGCGATTGAGGATTGCAATGCTGCGCTTAAAGTTCGATCGTCTTATGTTAAGGCTAGGTTAAGACGAGCCGATTGTTACGCTAAGATGGGGATATGGGGAGCATGTTTGCAAGATTGTCAAATTCTATTGAAGCAAAACCCGGATGATGAAGAAATGGGGAAGTTAATGAAGGAAGCAAAGGCACAACTTGAAGGAAATGGACAAGGAATGAGCATTGATACTACATATGCTACTTCCATGGTTGTCGTTTCGAGCAATGAGCAATTTAGGGATGCTGTCGCGTCTCGCGGTAACTCTCAACCCTTAGAAAGGAAGGCAATGTTCAAGATTATGGATTCACTAATTGATCTAACATGATTATTGATTTTGTTTTCACTTATGTAGGTGTATCTGTGGTTTTATTCTCTAGCAAGACAGAGAATGGGAAGATCATGAATGTCATAGACCAACTCAACCAAAGATATCCATCTGTGAACTTCCTTAAGGTACATTATTCACATCTGCAATGTTGCTTTCTTGATCTTTGTCCTTTATGTTGTACCTCCTGCATAGAGATTTGTACACGATCAACGTGCAACCATGAATCGATTTTATTAAGAGTCGAAAGTATTTAGACAAAAACTTGTATACGTCAGTTACGCTGGCTTGCATTTCATAAGAATACTCTCCCGTTTCAATTTAACTGTCATTTCAGAGAAGAAAAAATGAATTTGTTTTCAACTTTACCCTTTTCTTAATGTTTGTGGTAAATGACCATAAATGATTAATTGATAATCGGTAAAAAGGTGTATTAGTTAAACTATAGGTATTAAATAACTTTCTTGATCTATGGGAGTATTAGTAAACAGTATTAGTTGTTTCTCTAAAAAGTATTAGTATGCGCCAAGAATTGGTTTTTATGACATATTTTGGTAATTTATAAAGGTGGAGGTGGAAGATCATCCTTCAATAGCAAGTTCGGAGGGAGTGAGCTCATTACCGGCTTTCATAATATACGCGAATGGATCAAGAGCGAAGGAAGTCCCCGGGGACAAGTACGACACATTAGAAAGCTCGATCAAATGTTACATCAGATCATGATCAAGACGACATCCATGCAAGAAACGGAACATATTCCATCGAGATTTTTTGATCTGCTGCCTAATGCTGGCCGGATCAGCATCGAGCAAAAAAGAAAACTAAAGGCTTCTTTTTGCTCGACGGAAAAGGAATGGGAAAGAAAATGGATGCTTTATTAGAAATTAGCATTTGATGGATAGTGTTGTTACAGAATGAACGCTTTCTTAGGATCGATTATACAAAGGAGCAGGGGATGGTCAAATTTAAATTTTCAAGAATTGAGAGTATTGTTCAAATGTAATTCATGCTGTCTGGTTTCAATTGTTCGGTTCTTGTAATAGTGTTTCAAAAAAGAAAAAAAGAGAAAAATTACGTTCTTTGGAAAAAGATTTTGGGATTTGAATATTGTTGGAAGTTTCTTTTCCTCCAATTTCTTGATTTGAAATGATGAGATTTGTGATTTTACTTTTTGTAATGTTAAACGGGGTGATTCATCCCAGAGTGACTGTGTGTTTTTTCTATTTTACCCTTAATGAGACTTGTCTCAATTAACCAATAATAGACTTCATTAAAAGTAAAACAATCAATACATCATCCGGAATGACGGAAATACCTTTATCGCCTCATAGTGAATTTGGCCAAATAGCAGTTTATTAATAAATTATTAGTGGGAGTAATTGAAGAAGGGCCTACTTATTATGGTGATCAGAGTGCATTAACAGCTTTACTGAGGTTGTACAAAGCATTGAATTAATTAGTGAAATAAAATGACAACTTTATGACATAAAGAAAGAACATTTGTCTTGGACATGTTCTTTACTACTAATTGATAGCCTAATTACTAGAGATGTTAAACGGGCCACGGGCCAACGAGCCGGGCTGGGTTAACCGGGAATTTTCTAGGGTTAGGGCTTAGGTATCTCTGGCCCGTTTAAAACTGGGCCTTTTGGCCCGGAACCGGCTGGCCCGGCGGGCTTATCGGGCTGGCCCGACGGGCTTCAGGGTTGGCCCGATTTTTTTTTTAAATAATTTTATAAAAGGGAGAGGGCCGAGAGGTCCAAGAAGAATGATAAATGGGTCTTTGAAATTTGAAAAAAATAAAGAAGAATGATAAATGGGTCATTGGACCAAAAAAAATAAAAGAAGAATGATAAATGGGTCATTTCTTTGAAATTTAAAAAAATATAAAGAGGTTCAAGAATGATAAATGGATCGGCCGAAAGTGCTGCTTCTTCTTTGGGCTTAAAAAAATAAAAAATGGGCTACTGGGCTCCATGAATATATTCATTCACGTGACCTTCCCCAGTTTCTTCACTTTCCCATTTTCCAGTTTCTTTGTGTCGCCTTCGCCAGTTCGCCGCCATCATCTACTTGACCATCTTCCACGAATCCACAGCGACCTCACGCCACCGGTGACCGGCCGCCCGCTCTCTTCCTCCATTTTCGGGTTCTCTTCAATCGGCGCGCCCAACCAAAGTGACCATCTCTGCTCCCGTCTCTCCCATTAAAGATCTCGAGCCACCGCCGCCACCCACTCTCTTTCTCACATCTCTGGTAAAGTTACGCTCTCCTTTTTATTTTTTTAACAAAGAAGAATCAAAATGTTTTAAATTTGAGATTATTGGGGTGTTAATTGTTAACCTTTTAAATTAGGGATTGTTGGGGGTGTTAATCTGTTAAATGTTAAATTAGAGATTGTTGGGGTGTTATTAATATCTTTGAGATTTTTAAATTTGTGAAAGACGATAACTTGGGCGTGTTGGGTGGAAAGTGGAAACGATGCCTGTTTTATTTAATCAAAGAGTCACTTTAGTTTTATAATGACCCAATGTATGTGTGTAATTGCAAAATTTGAATCCTGAATACAAATGTTATGGTAGATTAACAATGACTACTACGATGTGTTGAAGTTGTATAATCTTGAAAAGGATAAATTGAAACGTTTGATGATTGATTGTTATGGGAGAATTTGTTTAACCGATTGTTGGATTTGCTTGTGCGGTGTGGGTTTTCATAAGTTTGACAACTCACTTTGTAGATCGTGATTGGAAGTTGAACAAAGAAGATACTTAATTTTTTTGTAGATTGGAGCCTCCACATCTTTGGATTTGTATTGGCAAATAAAGTGTTTGATTGTTTGAAAGAATGGGGAATTGAGAAAAAATGTGTTTTCTCTTACTTTGGATAATGCTTCGCTAATGATAATATGCTGAAGATACCTTGAAACAAATGCTTTGTTTACAAAATAGTCTTTTATCCAATGGTGAGTTTTTTTCATGTGAGATGTTGTGCTCACATTTTAAATCTTATCGTTAAAGAAGGCTTGAAAGTAGTGATGATGCTTTGAAAAAGATCGAATAAAAGTGTTAAGTATGTCAAGAGTTCGGAGGCAAGAATGAAAAGTTTTAATGATTGTGTGATTCAAGTTGGTGGAATTGATACTAAAATTGGTTTACGCATGGATGTATGCACTAAATGGAATTCTACTTACATTATGCTTGAAAGTGCACTTAGATATAAGCGTGCTTTTGGTTTGCTTCAATTGAATGATCGAGGGTTTACGTTTGCTCCAACGAATGAAGAGTGGGAGAGGGCGGACAAAATGTCTCTGGTTCTTCTTATCCCACATCCAACTTGTATTTTATGCAAGTATATAAGATAGAGTGTTTCTTGAAATCAAATTTGGTGAGTGAAGACGAAGTCATTAAGGATATGGCTACGAGAATGCAAGCAAAATTTGAAAAGTATTGGACTGACTATAGTGTTGTGCTTGCATTTGGGGCTGTGCTTGACCCTCGAGGAAAACTAGGAATGGTCAAGTATTATTACTCTCAACTTGATTGTGATACGGCTTAAGCAAAGGTTGATCATATAAGAAGTAAATTGCAAGCACTTTTTAGTGATTATGTGAAAGCGGGGCCTTTGAATGAACCAAGTGGAAGTTCTACTGAAAGCTCTTCAAATTTATCAAATTGGACTACATCAACACTTGGTGGAATGGGAAAAGAGAAAATGGTTGTTTTTGATGTAAGTCTTTATATATTGTTTTTTCTTCATATATTATTTATTTATTGTTCTTAATTGCATGTTTCACTTATTAATTTGTATTATTTTATTAAGGTTATGGAAGACTGGCAAAGTAAAATAAGTGATATCCAAATTACAAAGTCTGAACTGGATCAGTATTTGGATGATCCGCCTCTTGAATTGAAATTCTATCCAAATTTGAATGTGTTGGAGCATTGGAAAATTAATAAACACCGATATCCAACATTATCAATTATGGCTTGTGATATTCTTAGCATCCCAATCACCATCGCCGCCTCAATCCGCTTTTTTTTAGCATTGGGGCTCGTGTTTTTCAACAAGTATAGGAGTAGACTTCTTGGGCATCACGTGGAAGCCCTTATTTGTACTCGTAGTTGGCTACAAGGATTTGATGTTGGTAATGTTCTAATTATTTCATATATATATATATATATTTTGTTTTCATATAATTAAATAAACTTGTTTATTAGTAACTAAATGTTTTCTATGCATGTTTTAGAAGAAGAAGATGATGAGTTGGAAGTTGATGATGATGAGTCTTTGTCCAAGGAAGGATCGAATGATGAAGAGTGATGATGAGTTGGAAGTTGGAAAGGTCGAATGATGAGTCTTTTGTTTTTATACATGTGGAAGCCCAATGCATCTTTATGCAACTTTAAACTTTTAATTTGTTTGTTAGACTTTCAATTTGTATGATTTTATGCTTTGGACTTATTTTGTTCTATAATATCTATTGGACTTATTTATGATTAGAGTTAAGTACTTAAGTTGTGAACTTGTGATAGTTGTAATATATTTAATATGCATTTGGATTGTATTTTAAATAAAAAACGGTGTGGCCCGCCCGTTTAGCCCGAGGCCCGCTAGGGTTAGGTTAGGGTTAGGTTACGGCTCTTAATGGCCCGTTTAAAAGTGAACCGCTAAAGCCCTAACTCATTTAGGCCCGTGGTCCTGTAGGACTGACCCTAATGGGTTAGGGCTGACCCGTTTAACATCTCTAGTTACACTTTCCTGTTTCTGGTGATTATTTGGAGGTTTTTCTTCACTAGATGACATACTTTATCCCAATGATTTCTTTTTGGGTTAAAACTGTTGTACGAGTTGCATTATAAATCAATATATAATGTCAGCTCAAGCACTGATCTAAAATTAAATGCACACTTATATATATATATATATATATATATATATATATATATATATATATATTAAGGTATCGCTTGATTGGGGTAATGAAAGTATGTAATGAAAATTATTTATTGATGTTGATTGATAGTTTTAATATACAAAAAATGAGAATAGATTGATTACCCCCACTCACCAACCCACCTCGCATGATACACATTGTTGATATTCTAATCAAACAATAACAATATAATCAATAACCCTTAGGGTATGATTGATATGTTGAAATAGATTGGGAATGGAATGATCATTCCTTAATCTATTCTAAATACAATGATTGGTATAATTTTTTGGAATGAATCATCAATCCATTAGGAATGATCATTCCCAAAAATAAAGGAATTGTGATTCCTTACATACCCCATGAGTTTATGTATTCCACATCTTGAGGAATGAATTTTTTTCCATAATAATATTATCCTTTATTTTTATTTTCATAATATTATCTTCTACTAACAACAACAATAATAATACTAAGTAAATAATATTATTTTATTAAAAAAATTATAGTATTTAATAAAATAATATTAACAAACTCCAACAATAATAATAATATTAAATATAATAATATTCGAATATATAAATAATATAAAATTTTCAATATTAATACTATATCTCAAAAAATGTAAATTTTAGCAATTCTCAATAATATATTAATAAAAATAAATATATTATTATTTAGTAATATATTATTAATAATAACAAATATTATTATTTAATAAAAATATTAAAAAATATATAAAGTTATTATTAACTCAAACTTTCCAAAATAATTTAAAAGCGTGCACACCTACTTTATTATCGAGTTTTTGTGAGCGAGTTGTTTATTAGTATTTCAAATAATAAAATGATTTTTAAAAATGGATATTATAGATCTATCTCTCATCTATTGCATGCATCTTTAAAAATTATTTTATCATTTCAAATACTAATAAAAAACTCGCTCGCAAAAACACGTGAAAATAGTAAACGTTCACGTTTCTTTGGGACGGAGGGAGTGTTTATTATAATAAACAATTATTTTTGCAATTATAAAAATTTTATTTAAAAAAATTTAAAATAATAAATAAAAATTTAACAATAATAATATATTAAATATACACATGTATAAAATATTTTCAATAGTTAATAATAATATTAAAGTATAATTTTAATAATTATTAATTATAATTTAAAAGTAGATTCACCAATACCTATATTTCATTCCTGAATCATACCAATTATAAGAATGATCATTCCAATTTCATTCCGTTCAGACCTTCATTCCATTCAGCTGTAATTTCATTCAGTCATATCAATCATACCCTTAGTGATTGACCCCTCAATGATATACATTACCATTTTCAAGTCATACCAAACGGGTCCTAACTTTGACAACAACTCGTATGAGATGGAGTACTATTTAAAACAAATTAATACTCATTTATTCCAAAGTGTTAAAGCTTATCAAAATTGTAGGAAATTGAGTATAATTTAGCACAAATTAATATTAATTCCTTTTAAAATATTAAAATGTCAATACCCATCCAAATTATGTTTCATCTCATTGTGAGACCGTCTCACATCATTAACTATATATAACTGGTTGTATTTTTCCTTTTACCTAATTGATAATTTTTTATATGTGAAAATTTCTTAAAGAAACGTCTTCATTATAAATAATATATTTCAACATGAGACATAAATTATAACGACGTATCAAAAAGAAAAAAAGAAAAAAAAGAAGTTCATTCAATGCATTTTTAACAGGTTATTACAATCCTCTTTTTAGAAAAGAGAGCTTAATATTTAAGATTTGTTTTTTTTTTGGACATAAAAACATTCAAAAACTAACACTAAGAGCAATTTCAGGAAGGACATTCATAGCCAATGGACGCTCGATTCAATATTAAGAACTAGACAAATTTCTAGCAATCTTCTCTAGACGGTGCATCACTAAATTGACACTACGATTGATTCACTTAACAGTGTAATGTATTTGTTCTCTCAATTCCACTTTGCAAGCTTCAACAATGTCTCCAAAAAATGCGATTTAAGAATTGGAGTACAATTTTATCAAACAATTGATTCACAACATTCATTTTAAATAAAAGTGTAAAATAACTAATACTTTAATAAAACAACCAATACTAACAAATTAAATATTTTAATAAAATAAATAATTTTTTTAAAAAAATTGTTGTGCTCGGTCCGCCACTGGTCGAAGTCAACGTGCCACGTGCTTGCCAATCGAACGCGTGGACCAATGCACTCACAAAAGGCTCCAGCTCGACAAGAAGATGCTCGCCAGACAGGCGAGCATATCATACGACCACGGAAGCAACTAACGTGCTCGCCACCTCAAGCGAGCCCGATTCATGTCATCTGGCGAGCGCATCGGACTTGACAACGTACTCGCCCAAAAGCATTGTACATGTGCTCGCCAGAACTGGCGGGCACGAGGAAAGAGTCATGGCCAAGGCTAAAGGGCGAGCACAGGTGTGACGAACAAGAGGTGAACACAGTAGCAATAAGGTGTTGCCCGAATTGAACTTGCTCCAGTCATTTGAAAAGTCCTGGACGAGCACGACCCTCTTCTCTCCATCATAGGCGAATTCTTTGCCTCCAAATTCACCTTCATTAATAACCAAGTCCCTCTCCACCCCATGCGAGCATTTAACTGGAGATCGGTCTATCCATCCCGGGCGAGTACAAGGCAAAGCCCACCGAGGCAGGACTATGGTCGTCCCACCAAGGCGAGTACCTAATCCCTCCAAGTCGAGCCCACGTCAGCAAACACAAGGACAAGCCACCTGCTAAGCCGATACCACCTGGATGACGAGTCGAAGTCTTCACAAGCAATCAAAGACAAATGTCAACCAGGGGAGCTCAATAAGATACGTGTCAGTACCACATGTCTTCTTGTTAGACAAGAAAATGCCAGCTCGTGCTTAACAAGACAGCACATACTTACCAAACTTGTATAAATAGATCATCTGAGGTCAAATAAAAAGTTCAGAAATTTTCCACTCATAACTCTTATATCTGCTCATAACCTACTTGTGCTAGCCACATATACAGTGTGCTCGACACATCATCAAATTTGTTTGTTTAGTTGTAAACTTAAGCCACATCATATTTTACACGTAAAACGACTAACAAAAAAAAAATATATATACATAATACAAACTAGTCATACAATATACCTGATTTACATAATACTTAACCAATATTTAATTCTTCATATTAAAAATTTGGACGACGCGAAGTAAATTTAGGAGCTTTTGCATTGTGCCTCTTAAAGTTTAATGGTCCTCTGGTTTTGGTATACTAATCTTAGCCCATCTTAAGATATTTAATTTGTAGGGAATAGTTTATAATTATAATAATAGCTCAATTTTTGTAAATTTGTAACTTTACTTAAGCAGCGTCATAAAAGAAAAAAAATAAAAAAACCCTCAAATATTTTTTTTTTCACTTTTATTTCCTTTGCTAGAATTACATATATAAAAACTACACCCAAGATATTAAAACGTCAGAAACTAGCATAATCAACTAAAGATGATAAAACTCCATAATGTCAACAAAGGTGCACCACGTAAGCCATACATCTCACATTTATTTCAGTCACGTTGGAATTATTACATCATTATCCTCTGAATTATCAACATAAAGATGATAAAACTAGATAATGCCAACAACGTGAGCGTTCCAAAGCATAAAAAAAGAGTACCACAATCTCATTGATCAAATAAAAAACGGGCCTCGGAAGAAGCCCAATCAGTTTGGCCCACTATTTCCAGCGCATAAGTCAACTTGGGCCGTAAGCTCATACGGCTCCTCGTCTTTAGCGAGCCACTGCTCCACTGCGAAATGCTGCTGAGAACACAGCTTTTCGAGGCCGAATGAGCTCACTTTAACATATTCGCAGTACCACCCGGCATATGGACCCGACCCGTCTGAAGTCAGTTTTAACCCGCAGATCGACCCGCTCAAGCATGGGCCTTTCCCGCCGAAGATGTTCAGTTCTCCGGTCTCGAAGTAGTTGAAGCCCGGGCCCATTAGGCCCCAATCTTCAAGATTGGGTATCTCGATTTGGGCCCCCCATTCGTCGGATAGTGTTAGGCCTATCTTGGAGTGGGTTCCGGCCCGTCGGATTGAGCCCGTTTGAACGTATATTCCGTATATGCATTCTGCTTCATCCCCTGCATTCACACATAAAAGTAACATAGCGATTAAGAATGAGACGAGGGAGTAGTATATATATGAAATGTTAATTAAAAAAATACATTTAACAGTGAAGAAATAACTTACATTTGCAGAGATGATGAAGATGGGGATAGGATAAGGAGGGTAAAGGAGAGGCTCTTGACTCCCATGACTTGATTTCTCGGAATTATTTTTCTGCCAATTATTGTGGTGAGACTTTTTTGTTCTCCCTCCCAATATATATATGAAAAATTATATTGCAACGTGTTGCAAATGTATAATTACTTTTGAGACACAGATAAAACGGAGTGTAATTTGAACATTGTCGCTTTAACACTTGAATGAGTGTTAATTGTGTTAAATTGTACTCCGTCTCATATATAAGACCGTCTCATATAAGATTTTATCATTACTTTTTAATTCTATACGAACAAAAGATGCGACATTATACCTTTTCTTTTTTCTTTTTCTGTGTAAATTAGGCAAAAAATGATAACGCATGCTTAAATTAATTTACAAGAAATTGCTATGGAGAACGACGGATTGGTCGTACTCCATCATTGCCTCCCAGATGTCCACGAGAAGATGAGCATTTTGATTTTCCATATTTTAATATGTTGATTTTCGTGCCGATAAATAATGGTATAAATTAATAATTTCAAATATTTCTAAATAATTTATTAAAATACTATAATTATTTTTTACTATAGTCATGACATATTTTTTTGGACCAATGTTATGTGAATTATTGTGAAACATGCATGTCGTTAAATTATGAGCAATCTAGTGTGGTATTTGTACACTCCTAAATTGAAAAAAAATATTAAGAAATTGTACACCTTTTTTGTTCGAGAACTTTGTAAAGGACAATGACAATACAAGTCCCTTCCCCACTTTTGAAACCTCCCAACCAAACACTTATTTTAAAATTTTCATGTTTTATCCATTAAATTTGTATATTATTAATATTTATTGTTTGATATTGTAGATTTTTAAAGTAATTTGGTTATTATTCGTTCTTTTCGAAGTTGTTGTGGGTTATTATAATTGAGAGTTTGAATATAAAACACTCATACTTGCTTAAATTGGTTATTTGATCATTAATGTTTAAAATGATAGGTGGGAGATCATTCTAACGCTGAGGGCCTGATGCCATGCTAGCAAACGGATTGTTCCATCTGAATGGAGTGGATCATCACATTATCCATCCGAATATTCATCGATTTAAATATATTATAAATATTTATACAACTATTTTTATGTAACATTTCATTTTCTCTCCAAATTTTTTTCCGTTCATTGTTTTTTTCCCTCTTCCATCACAACCATACAATTATTATCCTAATTAATTGGCAACTATAATAAAATAATGTAATGGTGATGATCATTGTAACACGTGTTTAATTTGCCAATCATACTAATAGAAGATGGAAATTATGTGACACAATCTCATAAATACGGTGAATCTCCACCTTAATCTTTGAATTATATTTGATTTTTTTATATATAATATAATTGAATTTGGTCCCATACGTTCATCAATCATAACTGTATAAGTTCATACAACTTTTTGTCGTTTTTATATTTTAGTTCTTCTTGATACTTCCACGGGAAATTAAATATTGAATTGAATCTTCAAACACATTTTTTTATAGAACAAATCTTCAACCTCCTTTGATTAAGAATGGTGCACCAACAAGTCAACAACCAACCTAAAATGGGTCGATGACTAGCTGTATAAAAATCTCTATTTCATAAATACAAAAATATAGTACAATTTATATTTTAATAAAAAACACCCCCCACAACCACAAGCCAGCTATACAATTAATTTTATATTATTTCCCTATCAGCTGTGAAGAATTATATAGTCTCAATCTATTTACGTGAAATGATACGCACATCATATGAACATATTAGGAGGCCATCAACAGAAAAGTTAAAACAGGAAGAACAATTTATTTATTTTTTTGAAAGGGAAAGAACACTTGTTTATTATTCAGCAAAACACGATGATGCCTTTTGACAAAAAAAGGCATTTATGACATCAGCAAGAACCTCACGTGACATGTCCGTGTAATAAATTAAAAATCCACCACAAATGACATAATTCATCACACACTAAGGCCCAGCCCAGCCCAACTGAAGCACATAACCAAAACATGAACTTCTACACAGCCGACAGCAGCGTCAAATCCGAGCCGTCGATCGCGCGCTTCTTATCATCCGACGACTTACAGTCGTTCCTAATGGCAGTGAGCTCATACGGCGACGTATCAGTGGCGAGCCACTGCTCAACTGTGAACTGCTTCTGCGCGCACTGCTCGTGGACCCCAGTGGTGGTGACCTCCACGTAGTTAACGTACCACCCGTGGCCCTTACCCGACCCGTCCGATGTCAGATTCATCGCGCAAACGGGTCCGGTCAAACAGGGGCCCCGACCGCTGAACAGATCCAGGTTCCCCCTCTCGAAGTAGTTGTAACCCGGGCCCATTAGCCCGCCCCATGACTCCAGATTGTTGATCCGGATCCCGTAGCCGTCGGCGTCGTAGAGAGTTAGGGTTATGAGGGAGTCGGTCCCACCCTTTATGATCGACCCGGTTCGGACGTAGATCGTGTACACACAATTCGGATCCTCCTGCATTTCGGATAAAAAAAATTGGTGAATATTCATAGAAATTTCAAATTTATGTGAAGTTAAGTAAAATTTTAGCAGATTTAGAGAGAGAAACTTACAGGTCTGGAAATGGTGGAGACGGAGAGGAAGATTAGGAGATAGGAGAGGATGTGTTTGAGTGCCATTTTCTGTTCTTCTTTGTGTGATATGATATGAGGCGGAATTATAGGTAATAATCTTTCTTTTTATGGGATGAGGGAATTGAAAATGTGGAAAAATTAAAGTCGGATGGGGTGGGGCCCAGGATATTTACATTTGGGCGTGGTGAGAGTGGCCACCCACCACCATGTTTTGATTTTAACATTTTCCTTTTACTTTTATTTTTATGACAGATATCATATGATGATTCATTAGAAATTTAATCACTAGTTAGGTAGTGGCCCACGTCATCACGCCTATTCGCCTCCTACTGTCCTACTCTTTAGTCTTCTCCTTATTTATCTTATTTTTTAATGAAAAAGTAAAAATTTTAGTTCTGTAAATAAATGGATAAATTCATATTCAACCGGGGGAGGTATGCAAGGGAATTTTTTTTAGCATAAATCGTCGACAAAAAAATTGTCCTCTCACTTTTTAATATCACTTTTATATATAAAAATTATACTCCTTCCGTTACGGTATATTTATCCCATTTATTTTTATTGAATTATTTAAAAAATAATATTAAAATAATAGATAGAAGACTTTTATAGTATTTAATGGATAAAAAATAAAAGTATTTGGGGTAATTGAGAAGAAAAGTGAAGGAAATAATATTAAAATAACAGTTAGTGGAGTGTTATTTTTTTCTTTTATGAACTGAGATAAATATAGTGGAACGTCCATAAAAGAAAAGTGAGACAAATATAGTGAGCCGGTGGGAGTAATTATTATGCATAAAATTTATTACTATTATGTATAAAAAACATAACTGTCTAAAAAATAAAATATTTTTAAATAATAATAATTTTTGTGAATAATAATAATTAAGAAAATTTTATATATAATAATAATTGAGTTTGTATATAGACCTAATCAGCGAAAGAGTGTTATTCTATAATGTTTTGTTATGTGTTTTCTGTTTTCAACAAAATATGTAATTGCATCTGTGTAAATGTAAATATCAAATCACGTGTATGAGAAATTGATTTTTCTAAATATCTCGGGACTATTTGTGATATTATACTAAAATTTCAAGACTTGTGTAGAAGCACAATAATTTAGTGATAAACTATTTAATCAACAGAAATAAGTCAATGAGTAGTTGTTCAAGACATTTGCGACATTGAAAGTCATTGATTGATACGTGATTTTTCCAGATGAAAGTTACATCTAGTCCACAAAAATTCATGAGAGCATCTCGCGAAATATAATCTGTAAATATCACATTTTTTTAAAAAATAATTGAGTCTATAAATTTTGAGAAGAAAAATGATTTAGCACTATTCAATTGAATTTGTAAAACACCCGTCAATTTATTAGTTAATACTATCTGTATGAATATTGTACACGTTATGCATTTTAATATTTACGACATATACCATAAAATTCTTGAATATTTTATCAAATTAATTTGGCAAATGAAATACTAGTATTATTTTTTACATCAACACTTATGTAAAATCGACCACAAATTAATTCGGTGGGACATAGAAATATGCTCCTCTCTAGGTCTCAAGTTCGAAACCTTTTAGGTGTGAACAACTCTTGAGATGAGCTAGTCCAGCCAACAGCAATCCCACTATCATCTCCCTCATCCCCAAAATAAAAAATCCAAAATGTCTGAAGGATTACCGCCCCATTAGCCTGTGCAATGTTTCTTATAAAATTGTAGCACGGGCCATAACAAATCGCCTCAGAATTATTCTCGGCAATGCTATTGATCCTAGCCAGAGTGCTTTTGTCCCGGGGAGACTCATCACTGGTAACATTTTGATTGGTTTTGAATGCATGCATTAGTTACGAAACAACAAAAGCAAACAAGGGTACGCAGCTCTCAAGCTAGACATGAACAAAGCTTATGATAGGGTGGAATGGCCCTACCTCAAAGCAATCATGCCCAAAATGGGCTTTAATCACAGATGGTTAACCTTATTATGAAGTGTGTGACCTCAACATCCTACTCCTTCAAAGTTAACAACGAGATCAGAGGAAATGTCACTCATTCCCGAGGCCTGCGACAAGGGGACCCCCTATCTCCATACTTATTCGTGCTGGTTTCTCAAGGCCTCTCGACGCTGATTAATTCGTATGTGGAAATGGATAAGCTTCATGGCGTCAAGGTGGCTTGTGAGAGCCCGATTATCACCCATCTATTTTTTGCGGATGACAGCCTCATCTTCTTCAAAACATCGAAAGACGATATAGATGCTATCAAAACCTGTTTCAATAGCTACGAAAAAGCTTCTGGGCAATTGATCAATTTTGATAAGTCTGTCGTGACTTTCAGCAAGAATACTTCCAATGATAATATCCAACTCACTAAAGACATCCTCAACCTCCAGATATGCCAAGGTCACGAACTCTATTTAGGCCTCCCGACTTTTTCTACTAAGAGCAAAAAACTTCAATTCGGCTACATTCGGGATAGAGTAGCTAAGAAAATTGATGGGTGGAAAAATAATTTTTTTTCGGAAGGAGGCAGAGAAGTTCTTATCAAGTCAGTTATTCAAGCCGTCCCAACCTATGCGATGTCATGTTTCAAAATTCCCACCTGTTGGGATTATACTGGAAAGTATGTTTTTACTTTGTATAATCAAAAACTGAAATTTGGACTTATTTACTGAAATAAATTGTTTATCACCGATGCTTTAAATATCATCGAATGTTACATATATTTACTGCATAACTGTTCAATAAATCGTACGTGTTACATTGTAGTTAATTTAGTGATACCAGATCACAGAAGATTAAATTAACAGTCTCTTGTAACTAAAAGTACGCCATTCACGACCTAGATGGAAATGAACAATCCATCGTGAAAGGTTGAAGTGTAAGGCTCAAATTGGCTTGTCTTGACCAAGAGATTACACTAGTGCATGACTGATGCACTGAATAGGACCTACAGGAGGATAAATTCTCCAGAACTGAACAAGGAAGAATTAGACCTCAGTGGTTCGTTATTTCTTAATCTTCGTTCCTTAAATAGGATCACGTGGGATTGGTAACTATTGCTTTGACTTATCATGGGTAGAGAATCAACGATATTCAATACTTTTTATCTTGGGCAATATTATTGGTCACATGTAATTGCTAAGATTTAATACGGAGAATCGTGTGCAAGTACGCTTGTTCGATTTTCCCCCTTGGGAGGTTCATAAGCTTTATCATACCAAATCTTGCAAGTGGAATTAGTTTCCGGTATGGATAATAATGTTGAACCGTTCCTTGACCAAGGACAAAAGATATTAATTAACGGAAAGCTATTTCAGTGGCTTGAATTAATTAATGGGCTAGATAATCTTAAACACGGAAAATAATAACCGGGAGTCATATTGACTGTAATATGGGTTAAAATGGATAGTGCAATATTAATTATGTAGTGAGATTAATTAATATTTATGGGCTTGAATAATATTGTGGCTCAATATTGATAATTCAAGATCCATTGGAAGATCCAATCTTAATTCTCCTAAAGGCCCCCTGAGTAGCCCAACATATAGTCTAATAACTGAAAAAAAAGTGTTTAAAATAAAATAAATATTGTTGCTTATTTTTCCTCAATATTTTCGAAATATATGGATAAAAGGGGAGAAAGATTTTCTTTGAATTTTGTTATGGAATGAAGATATGTATTCTTGGAATACAAGATTATCTCATTAAATTCAAGAAATCTCCCACTTGGTTATTCATGAAGATAATTTCGAAATTTTTGAAATATAAAGGGCAAGAAAGATTTTCTTGAAAAGATATTATGGAAGATATGTATTTCTTGAAATACAAGAATATCTCATAAATTCAAGAAGATCTAAATCTTGGAATCTTGCCTATTATTTTCGAAAATATCCCATAACAAAGAGTAGGTGGGATTTTGTGGAATATTATAATTATTGGAAAAAGAATATAGGAGATATATTCAAGATTTCTTGGGGATCAAGAAAATATTTTCCCACATTATTTTCTACCCAAAATTTCGTCCACCACCCTCTATAAATAGGGGATGAATGTTTCATTCCCAGTAACACACGAAAATTAGTTTTTCGGAAAAATATCAGCGTCGATAAAATATCAAATATTTTGAAACGTCGACAGATTGTGTATTTTCAAAAAATATCAATTGTGAGTGTACAATTTTGAAAAACGTCAATTGTGAGTGTACAATTCCATGTGCTGGAAAAATTAGTAAATCCACAAAGGTGGTGCAACATAATTTATTTTTCTTTTGTTAATTGTTCACAAGTGTCATTCCACCGGATAGTCGAACAAGGGCTAAGGGAATACTTGGGAAGTTCTTTTGGTTAGTCTAATCAGCCAGATCACTGCCATCCCAAGAGGTACGTTCACGTAAACTCGTAGAATTCCGCATGCGTAGGATTTACGTCGTTTTGAAACATAGAGAAAATTTGAAGTTTTTCAGTGATAATAATGCAAGTTTGTGAAACAGAAAAACTCTGGTAAGGTTTGATGAATCTTATATAGAGGCGGAGGGAACAATAAGACAAGATTTGGAAGATCAAACGTTTTGAAAAGATTGTACGCTCCAGATTTAGCGGTTTTGATCGTAGGTCGAAAAACGCACGCAAAAAAAAAAAACTTTTGGATTTAAAAAAGCACGATCAAATAGCGGTTAATACATGTACCCCACGTCCGCATTAAATGAATTGCGAGAGTACACGCCATAAGGATAGTGGGTAAAGAAGGCAAATAATATCGATAACGATCCGATAAATAAGTAAAGAACAAGAGAAAAGAGATGCGTATCTGGTTGACTGATATTGTAATCAGTCAATATTACTTGTCAATGTTGATTCCACTTGTTGATCTTAATCATTCTGCCTAAGCCTTAAGAAATTTCCCAACTGATCCTTTCAACTGATCTTCTCGATTCAGATCGATTTGTTGAAACTTCAAGCTTAGCCGATCTTTCCTCGAGTACGCCCGATTTCCCTTTTGATCCTCCCTTGATCGGTTGAAGTTCCCCCTTCAACCGATATTTCTTTACATAGATGATATATCCGATTTATTGGAGTTTCAAGCTCACCGATCTCTCTTATCCGATCATACTTCGTAAATAATCAGATTTTGGTTGACCTCATCTGATTCTTTTCAGATTAAGCCAATTCTTGGGATAACACGTCAGATACAATCCGATAAAAACTCATTCATTTTCCAAAATCACTCAGCATGGATAACACGTCCGGTATGTATCATGATCTGCCGAAGTTCTCAATTGATGAGTATCCAGATTGGGCCATATATATGTCCAACCATCTAGGCTCGATCGATGGCGTAATGATGGAAGTCATCGAGAGGACCCATCATCATTTACTACGACAATCCTGCGGTCGGAGGAGATCCGGACTTTTCCCACGGAAGTCTTGTGCGAAAAAAAGCCAAAATGGATGGACACGTGAAGAAAGAAAACTGCATACTCTGGACACCATTGCAAGACATATCATCATGAAGACAATGGATAAGGTCACCAAAGAAAAGATTAAGTATCTCAAATCTGCGAAAGCAATGTGGGATACTCTGGCTGAGATCTGCGAGGAAATGAATAGATAAAAGACAAATTTTCGCCTTTTCAAGCTTTAACCGGTGAAGTTCGAGAAACCAAGATGCTGCTTCAACGAAACCATCAACGAACTCGATGGAAGAATTACAATGTCTATAAACAAGCTTCGAGAACTTGGTAGAGAGATGTCTGATAAAGATATCAACTATAAGATCCTAAGGTCTCTCACCAAGAAGTGGGACATGAAGGTCACGGTAATCAAAGATTGCCAGGACATTTCAAGAATGAAACCTAGTAGCTTGTTCTTGAGTCTTAAAGCTCACGAGTTCGACCTGATTGAAAGAGGTCAAGCTGATGAAGACGCGAGGTCCCCAATGAAACCTCGACTTCAAAATCGGGCTTGCTTTCAAAGGCAACCAAGAGCGAGAACAAAGGCCAATGAACCCATTGGAAATATATTAAGTCAGCATCGGATCGCTTTGCTTACCGCGAAGCTTGAGAAGTCGGATATACAACTTGGTAAGTATCGAAGATTTTATAAGGACTATCAACATAGCCGAGGATTTAGATAGGAGATCGGACAATAGATCTCCGAGAAGAACCCGGATCGATGATCGGAGGGATCACAGAGATGAAAGGGAAAGAGATAGTCGACGAAGAAAAAAGAAGAGAAAATCAATCGACAAGAGAAGTTCGCACTACTATCGAAAAGGAAAGTCACCGATAGGTCATACAGACGGAGTGATTCACCGAAGAAAAAAGTTCGATGGATCAAGGAGCGTGCTTCAATCGTGAGAAGCCAGTCACTATAGCAGACAGATGCCTGCACTGACGCCGGTAGAGAGAGGAAGAAAAGAGAGAACAAAAGAGAGCAACGCTTATAGAGACGTAAGAGCCATGGTTGCCGTCGTCGAATTGACGATTCCTATCTCCCTCCGAGACTCGGATACTCCTCAGAGAAGACTTACACCGACAAGAAGCTTGCCGCCGACTTCTATGAAAATGAAGATCCGATATTCTCGTCGACGATGATGAACTCTCTGCCATGGCCGCGAGGACCAAATCCGGGTAACCTCCAAACCCGCTTCGCTCGCTTCTACACCAAGTATCATTAGCACACCCGGCCGAGATTGACCGCAGCTCTACTCAGAGCAATTGCTTGAAGATCTCTCAATGCAAAGAGACACTTATGCTATTGTGGAAGCCGAGAATGATAAGTCGAGGACCGTAAATAATCGACTTTGTCAAGAAAATGATCTCGAGAAAAAGCCTCTCGAACTTAGATTACCAAACCGCCGAAGGTAACCGAGGAATTTAAAATTCTCGGGTTAAAGCTTCGATCAGAAAAAGCAGATCAAAGATCGATGGAAATTAACAGACAAAGAAGTTCGATGACTTCAAAATCTTGCAAGCAAAATTCGATGAGCTATTCCGAATGCATGAAAGTCTGAAATCCTCTGAGGATAATCTGCGTAAGAAAATAGAGGTTTTTTCAAAATCTTTCTTTCCGTTAAAAACATTGTTTTCAAAAGTTGTTTTTTTTTCGGAATTTATGCTTCATTGCCTCTTGTTTTCCGCGGTATGATATTGATATTGATTATGCACAAATTTAATGAGTCTATCTCACCTGTAGATGGCCACTCATGGACTAGGAAAGATCATGTGCAACTATGCGGAACTGGCAACGAAGATCTTTGAGGATAAGTTCGTTCAATTTGGAACCACTGAGGATCTTGAATCCATGGAGGTGGAACAAATTCTCAAAGAAGGCCGGATCGAAACATATTGCTCTTTCATTGCAATCCAAAGGATGCGAAGATGAAGCACTACAATTCTTGCGAAATTTGAGTGTGGATCTGAAAATCCGAGACGAACCGATATCGTCGGTCAACGGAGAAAAAATCGATCGACAAATGCGTATATCACTCGTCTGCTCAAATTTTACTAAAAAGGGCGAATCTCACTCGCACACTACAGGAGAATGAGGACGAAGAAATCGAGAGGAGCTCTTAAGAGAGGCGAAAACATCGAAAAGCCGGATTCATCGGGCCAATGCTCAAAAGAAAGTACAGATCGTTGTTTTGACATTCTCACAAGAACGATCATGAGAATCTCATTTAGCCCAGATGCTCTCACATCACCAAAATGTACAAAGATGGCAAAGAATAATTGATGGGGCTCGTAAACATCAATTGGCACGGCTTCCTCGAAAGCCATCTTGCTCCAAGAACACGAAAAAATTTGGAGTCAATGAATCCATGTGTTTTCGAAAAAGAGAATCGAAGAATCTCAACAAGGTTGCGCTTATATTGAAGGACAAACCGCCAAGCTACCGAATGGAATCGAATGGATCAAGTCCTACAATGCCTTCTTCATCAACTTCAGCTTATATATGGGGGCCACCAGACGATGACAAGGAGCCCACTCCAACAAAATCAAGAAAGGAAAGAGCAAAAAAGTCATTCATCCACACCAGTTGCTCCACGTAAAAAGAAACGAAATCGGTGAAGGCCTGAGAGAAGAGGCTAAAGAAAGCAAAGCAAGCTACCATGACTCTAGCACTAGAAGATGAGTCGAAAGAAGAAAGAGCGCCGTAATGCCTCATTCAAGAACAAAGAACAGAATCGACAGCAAGCTTCTCAACCTCGAGGGCTCGCCAGAACGATCCGGCGGTAGAAGACAAACCGATAAATCTCCTTCTCCTCAACCTCAGTTTGATTCACCGCCGCACTAAAGGTCACGCTGAAAGCATGTCTCTCCCCGCTAGTTCACCGCCCATGAACTCCGAACCAGATATAATCGCCACTACAAAGAACCATCTGCAGTCGAACCAATCGCATAACTTCCGCGACTCAAGACAAACCGTAAGCTTCCACATCTCATCCAAATGTATCCGGATGATAATTCCTCGTGATCCAGATCAACAAAGACCATCACCGAAAAATGGTCGACTAAGAATTGAACGAGATTGATGAGACGATCCACAACCGGGTCGCCCATCCCGCTATCGAGAGAAGAAATCATGGAGATCCTCACCGAGAGATCTCAGATTAAAAAGCTTCTCGGATCTTATCTTACTTGTTGAACAGATGGGTGGTGCGGATGAGTTCGCAGATTTTGACTTCGATATGAGGAAGTCTCGCCAAAGTGGGATCACCAAATGAGCTAATATCCGATAAATCTGGAAAGCTCGATCCACGTGAAGTTGGAATTGCCGAAGAAGAAAAAGCCGGAGATCGCCAAGAAGCTCCGCAAACAGACGCCGAAATGGAGAATGCAGAGTCTGCCGATGAAAGTGGAACCGGTGTCGCAGCTTCACGACCAACCACCGGAGGCACAAAACAATCCTAACTCGATCAAGTGATGGATCCAATTCCTACATCTCAAATCACCATCGATCAACTTCGAGATCGATCTTGTCTCAAAGATCTCCGAAAAGAAGAGATTGAGGGAAAGTGCTAATCGATCGAGACAAAATCGCCTCAAACAAATCGAAGCAATCGAGATCGGGTTCTCCCAATCCATGACCACCATATCTGCCGAGCTTACAAAATCGCTTGATGACAAGTTCAAAACAGTGGATCAAAATCAATCTTCTTTTTCCGACGCCATCGAGAAAAAGGCTCGAAAGTTATCGGAAGAGAAATTTGACAAAATGATTTGGACACTCTTCTACTAAATGGAAACTCGCCAAGACAGAGCCGACATAACTGCTCGTAATCTAACAACTCAAACTTCAGTTTATCTCGCTAATGATCTAAATCGCATTATCGGTTAACTTTGGCTCTCGACTTCCCACCTCAATGCGCTTTTTGATCAAACCAAAAAGGGGAAGGATCTGAGAAACCAACCGACACATCGAAGATCTCATTCATACGGATAAGGCCCATGGACAAAGATCAATCGCAAGAAAGGTCTGCTGGGTGCCGGGACATCAAAATCTGGACCATTACTTCGACCGGAAAGTCACCGGAAGCCTGACTAGTCGACATCTGGTGATAAGGAGCTAGTCAGAAATTATCCAAAAGAGCGGATGACCAAGAAGAAAGAAGGGCGTAAAAATCGCACAAGCGTAAGGGTTGAAACAAGTTCAAATCAAGGGCTAAGAAAGGATTGATGGAAAATCGCACTGTAACCTCGGTTACCAGACAAAAGTCGGCGAGATCATACCAAAAACCGCATTACACGCTAAGAGGTTTGAGGAATGGAATAAGATCGTAAGTGAATGGCTTCGGATGCCTTTGTCCTTGATCTTGTTCCAAAAGAAGAATCACCGGATGATGAGTTCCTCAACCGGTTCTGAATAAATATCCGGACTTTAAAAGTATCCGGAAAATGAGGCCAAGCTTATAAATGTAAAGATATCTTGCCAAGAGTATGATCCGTTAGTATACTCGAATAAGACGGATGATGGCTCATTTGATGATCGCATTTGAGAGATTCTACTTTGACATCTTGAGCAAATCGCATATAACTGATCAAGTGCAGACAACTGATGTCAAATGGAAACTCTATCAGATTTTCAACGTTCCACAAGACCAAAGAGAAATGCCAGAAGGATACAAGCCCAAGGAGTGAAGAATCAGAAGACGTCTAGGGATCAGCTGCTTTTTAAATTCAAAACTTTTCTGATGTAACATGTAATCAACATACCTAATGAAAAGTTTATTTTTTTGATCCCAAGACAAAATCTCTTTGTCTTCGATTACATTTTCTTTAATCGTTCTATACTTATCAACTGTTTGGTTTCTCAGGTGTTTTGGTTTCATCAAAAAGGGGGAAATTGTTGGGAAATTTATAGTTTTGATGAAAAGTTCCAAAAACACATGTAATAGGACCAGTCAGACCTGTTAGCTGACTGATGTTTACATTACTGCTATAGGAGACCAGTTGATAATGATTGTATAGAAAAACTGATGTAATAGATAGGTCACATATTGAGGGGGAACTCAATATGTATAGGTCGACCAAGAATCGGAAGAAAGTTCGATATCCGATAGGCCGTAATGCTAAACCCGAATCGGAAGATCGGATCGAATCGATCTAGTCGATAACTCAATAAGTCATGAAGCTCAAACCTCGAATACTAGAAGATCGATGACTTCGGAAGATAAGACCGAAGACCTACATCGCCGTGAGTCACCAGGTTGAAGCTAAGTCAACAAAGGCCAGAAGACTCTATCGGTAGATCGATCGATTCAGATCGATCGAAAGACTCATAAGATGAAAACTGATGTTTCATCTTATCATACGTCTGCGATCTAAACAAGAAGAATACCAACCTTAGTTGGAGGAACAACACTGCAAAGCAAGTCTTCCATCCAATATGGAAGAAACACGTTATGAAACAGAGCCGATACTCATGGATTCGATGTTGCTCTCTCGAACGGCTATAAAATACACATTCACGCTTTCGGCCATGCCGCCTCAAGCACGCCACATCAAGCCCGCAAGTCTACCTAAAATAGCTTTGAGATTCAAATTGCTCTCCAACGGCTCTTTGATCTCAAGGTCTATAAATATGGGATCACACTTCGAGTGAAACACGGAAATGCTTGGACAAACAAAATAATCAAGAAGCTCAAACTATAGTCGATTTCCCATACGAAGAACACAACAACAAGCTTATTTTATATTGTGTTCATCCCATAAGTTCTTAGCAAGAAATCTTTTCATCTAGCTATCGCCGCTTTGCATGCTAGAAAAGATTTCATAGTTGGAACCTCAACAATCTTACCCAAACCCCAAGTTAGGATAAGTTGTTTAGCAAGATTCGATCTAGGGTTTCTAATCTTGATTTACGATCGGTTGAGTGAGAACTCTTAAAACATCTGTTGGTGTCTTCGTGTTGGACTAACACACTAAACTAAGTCCAAATGTTAAGTTGGTTAAGTTGGTGCCCCTTGTGAAAGGGAAGAGTGGACGTAGGACCGGTTTGTCCGAACCACTATAAATCTTGTGTGCCTTTTATTGCTTTGATTAATCGCTCTCACATCGCACAATCTTAAAAGCGATACATTCTAAGTTAAGATCGATAGCACCAAGCTTCGATCCGACGGACCGATATTTCACATCCGATTAAAAAGATAAAACTTGAATCTGATTTATACAAACCGGTTTTTCACACGGGTAAAACTTAAGCTTCCGCACATCGCTTAATCGATAGTTACCGAAATCGATCTGTTTTCAGCGTTCAATAAGTTGGTTATCGACCAAACCGATTCACTCGCCTTTCTGATCGGTAAGCATTCCTCTCACACTGACCAAGACGAAAAGTTTTTCAGAAGTCTATTCACCCCTCCCCTCTAGACTTCTGCCCTCACATAACCCGTTCGGGACCTACAACGTGATTTAATTATATGCATGATATGTTGTTGAATTATTATTTGAATTAATATAGGATTAATTCATGCTAGTAATAATTATAAGAATTAATTTTGTATTTAAATATTCACCCGGAATAGATCTGTGTAACTTATTCCCCAACAACTGGTATTAGAGCCACAGTTTCGGGCTCTGAATTTTAAATTGTAATTTAATTCGCTGACATTAAATTTGAAATTGGATAGTAGAATTGCTAGATCTGTTTTCCAGGTATCCAATTGTCATGGAATTTAATGTGTTTATTTATGCATGCATATAAATTGTGGTTTTTAATTCGATTCATTCGGATTCGTTTTTCCTCGTGAGAAAATCCACGAGTAGATTAGGATTTGTTTGATTTGATCAATGTAATAGACTAGTCTAGATCTAGGTTTATTTATTTTTTGTAAATAAATTATAACCGGATCGAAAATAAGGACGAAGACGAAGAATTAAAGGACAAAAATCGAGAATCCCAGGCGTGGGCGCGTCAAGTCATGCCCAAACGCGCCAAGGGAGGCACGCCACGACGACGCGACGCTGGAGCAATGACGGGCGCCGTGAGGCTGAGCAGCGGCGAGATCCGCCGCCAGACGGGCAGACTAGGCGCGCTGCACCGCAAGGGCTGAGAGGGGGCCGGAGGGGGTGATGAGTTAATTTTCTCAGTTAAGGTTGCTGAGGTTCGGGCGGCATGGCGTCTGCCGAATCAAGGTGGCGCAATTCTAGACGCTGTCACTGCCGAAGCGAGGAGTCGCCTCGACCTGCCCACCGCTGTTTTCCTGTAGAGAGGTGCGAGGTCTGTGGAATGAACTTGGCCAAGTGGCGGGCGGATCGCGGCGTGCATCCATTGCGAGCTACTGGCGTGGCGTTCGAGGCGGTATTTTCGAGACGATCGAGTGGGAGAAATTCAAGGCGGTGTTTCTTCAAGATCAAGCCAAGAAAAATCAAACCATGACAATTGGATAATTTGTGCCCAATATGTTTATTTTCTGTTTTACTTGATTTATTATTGTCTTTATCTTATGCTTTTATTTAATTTGTTTAAATGTGTTTTGCATGAGAGTTGCCCAATGAAAAATCTCACCTTAAAAATTACTAAGTATGTTTAAATAATTAATTGACAATTTTATTCCGGATAATAAAATTGAATTAATTTTGACCTCCATGATTTATTTATTTGTGAATTCTTTTGGAGAAATTCCCCCACGACTATTAAAAGTTAGCTTTCACATGAATGAATTCCAAATGGATGATTGTGGATTATTACTAGTGGCGGCGATGACCCTCCCCACGGGCTCGTTCAATATGAAATAATAATCCTCATTTAATCATGGTTATTACTTAGGTATAAAATTGATATGCATATACTTCCCGAAGTCCCCTCAATTTTATATTGGTCAAGGAGCCAACTATTAATCCGAATATTAAAGGTTTGTAACTGTTCTTGTTTGTAACCTGCTTGAATGTGTTTAAATAATGACCCACCCCACGTGGCTTATTTAAACTGTTTTAAGATGTTGGCTGATACATGTTCATATTTTTTTTTTGAGATTTTAATATGATGCATGTGATCGAACCTTGTGATATACTTGTGCTTATGCATATAGTTATTTATTTCAGTTTAGCATGTCGTAACCTTTTAATCCACTGGTAATATACTTAAAGTCAATACAATATGTATGGAAACTATATTGATTGGAAACGAAAAATTATCCTAACTGCACAAAAGCACAAGTGGATTCTTGACACACCAAAATCAGATGAGCCAACTGACGAAGTCAAAAATCTTGGGACTCGTCGGATCACCTTCTGAGAGATGTGTAAATCGCTAAAAATGGTGGAGGGCAAACCCGTAAGGGATTACGCCCTCAAAATAGATGGCCCATCTGAACAAACTTGAGATTCTGAGTGCAGATTATAATCTAGAGACTCAGATGAATTTGGTATTTCACTCTCTGCCCAAAAGTTTCTGAGCATTTTGGCCTCGCTAGCTGATTTGTTGCAAGCTTTGGTCTCGGCAGAGATATTGATGGGGCACCAAACTCAAGCTTTAACGGCAAGTGGTAAGTCTTCATTTTCTAGGCCAAGGGTAGGCAAGAAAAAGAAGAGGACCAAAAGCCATAAGCAATAAAACTCAACTGTTGCCAAGGGCAATGGTAAGATGAGGAATGCTTGTGGTGTCAAGGAAAATCCAAAGAGGAAGTGCTTAAGCTGCAGTGAGAGAGGACAATGGAGGTTTGCCTGTTCCAACCCCAAAAGGGATGGAAAGAAAGGTAATTCTCACGCACTAGTTGTTGAAACTTGTTTAGCGGCGTATACTTCTCATTCGTGGGTGGTTGATACGAGATCCACTAATCATGTTTGCTTCACGGGTTCAAACTGATCCGGCAACTTAGTGGGAGTGAGATCCTCATCACACTGGGCGATGTTACGAAAGTAGCAATTATTGCAATGCTACGTAAGTGGCAGATATTGCAATGCTACGATAAGTAACGATTATTGCAATACTACGCAAGTAGCAGATATTGCAATGCTACATGAGTAGTGGTTAAAGCAGTGGGAGAAGTGCACCTGTCTTTTAAAGACGAAGTTTTTTTTGAGATTATCTTTATGTTCCCAGTTTTGGAAAGAATTCACTTTCAGTTTCTAAAATTTGATTAAAGGACACTAAGTTTCTTCTAATAAGAATGACATCATTTCTTGAAATGATGAGTGTATCTATTATGGGACATTGGTCGAATAATCTCTATACAATTAACTGTGCACACCACTCACGAAATGCATCCTATAACACATCAACTATTTCCGAGAAAAGAAAACGTTCATCAGACATGAACGAGACACTTCTTTGGCATCTAAGATTGAGTCATATAAATCCAAAGAGGATCCAAAGGTTGATAAAAGATGTTTCACTGGAGTTTCTCCAAGTTGAACCAATTCCAACCTGCGAATCATGTTTGGAGGGTAAAATGACCAAGAGGGCATTTGGATCCAAGGGGAATAGAGCCAAAGAAGTGTTAGAGATCGTTCACACAGATGTATGTGGTCCAATTTCAACCAAAGCAAGAGGAGGTTATGAGTATTTTGTCACTTTTATTGATGATTACTCAAGGTACGATTATATTTTCCTTATGAAGCATAAATCTGAGACCTTTGAGAAATTCAAAGAATTTAAGGCTCAAGCAGAGAATCATAGGGAAAAACGTATCAAGTCTCTACGATCTGATCGTGGAGCCGAATACCTCAGCGATGAGTTTTTGAACTACTTACCTGATGAAGGGATTGCATCCCAACTCACTGCACCCGGAACCCCTCAATAAAATAGGGTTGCAGAGCGAAGAAACATAACTCTTTTGGAAATGGTTAGATCTATGATGAGTTATGCGGATCTTCCCAAGTCGTTCTGGGGTCATGCCTTGGAAACAACAGCTTACATTCTGAACTTGGTGCCATCCAAATCGGTTCCCAAAACTCCCAAAGAATTATGGATCGGGCGCAAGCCTAGTATGAGACACATGAGAATTTGGGGGTGTCCGGCCTACGTGTTGGACAAGGAAGCCGGTAAATTGGATCCTCGATCAGAATTAAGGTTGTTTGTAGGATACCCCAAGGGAACAAAAGGGTGTATGTTCTATGGTCCCGAAGATCAAAAGGTGGTCATAAGCACCCACTTTAGATTTTTGGAAGAAGACTATATGAACGAAAGAAAACCCAGAAGTGAGATTACCTTAAATGAGCTAAGAGGGCAAACCTCAATGCCAATTGTACTAGATGATATACCAAACGACACACTTTTACAACCGGAACCTCGTCGTAGTGGGAGGGTTGTAAGACAGCCCGAGAGATTCATGGGAATAGGAGAGTCCTCGGACTTGATTCCCGGACAAGACGAATCAGACCATGGACATATGACGAGACACTCCAAGACAAGGATGCAGATTCTTGGCAAACAACAATGAAAGCCGAAATGGGTTCTATGTTTCATAACAGAGTGTGGGAACTAGTCGAACCACTTAATGGGGTCAAACCCATTGGATGCAAGTGGGTATATAAGAGAAAAAGAGGACCGGACGGGAGGGTGGAAACCTTCAAAGCAAGACTAGTGGCGAAAGGTTATACTCAGAAAGAAGGGATCGATTATGAGGAAACTTTTTCGCCCGTAGCCATGCTTAAGTCTATCCTTATTCTCTTCGACTTTGAAATCTGGCAAATGGATGTCAAGACAGCTTTCCTTAACGGAAGTCTTGATGAAGAGAATGCAACAACCCCAAGGCTTCATTGAAAAAGGCCAAGAACACCTAGTTTGTAAGCTCATGAAGTCCATTTACGGACTCAAACAGGCATCCAGAGCTTGGAACCAATGTTTTGATCATGTTATAAAGTCTTATGGGTTCGATCAAAATGAGTTTGAAAGTTGTGTGTATAAAAAGCGTGTCGGAACTGCATTGTTATTCTTAGTACTATACGTAGATGACATTCTGATCATCGGGAATGATGTAAAGGTGTTATCAGACGTAAGGGCATGGCTTTCAAAACAGTTTGATATGAAAGACTTAGGGGAAGCCGGACACATCCTTGGGATCAAGATCACTCGAGATCGCAAGAAAAGGATGATAGGCTTATCGCAAGCTTCATACATAGACACTGTCTTGAAACGATTCAGCATGCAAGATTCCAAGAAAGGCTTCGTACCTTTCAGACATGGAATCCATCTATCCAAGAAAATGTGCCCTAAGATGCAAAAGGAGATAGATGACATGAGAGGCATTCCTTATGCTTAGGCTGTCGGAAGCCTTATGTGTGCAATGCTGTGTACGAGACTGAATATCTTTTTTGTTGTTGGCATGGTGGCAAAATATCAAAGTAACCCATGGAAAGAACATTGGACGACAGTTAAAAACATTCTGAAGTATCTGAAAAGAACTCGAGATAGAATGTTAATTTATCAGTCAGATAGTCTAATTCCCATCGGCTACACGGACTCGGATTTCCAATCAGACATAGACTCCAGAAAATCTACCTCCGGTAGTGTATTTTGCATGGGGGAAGGAGCCGTGACATGGAGAAGCGTTAAGCAGAAATGCATCAAAGATTCTACCATGGAAACCGAATATGTAACTGTTTGCGAGGCAGCGAAAGAAGCGGTTTGGCTCAAGAACTTCCTAGTGGACTTAGATGTGGTTCCGAATTTGCCCAGCAGAATCACTGTTTATTGTGACAATGCCGGAGCAGTTGCGAATTCAAGGGAACCAAGAGCTCACAAAGCCAGCAAACACATTGACAGGAAATACCATCTTATAAGAGATATCGTTAAGAGAGGAGATATAAATGTGGCAAAGATAGCGTCTGAGGACAACCTAGCAGATCCATTCACAAAGAGTCTGTCTCTGAATACATTCGAGAGACATGTGGAAGGAATGGGTGTCAAGACCATTGTCAATCTGCTTTGAGTATAAGTGGGAGAAAATATTAGGTTTGTGTAGGTGACATTAGATGTCACGGACTACACGAGACATGTTGTAGTATACTTAAAAGCAGACTTTGAGTATAAGTAGGAGATTGTTGGGATTATACTGGAAAATATGTTTTTACTTTGTATAATCAAAAACTGAATTTCGGATTTATTTACTGATATAAATTGTTTATCATTGATGCTTTAAATATCATCGAATGTTACATATATTTACTGCATAACTGTTCAATAAATCGTACGTGTTACATTGTAGTTAATTTAGTGATACCAGATCACAAAAGATTAAATTAACAGTCCCTTGTAACTAAAAGTAAGCCATTCACGACCTAGATGGAAATGAACAATCCATCGTGAAAGGTTGAAGTGTAAGGCTCAGATTGACTTGTCTTGACCAAGAGATTACACTAGTGCATGACTGATGCACTGAATAGGACCTACAAGAGGATAAATTCTTCAGAACTGAACAAGGAAGAATTAGACCTCAATGGTTCGTTATTTTCAATCTTCGTTCCTTAAATAGGATCACGTGGGATTGGTAACTATTGCTTTGACTTATCATGGGTAGAGAATCAACGAGATTCAATACTTTTTATCTTGAGCAATATTATTGGTCACATGTGATTGCTAAGATTTAATACGGAGAATCGTGTGCAAGTACGCTTGTTCGATTTGCCCCCTTGGGAGGTTCATAAGCTTTACCATACCAAATCTTGCAAGTGGAATTAGTTTCCGGTATGGATAATAATGTTGAACCGTTCCTTGACCAAGGACAAAAGATATTAATTAACAGAAAGCTATTTCAGTGGCTTGAATTAATTAATGGGCTAGATAATCTTAAACACGAGAAATAATAACCGGGAGCCATATTGACTGTAATATGGGTTAAGATGGATAGTGCAATATTAATTATGTAGTGGGATTAATTAATATTTATGGGCTTGAATAATATTGTGGCTTAATATTGATAATTCAAGATCCATTGGAAGATCCAATCTTAATTCTCCTAAAGGCCCCCTGAGTAGCCCAACATATAGTCCAATAACTGAAAAAAGGTGTTTAAAATAAAATAAATATTGTTGCTTATTTTTCCTCAATATTTTCAAAATTTATGGATAAAAGGGGAGAAAGTTTTTCTTTGAATTTTGTTATGGAATGAAGATATGTATTCTTGGAATACAAGATTATCTCATTAAATTCAAGAAATCTCCCACTTGGTTATTCATGAAGATAATTTCGAAATTTTTGAAATATAAAGGGCAAGAAAGATTTTCTTGAAAAGATATTATGGAAGATATGTATTTCTTGAAATACAAGAATATCTCATAAATTCAAGAAGATCTAAATCTTGGAATCTTGCCTATTATTTTCGAAAATATCCCATAACAAAGAGTAGGTGGGATTTTGTGGAATATTATAATTATGGGAAAAAGAATATAGGAGATATATTCAAGATTTTTTGGGGATCAAGAAAAGATTTTTCCACATTATTTTCTACCCAAAATTTCGTCCACCACCGTCTATAAATAGGGGATGAATGTTTCATTACCAGTAACACACGAAAATTGGTTTTTCGAAAAAATATCAGCGTCGATAAAATATCAAATATTTTGAAACGTCGACAGATTGTGTATTTTCGAAAAATGTCAATTGTGAGTGTACAATTCCATGTGCTGGAAAAATTAGTAAATCCACAAAGGTGGTGCAACATAATTTATTTTCCTTTTGTTAATTGTTCACAAGTGTCCTTCCACTGGATAATCGAATAAGGGCTAAGGGAATACTTGGGAAGTTCTTTTGGTTAGTCTAATCAGCCAGATCACTGCCATCCCAAGAGGTACTTTCACGTAAACTCGTAGAATTCCGCATGCGTAGGATTTACGTGATTTAATTATATGTATGATATGTTGTTGAATTATTATTTGAATTAATATATGATTAATTCATGCTAGTAATAATTATAAGAATTAAATTTGTATTTAAATATTCAACCCGAATAAATCTGTGCAACTTATTCCCCAACACCACCTCCATTTGTAGCGAAATTGAATCCATGAGTGCTAGATTCTGGTGGGGCACAAATGCTAATGATAAGAAGGTTCACTGGAAAAACTGGAAAACTCTCACCAAACCGAAGAATGAAGGCGGAATGGGATTCAGAGACCTGGTCCTTTTTAATAAGGCTTTACTGGCAAAACAAATTTGGAGAATGATTGCGAACCCAGACTCCTTGGTCACCAGATTTTTTAAGGCCAGATACTTTAAACACATGGACATCATGGAAGCATCCCTGGGATCTAATCCGTCGTATATATGGCGCTCTATGCTATGGAGCAGGGAGGTCATTGCAAATGGTCTATGTTGGTCCCGGTGCAAACGAGTCTTACACGTGTATGGGGGGGGAATACACGTGTTCAGTGTTTTTAAAACTTTTTCTTACTGAGGTCAGCTTGGGTCAGATAATCCTGAAGATTAGGTTCTGAGAAGCACAGATCGCTCTGAGTCAAAGTCTACTGAGACAGTGATCCTGAGCTGCTTTCAGATACCTCAGATAATCCCAACTGAGTCCTGAGTGACAGAGATCCTGAGTTGCTTTGATCAGATAACTATCTTACTGAATCCTCAGAAGAGAGTTCAGTTTGGTAACTATCTATTCTAGCTACTCAGTCGTGCGGAATGGTTGGCCCTTAGTTTATACTCGTTTTAAGCTTTGCTGAAAACCTTCCCTTTATGAATTAGTGATTAAGTTGTGATTCACTTATGCAACTTCAGTAGATTGATTCCAACTGAATATCAGTGAAAAGTATGCTTTCAAAATCAAGTCAATGCAACAGTTAAGCACAGATAAGGAAAGCAATAAAGAACACAGCAATTATAGTGATTCAGAGACTCAAGCTCCTACGTCCACTCTCCCTGACTCTTCAGAGAAATTCAATATTCACTTCTAAGTTTTTTTACTACCTCGTAGTTTACTTACTCAACTCGACCCTGAGTTTTCTGACTACTCCACGTAGTTTACTTACTCAACCCGACCTTGAGTTTTCTGACTACCTCCGTAGTTTACTTACTCAAACACAAACAAGCTTTCAGACTACCCCTGTAGCTTACTAACTTCTCCTCTAGAGTTTTCTAACTACTCCGCGTAGTTTACTAACTCTTTACAACTCTACTCACCAACAAACACACTCCAACTACCTTCTCAAGGGTTTGGGGTTTCTCGGTTGGTTTCCAACTAGGATGAGATATCCTTTACAATGAAGCACAATGCAAAGGGTTAGGATATCTCGACTAAGCTTTGGATAATTCTTATCAAGCTAGGCTTAGTATAGTGAGCTCTCTTCAATATAGAAGCACTTGGGAAATTCTAAGTTTTTTCGAAAAGCTTTAACTTTTGCAAGAATAAGTTTGAGCTCTTGAGTTGCGTATAAATTTCCCGTAACCTTACAATGTAGAGGGTCACCAAAGATTTATAGGCATACACCAAGGTCACTTTTGAAAACTATCCGTTGGAGAGATAGCTTCGTGAGTTTCCTCTTAAGGTGTGTGAGGAACGGCTATATTTAGGGTTTGAACCTCCCTAACACGTTTTAGGCAATAGTCTTTCACGTAGCCGGTCTTCACTTTTTGCAGTCTGGAACTTTGTACATCTGACATCTTTTTTTTGACTTTATCCTTTGTCGATTAAGGTATAGATGGTATGATGTTGTCTTCCTCCTTTTTGACTTTTGTCTTCAGTTAAAGGTAGACACCTTCAACGGCTCTTTTGGTTACAAACTCTGAGTTTGATATAACCTTAACAACACTTCTGACTTAGTTCCTTTTGTCTGCATTTGAATGTCTTGGCAAATATCTATTATCTAAAGAATCGCGATCTTCTCGATGTTGCATCCTTCGGATAGATATATTGATTGCCTCTAACATTCAGTTTATATTGAGCATTCAAGACATTCTTGAGTCTTGATGATCATCGTGCCTTGATATTCTTGATCTTGATCTTGATCTTGATCTTGTGTCTTGAGAATCTTACGAGTCTTGAGTCTCTTCGAGTCTTGAGGTCTTCTCGAGTCTTTATAGTTTATCTTGGTGATATCTAGTCTTAGTCTTTGAGTCTTGATTCTTGAAGATCCCATTGAGTCTTGATATCTCGATTTCATCTTTGAGTCTTGGATACTTCAGTTTATCTTGAAACTTGATTTCTTCATAAACATACTGAGTTCTTCAGAGTCTTCAGAACCTATCCTGAACAATATCTGCTGACTATACATTTTGCAGATAACATCCTGAGTACTCTAAAACTGAATCCTGACTCAACTATCAAGATCATTCTGAACATGTCATACTCGGGGGTTTTGGGATTAAATCAAAATCATATATCTTTTATTAAATTCATCTCCCAACAATTTCCCCCTTTTTGATGATGCCAAAACCTATCTTGTTACAAAACATATAACCTATATTCAGGTTTCAGTTTATCCTATTACAAGATTGGTTGTCTCCCAACAATTTCCTGAAACAGATAAACTTTCAACAATTTAAATCATTCAGTAATTTCTTCAGTAATGAATCTCTTTAAGTAGTTCATTACTAAATACTTAAACAAGTTCCCCCATATTCAGACAATTTCTCTTTATCAACATACAATCAGTTCAGAGACATTCATTCAGCATATCAAAATAAAAGACATGTAAATAAGATAATGAGATATTATCTTTTGAGCATAATGATAAATCTTCATTGATGATTGGTATCCCATTCTGATTCTGATGAGTTTATCAACAAAATCAAAAAGACAAAAATTTAAAGATTACGAGAATCTTACGAGTCTTGATCTTGATTTTTGGCTCTTCAGTCTTCTGCTCTTCAGTTTGCTTCATTCTCAACTTCATCAGCGGGCACCTCCAGGTCGAACATTCCGAAAAATCTCTTCTTTAGCTCATTTCTCTCCTTAATAATGTCCGGATTGTTCCCTGTTAAACCCAACTGACCAGCATACTGAGCAATTTCTTGAGTAATGGCCTTTTCATTCACCAAGCCATTATCAAGTCTTGGAGGAGGATATGAATATGGACCAGGGGCTACTATCTGTACCTCTCCTTCATCCTCAAGGTTAATCCAGCCCTGTAGATACTTTGGATAGAAGGTTAGGAGATATTCAATGAATGCTTCATTCTGATCTGAGCTTTCCCCTCTCCATTCCCTGAGAACATCATAATTGAACCAGAAGGTTCTCTTGACTTCTTCCCACATATCGTTGAGTTTGATAGGCATCCATTTATCAACGTGGGGCCACTTTAGTGCTTTTGATGTCCCTTTCCTCTTGCTGCAAAACTTCCTCGAATTCACTCCTCGCGCTCGCTCTTCCTCTATCTTCTTCTTCGATCCGCGAGGCGCTCACGAGACCGGCAACGGCTTTTCTTAGCTTGTTCTATTTGGAGTGTCTTCAGAGCATCTCTCGTGTTGAAGACTTTCTTATGAGGTTGAGACTCAGATTCTTCTTTATCTTCATCCAAAATCAGCTTTCTCTGGATTGGCTTAGAAGCCTTTTCACGCTTGCTTTCAGGTTGAACAACGCCCAAGGCTTTCCTCTTCATAGGCATTTCAAAAGAAGAACTGGCTTGTTCCAACCTTTGCTCCAAAGACTTTCGGTTTCTCTCTTGCAACATCAAGCATGGTTTGCTTAGAAACTTCGAGTGTAGATAAACTTTCTCCACCGAAATAACTTTAACTTCTCATTAACCTTGACTTCTCTTAAGGCTTTGGCTAGGTTATACATTTCGAAGATCTTTCGAGCCTTCTTCTCCAAAAGTCGTGCCATGAACTTTCTCGAGGTCTTCACCTTCCTTTTCCCCTTCTTGGCACCGTAATTTGGAAGAAATCTGAGAATCTTTCATCCATGTGATATTGCTCTTTGCTCACACAATGGATCTCTCCTTCATCGATCTTGTTACTTCCATCCTCACGATGTGGTTCTTAGTCACGAAAACTTCTTGATAAGTGGGCAAAGCCCGGCGGAGAGTGCTTCTTTGAACATCTCTGTCATCTTAGTCATGAGTACTGAGCTCATTTCCTCAACAACAGACTTGATTAGCACCTCATTCTTCTCTGTCAATTTCACCTCTAGGAATTCAGAACTCTCCTGGTGTTTACGCTTCATTTCGGCCTTAACTTCGGCCTTGACTCCTCGAACTTCTCATTCGACTTTTCTTCCATGGAGGTCATCTGGGTGGTCGAGTGTTTTGGATTAGCACCGGCTCAAGAAGAGTTCGTTTCCATCTGTTGAGCTTGATTGGCCAATGTTTCTTCCATCTGAGCAATTTTGATCATTATTGGCTCAACCTTCTCAAGTTTCTCCATCAAGGGAGTGAGATCATTCTCAGGAACCTTCTGCACCTTCTGTGCTGTCTGATCATCCTGAGCTTCGGCTTCGTCACGAGCTCAGAAATGAGCCTCGATCGTATATATCGAGACAATTCAAATTAAAGATAGAACTTTCGATAACTTTGGCATAATTGTCAATAGTGCAAAAGGTTACTGAAAAGTGCTAACTTCGATCGAGGTTGACCAATTTCAAGTTGATCGAAGTCTCCTTTTCCATTTGAGACGATCCTCAACATCTCCTGTTGGTCCCCATCTCCATCTTGAGATTTGTCTCCGCATTCTATTGGCTTTTCTCTCGGTAACTTCCTCAACCACTCATCAAAATCGGAGTTTTTCATCCCGAGCTTTGTCATTCGAACCCCGAGAAGTCATCGAAGGTCATCTCCTCATTCCACCCGCTTCCCTCCGAAAAGCAAATATCAAGTATCTCGGGAGAGTCGATTGAGGATGAACACTTGTCCTTAATCTGAAGAAAACATCTTGCGGATCGAGGGTATGAGTTGAGCTCGGGGTAGCGGTCAAGAATGAACCGTTCCCTTGCTCCTTCAACTTCTTCACCTCGCCCTTTCTTCCATTTCCATTTCTTCGTTCGGTTGAAGCATCACCGTGAGGATCAAGCGATAATCACCCAGAGCTCATCAAGAATATTCGCTCCCGAGCCTCGGCAAAGATCTCGAAGTTTGTCGGTCCCGTCCTCGGTTTGCATCCCCCAAGTGGGTTCTAAGGCTGGTGGCATATCCTCGGTTTGAGTCAAAGCTCTTGATCTGAGCTGCACATCTTATCGACTCGGTAGCTCTTACATCTGAGCTTTCGCATTTGAGTAGGCATCTCTAAGGTCTGAGCTCCTTTAAAAATTTCTGAGAAATTTTATCTGAAATGACGATGTCTCGAAAGCACCTCGGAGAAGACACACTCCTCGATCGATCTTGGTCCTAGAGATAACCAAGAGCCAACACTTGTAATGGTGAACTCGAGCGGTTTGGCCCTCAGGTTGAATCTCTTCAGAATCACTTCCATCTTCATCGGTGAGAACCACCAATCTTCTGCATTTTGGAGCAAGATCCTTCAAACATCTTTGCTCCTGCTCCATCTTTGCCTCCAACAAAACCTTCCCCCAGTTTTGTTGGGTCTCTTCTTCAGCAAAGAAGGTGATTCTACCTTCTTTTCTCTCTTCTCCCTGATGGCCTGGTTCTTTGCAGCAATGGGCTTAAAGAGAATTTTGGACTTAGGGAATGGGGTCGAATTGGCGAAGATATCCTCCTCCTCTCTGCACATCTCCAAAATATACGCAATTTTGGTGGCATAGTGGATCTTGCCTTTGATTGAGATTACCCCGTCAACCTTCCTCAAAACTTTGGTCTGCTCACTCACCATCCCAGATCAGAATTTCAAAGTCGGTGGTGGGTGAGGCCTCGATCGCCATCATCAATCGAGCTTGAGTCTTGATCTTTGATGCACTTGCTCAAATATCCATCAAAACACGATATTGTGGCTTCAGGTGCCTTTTATGCGATTAATTTCACAGGATTCTCGGCAATCCTATCTAAAAGACTCTCTCTTCACATATACATCGCAGGATCCTCTCCTCTATCACAGAGCTCAAAAACATCATTCAGATTTTTCGGAACTATATACAAATCCCTCTCAAAATCAATGTATTTGGACGACCGCTCTAAATGTCATACAGTAATTTTAGAATGTCCATCTTCTTCATCTATTCTCAAGTTACAGATGAATTCGATTACCTCTTTCGCGAACTCCTGGTCTGGTCGGCTTGACTAGATGGGTGAGTTTAGCCAGCTGAATCATATGCAGAGCCTCCTCTTCTGGCTTTGAGTTGGTTGTGCTTTCGAGTGAGACAACGAATTCGTACCACGACTTGTTGGTTTTGGCTAATCTCTCGAACAGGGTTGGGGCCATTTTAGAGATTTGTTTGGAGAAAAGAAATGAAGCTTTTAGGGTTTAGGAATTTCTGGGCAAAGGATTTGGAAACGAAGGGTTTGATAAAATTTTGGCTTGAAAGGCTTCTTAGGGTATATAAGCTTAGAAATCGTGGGTATTCGCGTTGGTTAGGTGAAAAGCAACGGTTGAGATTAATCTCTGATTAATCGGGTATACGAACCGACGATCTCCAAAAAATAAGCCGCCAAAACATCCTCATTGGTCATTAATGTAGCAGAGCATTAAATGACCGTTGACCTTCTTCGGAATTTAAAATGATCCCGCCCAAAAACATTCCTCAGGTGTTTTGTATTTATTGCAAATGATTACTGAGTTTCACTTAAGCAATAAATGAGTCGCATGAGTCATTACTTCTTCAGACTAATTTTCCTCTATCAGTCTTCTTCGAAAATTGATCTTGATAAAATGTCGATATAATCTTGAATCTTGAATTGGTTCAAGATCTCTTGAAATCTTGACCTTCATAGAATCTGAGTTTCACGAGACTCGATTCAAGATTTCCATTTTATCCTAAGCATCTCGGTAGAATTATGAAAAACTTCATGCATCCAAAATCTTCAATTTTTAGATTTTACTCTATACACTGGTTCTAACATCCCTAATTCAACCGAAAGTTCATGAAATCTTGATTGACCAAAAGGTTTGGTCAAGATATCGACTCTCTCTATCGTTATGAATTTTCTCCATCCTTATGTCCTTTTCTCGACATGATCTCGATGAAGTGATGTCTAATATCCACATGCTTGCATCCGGGTGTGTGCAATCTGGGATTTTGTGAAATAGAATGACACTATTATTGTCACAAAATATTGGTACTTCATTGGCTTCAACTTTATAATCCCTTAATTGTTATATATTAAAGAAGAATCGAAGCCTTTCCTCGCACCCATGTATTCAAACAATCTTTGGTTGCTTTTGAGGTCTGTTTTCTTCAAAACCAAGATATCACCACTTCCTAGAAATTGACAAGTTCTGAAGTGGACTTCTGTCATTCGCAACCTCCATAATCGAAGATCCGAGTAACCAATTAATTCAAGGTTATCATCACCGGATACCACAATCCTCTATTCATCAGTGCCTTTAAGATACCTCAGTATCTTTTTGGCAGCCTCCATGTGACTAAACTTAGGATTAGCTTGGTATCTTGCACATATCCCAACAGCAAATGTTATATCCGGCCTACTTGCTGTGAGATAGAGCAATGATCCAATGATTCCTCTATAATCAGTGTGAACTTCTTGTTTGCCTTGAAATCGGGATCCATCTTGTAGAATTAGTATTCATGGGAATCCTAAACGCATTGCAGTCTGTACACCATATTTGGCAATCAGATCTCTGGTGTACTTTGCCTGGTTGATGAATATTCCTTCCTTTGATTGTTTCACTTGAAGACCTAGAAAGAAATTCATCTCTCCCATCATTGACATCTCAAACTTGCCTTTCATCAGTGTTGAAAACTTTTCACCACGGTGATGGTTTGAGATCCAAAATGATGTCATCAACATATATCCGAACTAGTAAGATATCTTCCCCATCCTTTATCCCTAAACGAGTTCTATCAACGATTCCTTTGACAAAACCATGGTCAAGAAGAAACCGAGAAAGAGTATCATACCATGCTCGGGTGCTTTGCTTGAGACCATACAAAGCTTTTCCGAGCACCATAAACTTGGTCATTCTATTTGAAAACCGGAGGTTGTTCCACATGTTGGGAAATTTATAGTTTTGATGAAAGTTCCAAAAAACACATGGTCTTTAGGTGATCGATGTTTACATTAAAGCTATAGGAGACCGGTTAATGATTGTATAGAAAAACCGATGTAATAGATAGGTCACATATCGAGGGGAACTCAATATGTATAGGTCGATCTCAAGAATCGGAAGAAAGTCGATATCCGATTTGGGAAAGCCGATATCCAAAGATCGATCGATCCGATCTTGTCGATAACTCAATGAAGTCATGAAGCTCAAACTTAGAATACTCAAGATCGATGACTTCCGTAAGATCGTACGGAAGACCTACATCGCCGTAGAGTCATGAAGCCAAATCTTGAAGCTAAGTCAACAGCGCCCGCGAAGACTCCATCGTGGATTCTTCCAGATCGATCGATCGTTTCCATAAGATGAAAACCGATGTTTCATCTTATCATACGTCTGCGATCTAAACAAGAAGAAGACCAACCTTAGTTGGAGAACAACATCAAAGCAAGGCTTTCATCCAATAAGGAAGAAACACGTATGAACAGAGCCGATACTCATGGATTCGATGTTGCTCTCTCAAACGGCTATAAAATACACATTCACGCTTTTCGGCCATCTGCTTCTCAAGACGTCACATCAAGCTGCAACTCTATTAAAATAGCACGAGATTCAAATTGCTCTCCAACGGCTCTTTGATCTCAAGGTCTATAAATATGGGATCACACTTCAGAGTGAAAAAACGGAAATGCTTGGACAAACAACATAATCAAGAAGCTCAAACTATAGTCAGATTTCCGCACGAAGAACACAACAACAAGCTTATTTTATATTGTGTTCATCCCATAAGTTCTTAGCAAGAAATCTTTTCATCTAGCTTTTTAGATCATTGTGCAAGGAAAGATTTCATAGTTGGAACCTCAACAATCTTACCCAAACCCCAAGTTAGGATAAGTTGTTTAGCAAGATTTCGATCTAGGGTTTCTAATGATCGATTTACAGGATCGGTTGGAGTGAGAACTCTTAAAACATCTCTGTTGGTGTCTTGGTTGACTAACACACTAAACTAAGTCCATCGGTTAAGTCGGTTAAGTCGGTTAAGTTGGTGCCCCTTGAAAGGGAAGAGTGGACGTAGGGGGCTGGGTTTGTCCTAACCACTATAAATCTTGTGTGCGCTTTATTTCTTTGATTAACAAGCTCTCCATCGCTTCTTAAAAGCGCATACGTTTCTAAGTTAAGATCGAACCCAAGCTTCGATCCGATCTTTGATATTTCATCATCCGATTTAAAAAAGATAAAACTTGAATCGATTTATACAAACCGGTTTTTCACACGGGTAAAACTTAAGCTTCCGCACACATCGCTTAATCGATAGTTACCGAATCGACCGCTTTTTTCAAGAAGTTGGTTATCGAGACCAAACCGATTCACTCGCACTGATCAAAGTATCCGCTTCACACCGATCAAGACGAAAAGTTTTTCAAAGTCTATTCACCCTCCCCTCTAGACTTACGCCCTCACTTAACCCGTTCGGGACCTACAAGTGGTATCGAGGCGGTTGGTTCTTCCGACCACCGACTTCGTGTCATTGTGGTCAATCGAATCGATCTTGAAAAAAACCGCTTTTAAAAATCATTCATTTTCCAAAATCACTCAAAGATGGATAACACGTCCGGTATGTATCATGATCTCGCGAAGTTCTCAATTGATGAGTATGCAGATTGGCTATATATATGTCCAACCATCTAGGCTCGATCAAGGGCGAATGATGGAAGTCATCGAGAGGACCCATCATCATTTACTACAATCCTGCAATGGAGGAGATCCGGACTTTCCTACGCGAAGTCTTGTACGAAAAAAAAGCCCAAAATTTCGATGGACACGAAGAAAAAGAAAACGCATATCTGACACCATTGCAAGACATATCATCATGAAGACAATGGATAAGGTCACCAAAGAAAAGATTAAGTATCTCAAATCAAGCTGAAAAGCAATGTGGGATACTCGTGAGATCTGCGAGGAAATGAACAGATAAAAAAGATACTCAAGCTTAACCGGTGAAGTTCGAAAACAAGATGTCTCCCATGAAACCATCAATGAACTCGATGGAAGAATTACAATGTCTATAAACAAGCTTCGAGAACTTGGTAGAGATGTCCGATAAAGATATCAACTATAAGATCCTAAGGTCTCTCAAGAAGTGGGACATGAAGGTCCGCAGAATCAAAGATTGCCGGGACATTTCAAGAATGAAACCTAGTAGCTTGTTCTTGAGTCTTAAAGCTCACGAGTTCGACTGATTGAAAGAGGTCAAGGATCCTTTGAAACCTCGACTTCAAAATCGGGTTGCTTTCAAGGCAACCAAAAAGCGAACAAAGGCCAATGAACCCATTGGAAATATATTAAGTCGGTAATAGATCGCGTTGCTTACCGCCTTGAGAAGTCGATATACAACTTGGTAAGTATCGAAGATTCTAAGGACTATCAACATAGTAGGGCCGAGATAGGAGATCGATAATAGATCTCCGTAAAGAACCCGGATCCGATGATCGGAGGATCATAGAGATGAAAGGGAAAGAGATAGTCGACGGCAGATAACCAATCGATAGAAGAAACTCCTATCGAAAGGGAAATCACCGATAGGTCATATATGGAGTGATTCACCCGGAAGGAAAGGAACAGTGGATCCAAATGCTTCAATCGTAAGCCAGGTCACTATAAAGACGAACCCTGCACGGACGCCGAGAGAGAGGAAGAAAAGAGGAACAAAAGAGAGCAACGGTATAGAGACGGAAAAGCCATGGTTCCGATACGTCGTCAGAATTGACGATTCCTATTTCCGAGGGACTCCTGATATCCTCTGTGAAGACTTCACCTCGACAAGATCCCTTCTATGAAAATGAAGATCCGATATTCTCGCCGGGACGATGATGAACTCGCCGATGGCCGGGAGGACCAGGTCGAGGTAACCTCCAAACCCCCCGCTCGCTTTTACACTCTATTTCATTAAAGACACCTGGGGAGATTGACCGCAGATCTCCATCTTGCTTGACGATCTCTCAATGCAAGAGAAAACTTATGCTATTGTGGAAGCCGAGAATGATAAGCCGAGGACCGTAAATAATCGACTTTGAAGAAAATGATCTCGGAAAAGCCTCCGAACTTAGATCACCAAATCGCTTTCGTAGGTAATCGAGGAATTTAAAATTCTCAAAAGTTAAAGCTTCCGATCTGAGATCAAAGATCGATGGAAATTAACGTAAAGCAAGCCGATGACTTCAAAATCTTGCAAGCAAAATTCGATGAGCTATTCAATGCATGAAAGTCCAAAATCCTCTGAGGATAATCTGCGTAGAAAATAGATGTTTTTTTCAAAATCATCTCAAACCGTTAAAAACATAAACCTATTTTTCGAGTAAAGATTGATAAGGAGGACTTGGCTATGAGAAACCCTCCACATCCTCAAAAAGCCCCGATCGATTCATCTCGAAAGGTGTAATCGCATTTAATTTTCAAAAAAAGATACACCAAAAGCTAAACTTGTATCTAATAGGGGTAAAGAGACCGGGTTGAGCGGGTAAGGCTAAGTGCCTAACCGAAAAAGGGAATGTAAATGGACCCCAACCGTAAAAGCATCAAAGAGGATCAACGGAAGAACCCATTTTCAACCCGATCAATGATCGAAATCGAAAAGACAACCTACAAAAGGGGAAGTCTAATCTGAGACCCAATCAAGGTCACCGCCTAATAAGCATGTTCGTAAACCGCGAAAACCATCTATGCGAAAAAGGATATGAATCTTTTTGATGGTAGCAAATGTACCTACCCCTATAGTCGAAATTTAGGGTCACCGTTTTAATCGATAAAAAAGAAGACAAACCGAAAAGTTAAATCATAAGTCTTCTAAGTCATCCAAGTTCACACAAGTAATCATACAAATCGAAAAGCATATGAGGATAAGTATGATTATGTTGATGAATGGGAGACAAATCGCCTTCCTTCCGACCGATCACAATAGAAGTGCTTTCTTTTGTATAGATCCCAAATCCAAACCTAACCCCTCAGACCCAATCCGAAAATTACCTAAAACTCGATCGATTGCGGGTTCGCTCCGCCAACAAAGGAGGTGTGCAAGCAACTATCCGGTACATCGATAGTGGATGCTCAAGGCACATGACAGAAGCAAACATCTCCTCGGTTCTACATAGAATGCGATCTTGGTGATGATAACTTTGGTTATACCAAAGGGTTCTAACCCAGAGAATGATGATGTACAAAGAATCGGAGTCTCGTTTGTCGTAAGGTCCGAAGCACAACCTATTATCGGTTTCACAATTCTCAAGACAACGGATTCAAAGTTGAGTTCTCGACCGATCAATGCACTATCAAGAATCGAGTCACTCAACGAGATTTTGCTAACTCGGTTCAAGAAAAGGGACGATCTACAAATTGATTGGAACAGATCAAGAAATCGCGTGCTAATTGTTAAGAGTTCCAAAAGTAGCGATTGGCTCTGCGCAAAAGAATGAGCCATCCGAACTTTAAAACTCTTAATAAGATAGCGAGGATGTCTCTAGTGGAAGGACTTCCAATGAAGTGTTCTCAAAGGATCAGACATGTTACGCATGTCGGAAGGAAAAACAGTCAAAGCTTCATTCAAAGGAATTTCCGGACCAAAGATCCAGCAGAGTAATCTGCAAATTGCCTTCATATGGATCTGTTTGGACCGATTACGGTCGATCTCAGCGAACGGACGCAAATACACTCTGTAATCGTGGATGACTATTCCAATTTTACAGGGTTATATTCTTACATAAGAAGAATGAGGCGACAACCAAGATACCCGGTCGCTAAGAAAATTACAAAATGAGAAGGGTGTCTTCGATCGATATAAAGTCACCGCATTTACGAACTCCTTTATTCTTGATTTTGCTCTAAGTTTGGTATACTGACATGAAACTTCAAATGCGAGGGCCTTGTAATGAATGGAGTAAATTTGAGCGAGAAACAGAACTCTCAAAGAAGTTTGCTCGAACAATGTTAAATTTAACATGCGATACCAAACCGTTTTCCATTTTCAACACCTTTGCATGCCATACGCAGAGCAGATGTCTCGACTAAAGCTCTACAAAACACCCTATGAACTGTGGAAGGCGAAAAAACCTCGTGTTTTTACTTCCATGTTTTTTGGAGTGCAAGTGTTTCATACACAACAATGGGAAAAGTCGGGTTGAAGACTTTTGAGGCCAAGTCGATGAGGGTATATTTCTAGGGTATTCCTCATCTAGCAAAGCTTTCCGGGTCTACAACAAACGAACCCTAGTTGTGGAAGAAACACCCCATGTAACCTTTGATGAAGCATCTTCTTACGATCAAGAAAAAATCAGCCTCGAGAACAAAAAGTACGATCTACGAAACGATATTCAAAATGGATCTGCTAACGATCAAGGAAAAAGGATCGAAATCAGATCAATTTACATTCCAGATCTAGGTTGATTCACGGATCAATCGGATCTAAGGTAAGATGAAAAAAGCTTCTAAGAAGAATCGAACCATCCTGGTTCGGGAACTTCGGGTTCTCAAATGACATCCCGACATGATGATTCCAACATCACCGAGACTTGTTCTTATCAAGTGGACCATAACCTGCACCACTCCCAATCACTAGTAATAAGATTTTATCGAACGGACGATGTTCTCAAAAACGACGCAAATCGAATTCTGGATAACCACCATCCAACCGATCCGATAATTGGAGACCCGTCGATAAAATTAAAACTAGACATCGACAGGAAAGTGCCATGTATTGTCAAGTATCTATCTATGAAGGAACCAACTACAATCGAGGAAAGCATTACAAGAAAATGCGCAGGAGAGCTGGAGCAGTTCGAGAGAAAATGAAGTATGGGAACTAGTAGATGCACCGGGTCATCAAGACGTAATTGGCAACGAAATGGATCTTCAAGAACAAGAGAGATGAGAAAAATGTTATCACGAAAATAAGGCAAGACTTGTTGCTAAGGGTATTCACAATCGGAAGGAATTGATTACGATGAGACCTTTGCACCCGCCGCAACGCCGCTTTGAAGCCATTTTTTTTTAAATATGCTTCCCACAGGGTTCATCCGAGATGGACGTAAAGAGTGCTTTCTTAAACGGGGTACTAGCGGAGGAAGTTTATGTCGAACAACCTCCAGGCTTTGAAAAGGGCAACCAAGTGTATCGTTTAAGAAAAGCTCTTTATGGCTTCAAAACAACAGTTCATGAGCTTTGTATGATACACTCTTCTGGGTTCTTGATCGAAAGTGGGTTCACTAAAGGAATAAAGGGATGAACCTTATTCGAATAGAAGATGGAGAAGATATTCTGATGGTTCAGATTTACGTGGACGACATCATCTTCGGATCTCCTAACAAGAACCTATGTGAAAGATTCAGCAAACTGATGCAAGGGAAATTCGAGATGTCCATGATGGGTCAGATGAATTACTTTCTAGGTCTCCAAGTTAAACAAAGTACGGGATATTCATCTCGCCAAGCAAAAGTACACTAGAATCTTTTGGCTAAGTTTGGAGTTCAAAATAGTAAGGAAGCCAAAATTCCTATGATGATTGGATTCAAGATGGATCCAGATGATTTGGTCGAAAAACAAATCGGAAGGAATATAGGGCTCTCATTGGATCTTTATTATACCCGATTTGCCGGAGACTCGGATATCACTTTTGCGATGAGGTGTATGTGCAAGATTTCAAGCAAATCCAATGATCCCACCTAGAAGCGACTAAGCGGATTCTTAAGTATCTGAAGGAACAATAAACCTTGGTTTATTCTACCCATCGATGATAATCTAGAGCTTAGTGGGTATTACGATTACGATTATGGAGGTTGCAAGATCGACGAAAAATCAACCTCGAGAACATGTCGGTTCTTAGGAAGTAAACCCGATCTCGTGGTTTTTCAAAGAAGGGCACATCGATTGCGACATCAACAATCAAGCCCCAAATCGCTTCAACAGCTAGAACGTACCTATATTACGTGGCGATAATAGTAGTGCTATTGCAATCACTCGAAATCCGGTTCTACATACAAGATGCAAGCATGTGGATGTCGACACCACTTCATAAGAGATCACGTTGAAAAGAAGAATATCGAAATGGAAAAGATTCATACCTTGATATACGTATATCGATATTCTAACCAAGCCACTAGTTGAGATAAGATTCGAGATTTATGCAACGAGCTAGGACTTCTAGATCTTGGAGAAATGTCACCGAAAATGTTTGATGGAATGTTCTCGAACTAGGTTTGGTTAAGAGACTAACCAGACGAGAGAAATCGATTGAGTTTGGTATCTTAATCGATCTCAAGAGATCGATCGGACTTACACGCTACCGGATCCAAAGGAACCGATCGATTTTAGTTTATCGATTTAAAGTCTATCGGTTTAAAGGAATCGATCGATTCAAGGTTTATCGATTTAAGAAAATGCTTTCATTTAAAGGATTATCTATAGTATTTCTTTGTGATTCGTTTTTAGGTGATATTCAACAAGCAAGATTCGAGATTAAGAGCTAAACAATCGCATAAGAAAAAGGAATTTACACAACGATGAAATAATGTAACTTTTCATTGATAAAAACCGAAGGTGAGGTTACATTTCGAAGTTACAAGTACAAGAAGACCCGAGGTCGAAGACATAAATGTTAACCAAAATCCTAAAACTAGAAACCCTAAACCCTCATCCTAACCCCCGTAAGTGAAGGAAAGAGAGAGATTTTAAACTCTCATTTTCCCCACTTAACAAGGGGGAGAGAGGCTTTAAAGAATAGAATCCCAAGGCGGTCGCAAAAGTCAAGATCAAGAAAACCGGAGCGACAGAGGCCTTGATAGGATTCTAAGCCCGAGCCCTAAAAAAGGAGGAGTAGTAGGGCTCTCCAACAGAAATGGAGCACGTGTGCCAAAGAGTTGGTCGTCGATCTCTCATGGGCACATGTCTTTGATATTTTATACCGACTAAGTCCGATGGTTCTGAATTACATCATCCGTCCTGACACACAAGGTGCATACGGTTGAGAAGTGTCTTCTCGGTTGCAACAAACAGATCCGCCACTTTGGTAGTAGAAGCTTTGCGGCAATCGTATGTGAAATCAAGATGATGAAGAAAACAAAGAATAAGGGATCAAAGGGTTGATTTGAGAAGGTGAAACCATATAAAAGGGTGTAAAAGTGTTTGCCGGAAGTCTCACCGGAAACAAGGGTTCACCAAGATACATGATTCTTACAAAGAAGATAAGTATGGTGAATGGGTGAAGTTGTGTAAAAACTTTGGTCCAATTTATAGAGACCAAGCAAGGATGCAAATGCAATTTTCATTTCAAGAAGCCTATCCGAGAAATTTGCATCAAAAAGGACAGAGTGTAGAAATCACGCGATCGATAATTGGATAAATTAACGGTTGATTGACATATCGAGAGATTGAGGCGATATTTACGCGATTCAATCACGCCTACTTAGGGAATAGAAGCTACTACTCTGGACTAAGTTTTGGCGGTAACACTTATCCCAAGAATTGGCTTAATCAAAAAGAATCGATAAGGTCAACCAAAAATCGATTACTTACGAGCATGATCGGATGAGAATCTGCTTGAGCTTGAAACTCCAATAAATCGATATATCGGTCTATGTCGGAAATATCGGTTGAAGAACTTCAACCCGATCAAGGTGGATCAAAAGGAAATCGGGCGTATTTCGAAAAGATCGCCTAAGCCCAAGTTTCAACAAATCGATGAATTCATTGAAAGGATCAATTGGGAAATTTCTTAAGGCTTAGGCGTAATGATTAAGATCAACAAGTGGAATAAACATTGACAAGTAATATTGATCGATAACAACATCACCAAACCGGACACGATCTCTTCTCTTGTTCTTTACTTATTTATCGGATCGTATCTGAAATTATTTGCCTTACTGTACCCACTATCCTTGTGACGTGTACTCTGCAAATCATTTAATGCGGACGTGGGGTACATGTATTAACCGCTACTTGATCGTGCTTTTAAATCCAAAAGTTTTTTGTTGCGTTTTTCGACCTACGATCAAAATCGCTAAATCTGGAGCGCATAATCTTTTCAAAAGCGATTGATCTTCAAAATCTTGTCTTATTGTACCCTCCGCCTATATAAGATTCATCAAACCTTACGAGTTTTTCTTTTTCACAAACTTGCATTACTCTCTTTGAAAAACTTCAAATTTTCTCTACGTTTCAAAAACGATTTCTTAGAGTTCAAAATCTTCTCTGAAAATTTGAATCTGATGGCCACTCATGGACTAGGAAAGATCATGTGCAATTATGCGAATCGAACCAAGATCTTTGAGGATAAGTTCGCTCGGTTTGGAACCACCGAGGATTCTGAATCCATGGAGGTGGAACAAATTCTCCGGCCGGATCGAAACATATTGCTCGCTCATCGCAATCCAAAGGATGCAAAGATGAAGCACTTCAATTCTTGCGAATTTGAGTGTGAATCTGAAAGAAAAAAACCGGAGACGAACCGATGTCGCTACCAATCAGAAGAAATCAGATCGACAAATGCGTATCACATCACTGATGCTCACCTACAAAAGGCGAATCTCACCGCACACCAGTGGAGAATGAGGACGAAGAAATCGAGAGAGGAGCTTTAAGAGAGGCGCATAAACATCGAAAAGCCGGATTCATCGCGCCAATGCTCAAAAGAAAGACAGATTGTTTGACATTTTTGATTCTCACATCACCAAAATGTACAAAGATGGCAAAGAATAATTGATGGGCTCAATATCAATCGGCACGATTCCTCGAAAAGCCATCTTGCTCCAAGAACACGATTGGAGTCAATGAATCCATGCAAAGTTCTTTTCTCGAAAAAGAGAGTCAAGAATCTCTTCAAGGTTGCATATTGAAGGACAACCGCTAAGCGCTGAATGGAATCCAAATGGATCAAGTCCTACAATGCCTTTCGGTTATATATGGGCCACCAGATTTGATGACAAGGAGCCCACTCCAACAAAATCAAGAAAGGAAAGAGCAAAGAAGTGATCCACACCGGTTGCTCCACGTAAAAAGAAAAGAAAAATCGGTGAAGGCCTCCAAAGAAAGCAAAGCAAGCTACCATGACTTAAAGATTAGAAGATGAGTCGTTTAGCCTTGTTCGCGAACAAAGAACCATGGCAAGCTTGGGCTCGCCCGAAACGATCTGAGGTAGAAGCACAAACCGATAAATCTACTTCTCCTCAACCTCAAGATGCCGCATTAAAAGTCACCGAGCATGTCTCTCCTCGCTGGTTCACTCGCCATGAACTCCGAACTGATTTCCACTTTAACCAATCGCATAACTTCCGGTTCCACATCTCATCCAATGTATCCGACAGATAATTCCAGATCCAGATCAACAAAGACCATCACCGAAAAATGGTCGACTAAGAGTTGAACGAGATTGATGAGACGATCCACAACCGGGTCGCCCATCCTCGCTATAAGAGAAGAAGTCATGGAGATCCTCACCGAGAGATCTCGATTAAAAAACTTCTCGATCTTATTTTACTTGTTGAACATGGGTGGATGCGGATGAGTTCGCAGATTTTGACTTCGATTTCATGGGATCACAAATGAGCTTAATATCCGATCTGCGGAAAGCCTATCCACTTGAAGTTGGAATTGTTAAAGAAGAAGAAAAAGAGATCGCCAAGAAGCTCTAAATGACGCAACGAAATGGAGAATGCGAGAATTCCCGATGAAAGTGAACTGGGTTTCACGACCAACCACCGAGGCACAAACAACCAACCTCGATCAAGTGATGGATCCAATTCAGACATCTCAAATCACCAATTTATCAACTTTAGGAGATCGATCTTGCCTCAAAGATCTCCTTCAAAATAATCGATCGAGACAAATCGGTCTCAAACAAATCGGAATCGAGAGATCGCTTCCCCAATCCATGACCACCATGTCTATTACAAAATCGATTGATGACAAAATTTGAACAGTGGATCAAAATCAATCTTCTTTTCGACGCCATCGAGAAAAAAGGCTCGAGCTATCGAAGAGAAATTTGACAAAATGATTTGGACACTCTCTGCTACAATGGAAACTCGCCAAGAAAGAGTCGACATAACAAGCCGTAATCGACAACTCAAACTTCGTGTTTATCTCGCTAATGATCTAAATCAGGCATTATCGACCAACTTTGGGTCTCGACTTCCCACTCAATCGCTTTTTTGATCAAACCAAAAAGGAAGGATCTGAGAAACCAACTGACACATCGAAGATAAGGCCCATGGACAAAGCTCAATTGCAAGAAAGGTCTTTGCTTCTGGACCACGATCCTTTCGGATGGGAAAAGTCATGACAGCCATGACTAATCGAGCTAGTTTGTCCAAATCCATGGATCAAGAAGAAAGAAGGACAGAAAAAAATCGGGCACAAGGTAAGGGTTGAAACAAGTTCAAATCAAGGGCTAAGAAAGGATTGATTGGAAAATCTGCACTAACCTCGATTGCCCGGCGAGATCATACCAAAAACCGCCGCACCACGCTAAGAGGTTTGAGGAATGGAATAAGATCGAAGTGAATGGCTTCTAGATGCCTTTGTCCTTGATCTTGTTCCAAAAAGAAGAATCACCGGATGATGAGTTCCTCAACCTGGTTCTGTAATAAATATCCGACTTTACTTCAAGTATCTTTACAATGAGGCCAAGCTTATAAATGTAAAGATATCTCGCCAAGAGTATGATCTTTAATATACTCGAAGAAGGCGGATGGCTCATTTGACAGATGGCATTTGAGAGATTCTACTTTGACATCTTGAGCAAATCGCATATAACTCGATCAAGTGCGCATAACCGATGTCAAATGGAAACTCTATCGATTTTCAACGCTCCACAAGACCAAAGAGAAATGCGAAGGATACAAGCCCAAGGAGTGAAGATTTTAAGACGCGTCTTTTTTAAATACAAAACTTTTCCGATGTAACATGTAATCAACATATCTAATGAAAAGTTTATTTTTACGATCCCAAGACAAAATCTCTTTGTCTTCCGATTACTTGCTCTTTAATCGTTCTATACTTATCAACCGTTTGGTTTCTCTTGTTTTGGTTTCATCAAAAGAAATTGTTGGGAAATTTATAGTTTTGATGAAAGTTCCAAAAACACATGTAATAGGACCACCGGACCATTAGGTCGATCGATGTTTACATTATTGCTATAGGAGACCAATGATAATGATTGTATAGAAAACCGATGTAATAGATAGGTCACATATTGAGGGGAACTCAATATGTATAGGTCGATCTCAAGAATCATATTTCCGACAGCCGAATCTAAACCGTAACCAAAGATCGATCGATCCGATCTTGTCGATAACCAAATGGAAGTCATGAAGCTCAAACTTAGAATACTTCGATGACTTCGAAAGATCGGACCACCCTACATCATATTTGAGTCACCGGTTGAAGCTAAGTCAACAGCGCCAAAGACTTTTCGAGGGATTTCGGTTCAGATGATCGGATCGATTTCATAAGATGAAAACCGATGTTTCATCTTATCATCGTCTTCTAAACAAGAAGAAGACCAACCTTAGTTGGAGGAACAACATTCAAGGCTTTCATCCAATAGGAAGAAACACGTATGAACAGAGCATACTCGGGGATTCGATGTTGCTCTCTCAAACGGCTATAAAATACACATTCACGCTTTTCCTTCTCAAGACGCCACATCAAGCACGCAACTCTACCTAAAATAGCTTGATTCAAATTGCTCTCCAACGGCTCTTTGATCTCAAGGTCTATAAATATGGGATCACACTTGAGTGAAAAACGGAAATGCTTGGACAAACAACATAATCAAGAAGCTCAAACTATAGTCGATTTCCATTTGAAGAACACAACAACAAGCTTATTTTATATTGTGTTCATCCCATAAGTTCTTAGCAAGAAATCTTTTCATCTAGCTTTTAAACATGTATGCAAGGAAAGATTTCATAGTTGGAACCTCAACAATCTTACCCAAACCCCAAGTTAGGATAAGTTGTTTAGCAAGATTTCATCTAGGGTTTCTAGTAATTGATTTACGGGATCGGTTGAGTGAGAACTCTTAAAACATCTGTTGGTGTCTTGGTTGGACTAACACACTAAACTAAGTCCAAATGTTAAGTCGTTTAAGTTCTTTTTGGTGCCCCTTGTGAAAGGGAAACAGTAAACCGGTTTGTCCGAACCACTATAAATCTTGTGTGCCTTTATTTGCTTTGATTAACCGCTTCACATCGCACAATCTTAAAAGCGATACATTCTAAGTTAAGATCGAATGACACCAAGCTTCGATCCGACGACCCTCATCCGATTTAAAAGATAAAACTTGAATCCACTTAAGTTCCAGTTACCGAATCGATTTCGGGCGTTTGAATTTGGTTATCGACCACTAAACCGATTCACTCAAGACGTCGATCATTCTTCTCACACCGATCTGACGAAAAGTTTTTCCTATTCACCCTCCCTCTAGACACCTACACCACATAAACCTCTTCTTTAAACACCGTTGCACTTTTCACATCCATTTGATAGATCGTGAACTTCATGCTGGGCGAATATGCAAGAAACAATCGATGGGTTCTAGTCTTGCAACAGTGCAAAGGTTTCATCATAATCCAAGCCTTCTTCTTGGGAATAACCTTGTAGCCTTGCCTTGTTTCTCACAATGTTGTTGTTTTCATCTATTTTATTCTTGAAAACCCACTTAGTTCCAATGACATTGTGCCTTTCATCTACCAGCTCCCATACTTCATTCCTTGAGAATTGATTCACCATCTTGCATAAGAAGAATCCAATGAGAATCTTGTAGAGCTTCACCAATCTCAAAGAGTTCATTCTCCGATAGGAAGCAGAAATAGTGCACTCTCACCATGGAACCTTCTTGTTTTAACACCTTCGCTTAGATCACCCATTCTTGTAGGATGACTATCTAACCATTTTCTTCTTGATGTTCCCCTTCAATAGTATCCTCAACATTTGAAATGTTAGGTTCGCTTAAATCAAGAAACTCGAGGAACAACCGAAAGGAGAAAGGAATCATCTTCCTCGGGAAAATTTATTCGAACATTGTCAAAAGACATTTGTTCCCTTTGGTTGATAGATTCGAAATTTGCCTCACCGTGACCACATCTTCATTGGCATCACATACTTGAGTCTAAATTGGTGTCTGCTCAAATTGGTCACCTTTGGAGTGTTGGTTTTCCCGAGTCTCACCATCCCGAGTTCCATCCTCGAACTTCTTTATCTCGAGTCCGAGTCACCCAATCATAGGATGTGATGGGATTGACTTCTTCTTTTCGTGTTCAAATGGATGATTTATCTTTCCTTTTAGAACTCTGTGATCCTCTTAGTCGGTCATCATGCATCATGTTCTGTTTTTCCGAACACAAGTAGATTCATCAAAAATAACATGAGGTGTTTCCTCCACAATAAGAGTCCTACAAATTGTAAACTCGAAAGCTTTTATCGACTTGAAATATCCTAAGAATATTCCTTCATCGCCTTTACTATCAAATGTTTTCAATCGATCTTTACCATTATTGTGTATGAAACACTTGCAACCAAACACACGAAAAGAAAGAAACAAGAGGCTTCCTTTCATTCCAAAGCTCATAGGGTGTTTTGCCTTGACTCTTGGTCAAGATGGATCTATTCTCGAGAGTAGCATGCAAAGGTTGATAAATTCAAATTTCAAAATCTTTTAGAATATCGCCTTGACTATCATTGTCCTTGCTTCTTTCAGAGTCTTGTTCCTTCTTTTAGCAACACCATTTTGTTGAGGGGTCCTTGCAGCTGATATTTCATGTGAAATTCCATTTTCTGCACAGTAATCAGATATGATATGATTTATAAACTCATTTCCTTTGTTTGGATCCGATTTTGACCACACTCGATTTTTCTCAATATCGAAGTCTTTTCAAGAACTCCGGCAAACTTTATCTCGAGTCTTTTCTTCGAAAAGAATATGACCCAAGTATATCTTGAGTAGTCATCAACTACTACCAATGTGTATTTCCTGCCATTTGTGCTTACTGGTGTTATATGACCAAAAAGATCCATATCAAAAGAATCGGTGTTCACAAGAGAAAACTCTACTTTGCTTTTAAATGATGCTTTTACTTGTTTTCCTTTTCGCACGCATCACAAATATGTTCCTTACTTGAACACTTCATTAAAGAACCCTCTCACAAGAGCTAATCTTGCAAGCTTGTTCGTGGTTTTGAAATTCAAAGATTCATTCTTTTATGTCATAACCAACTGGTATTTGTGGAACTTTTAGCAACTAAACATGTATCTTTAGGAGTTGAACTCCAATCAACAAGATACACATTCCCTTTTCTTGTACCAGTCAGTAATACTTTCTGTGATGTATCATCTTTCACAAAACATAAGTTCTTAGAGAACTCAACATTAAAACCCTTATCACAAAATTAGCTTATTGAAAGCAAATTATGCTTCAATCCAGATACATATGAAACACCATGGATATGAACTGAGTCGATTTCCAAAGTTCCATATCCTTCAGTCTGTCCCTTGGAGTTATCTCCAAAAGTGATATGTGGGCCTCTTTGTTCAACATAGTCACTGAGTATCTTCTTGTATCCTCTCATATGTCTTGAACATCCACTGTCAAGATATCATATATCAGGAGCTTTTTTTCATCTCTTGCTTCATCGCTACCATGTGATCTTTAGTCGGGTCAAAGGCCTTGTTTTCCTCTTGAAAAACAGATCAATTCTTAGGTACCCAATTTGTGTAGGGTCCTACAAGGTTAGATGTACCTTCTTAATCCAAATCACCGACAACTCTAATCACTTTAGAGTGGCTAATTTGTCTTCCATAAACATCAACATATACATCCACTACTCTCGGGTGCCTTAGCAGCTTTTCAGATATGTGTGCTAGCTTTAGCATGAACATGGGTTTTTGAATTCTTCTTTGGTTCAGCCTTCGCTGGATGCTTAGGCTTTTGTGCAACCGGTTTCTTTTGATGACTCGGTTCGAGATAACCTTTACCCTTAGGCAAGTGGGGTTCAGTGTTGTCTCAGATCTTTAAATCTAGGTCTTTCAAGATAATCGAGGACTTGGTCTCTTCATTGAGAATGTCTCTCTGAAAGTGTTTCTCATCCGAGGATTCCTCTCGATGGTTCAGTGTGGAGCCTTTCAGTTTGCATTCTTAGCCCGAGGCTTAGACGTATTTGCTCGAAACTTTCCAATCCGACTGCTCAGTTTTTCTAGCCTTCACCGAGGTTTGGGCTTTCTAACGATCATTCGGTTTTTATGAGACCATAGGTCCTTTTCCCTTGTCTACAACCTTGGGCATTACTTGATTTGAAGTGTAGGTGCCATTCGGTTTTACAAAGATAGTCTTCTTGCTACTTGATGCAAAGATTCAGATGACCTTGTGAGGTTCCCCGAATAAATCCTAATCCAGTTTTTATAGTGGCGGATCTCTCGTAACTCAATTTCATCTATTACATTAGATGCTTTATTCAATAGAGTTAACTTTTCATGCACTATCCTCACGGTTCTGTAGAGTTTCATGTTTCTCGAGAGGTCATTGAACTTAGTCTTGATTAGTTGAATCTCTTCAAAGGATTTCTCTAGCTTTTTCGCTTAGGGTCATTATCAACTTCTCTTTCTCTCGAGAGTTGTACTTTTCGTAACATCCAGCCATCAAGAGCTCCCATTAATTGAGAAGTGATTTCACTATTGCTAGAGTCTTTCCATTTTAGATTTTCACTTTTCGGTTCCTTATTCTCGCCTCTTGAGTTCTATTTAGCAATCCTTGCAAAAACAAAGATAGTCCTTCATCGATTCTCAAAAGAATCCATCGTTAAAATGATCATTTTTTCAAACTTGAAAACTCTTGTGCTAGTGTAGGAGCAACAACAAGAGAAAGAAGAGTTTACCCCCTCTATGGCCATCGACAGATGTCATCACTTTCACCGTAAGAATATCTCATCTCAAGAGATAGATCCCTCCTCGAGTGTTCTTCTTCTTCGCAACCATGGCCTTTTTACTTGAGAACTTCTGGTCTCTTTTAGCTTGCCTTTCTCTTCTCTCCTTAGCACTCAAATCTGGACAATCATACTGGAAGTGACCTTTCTTCTGACAATTATAGCATCTGTTGGTATCATCATCTTGATCATTTTCTTCTTTGGACTTGGAGTCCTTCTTTCTGGATGAAGATCCTTCAACTTTTCGTGTCCTTCTTCTTCTCGGTTGATCCGTCCTCGGGTTTCTTCCGTACTGTGGTTCCTGTAATAGCTTTTGTATTTTCCAAATCTACTATTAAGTCTGTCAAACCTCCTTGCCATCAGTGCTAGCTTTTCCTCAAGCTCATCCTGATTTTTGGCATGGGGGTTCTCAAACTCTCTAGTTTTACAAGTTTTATCTTTGGCTTTTAAAGCCACATTCTTACTAGATGATGAATCATCTTTGCTGTCAGCCTTTTTGGATTTCTTATCAATTACAAATTCATAGGTCTTCAGCTCAGAGAAGACTTGTTGGTATGACATTGAATTAATGTTCTTGGTGTTTTCAACCACCACTGCATGAATATCCCACTTCTTAGAAAGACCTCTAAGAATTTTCAATGCCACTTCTCTTTGTGGATATTTCTTTCCAAGTGCATTTAGATCATTCATGATGCTAGTGAATCTGACTTCCAGTTTGTCTATTGATTCACCATCATCCATTTCAAAACTATCAAACTTTCCAATTGCCACTGAAAGTTTGTTCTCTTTTATATGATCTGTGCCTTGGCACATTACAGCTAGTGTATCCCAAATCTCTTTAGCAGTATTACAGTGAGAGATCATTCCCATCACACCATCATCAATTGTACTGTATAGTGTGTCTTTTGCAATGTAGTCTAGATTGACTAACTTTCTCTCCTCAGGAGCCAGTTGGTCATCAGACTTAGGAAATTCTGCTCTATGATCAATTCTCTCATCTTCTGTTCCTATGGGATTCACCACAGTAAATTGGAATGGTCCTTGAGAGACCACTCTCCACATACGCTCATGTTTTGAATAGAGATGAGCCTGCATTCTCAGTTTCCATAGATCATAGTTCTCCACTGAGAACATGAGAAGTTTTTCAGAAGACATTTTTATCTGATCTTTTGAAAAGAAAAAAGTTTAGCAAATAAGATCAGTTCAGATAGACCACAAGTATTTTTAAAAATAAAACTTTGGTCAACACAGCAGGCGGTCAAGTTGAACCACTGCTCTGATACCACTTGTTGGTCCCGGTGCAAACGAGTCTTACACGTGTATGGGGGGGAATACACGTGTTTAGTGTTTTTAAAACTTTTTCTTACTGAGGTCAGCTTGGGTCAGATAATCCTGAAGATTAGGTTCTGAGAAGCACAGATCGCTCTGAGTCAAAGTCTACTGAGACAGTGATCCTGAGCTGCTTTCAGATACCTCAGATAATCCCAACTGAGTCCTGAGTGACAGAGATCCTGAGTTGTTTTGATCAGATAACTATCTTACTAAATCCTCATAAGAGAGTTCAGTTTGGTAACTATCTGTTCTAGCTACTCAATCGTGCGGAATGGTTGGCCCTTAGTTTATACTCGTTTTAAGCTTTGCTGAAAACCTTCCCTTTATGAATTAGTGATTAAGCTGTGATTCACTTGTGCAACTTTAGTGGATTGATTCCAACTGAATATCAGTGAAAAGTATGCTTTCAAAATCAAGTCAATGCAATAGTTAAGCACATATAAGGAAAGCAATAAAGAACACAACAATTATAGTGGTTCAGAGACTCAAGCTCCTACGTCCACTCTCCCTGACTCTTCAGAGAAATTCACTATTCACTTCTGAGTTTTCTGACTACCTCGTAGTTTACTTACTCAACTCGGCCCTGAGTTTTCTGACTACTCCACGTAGTTTACTTACTAAACCCGACCTTGAGTTTTCTGACTACCTCTGTAGTTTACTTACTCAAACACAAACAAGCTTTCAGACTTCTCCTCTAGAGTTTTCTGACTACTCCTTTTAGTTTACTAACTCTTTACAACTCTACTCACCAACAAACACACTCCAACTACCTTCTCAAGGGTTTGGGGTTTCTCGGTTGGTTTCCAACTAGGATGAGATATCCTTTACAATGAAGCACAATGCAAAGGGTTAGGATATCTCGACTAAGCTTTGGATAATTCTTATCAAGCTAGGCTTAGTATAGTGAGCTCTCTTCAATATAGAAGCACTTGGGAAATTCTAAGTTTTTCGAGTGCTTTAACTTTTGTAAGAATAAGTTTGAGCTCTTGAGTTGCGTATAAATTTCCCGTAACCTTACAATGTAGAGGGTCACCAGTATTTATAGGCATACACCAAGGTCACTTTTGAAAACTATCCGTTGGAGAGATAGCTTCGTGAGTTTCCTCTTAAGGTGTGTGAGGAACGGCTATATTTAGGGTTTGAACCTCCCTAACACGTTTTAGGCAATAGCCTTTCACGTAGCCGGTCTTCACTTTTTGCAGTCTGGAACTTTGTACATCTGACATCTTTTTCAGCGGCCTGTCACTGTCAGTGTCAGTATGGTACAGTGCTGTCTTCCTCTTTTTGACTTTTGTCTTCAGTTAAAGGTAGACACCTTCAACGGCTCTTTTGGTTACAAACTCTGAGTTTGATATAACCTTAACAACACTTCTGACTTAGTTCCTTTTGTCTGCATTTGAATGTCTTGACAAATATCTATTATCTAAAGAATCGCGATCTTCTCAGTATTGCATCATTCAGATAGATATATTCAATGCCTCGGAACATTCAGGTTTATATTGAGCATTCAGTACATTACTAAGTCTTCAGTAATTACTGTGCCTTCAGTATTCTTGATCTTCAGTCTTCAGTCTTGTGTCTTCAGAATCTTCTGAGTCTTCAGGGTCTTCTGAGTCTTTAGGGTCTTCTGAGTCTTCAGGGTCTTCTGAGTCTTTATAGTTTATACTGACTGATATACCGAGTCTTCGTGCTGAGTCTTCAGTTCTTCAGTATCCTACTGAGTCTTCAGTATCTCAGTTTCATACTGAGTCTTCGGATACTTCAATTTCATACTGAAACTTCAGTTTCTTCAGAAACATACTGAGTTCTTCAGAGTCTTCAGAACCTATCCTGAACAATATCTGCTGACTATACATTTTGCAGATAACATCCTGAGTACTCTAAAACTGAATCCTGACTCAACTATCAAGATCATTCTGAACATGTCATACTCAGGGGTTTTGGGATTAAATCAAAATCATATATCTTTTATTAAATTCATCTCCCAACAGTCTACTATGGAAAGTTGGTAACGGCTCGTGGATCCAGATTAGGAGAGATCGATGGATTCCAAGCCTTGAGGCGAGAAGGATTACATCCACAGTGACGTATGCAAGCAATACTAAGGATAAAGATCTCACTACTCTCAATTCGACCTGGGACGTGGCAAAACTCAAAAGCATTTGTCTCCACCATGAGATCGAAGCCATTAAAAGGATTCCTATTGATCATAACAAACCACCTAACTCCCGGTTCTGGAAATTTGAGAAAAAGGGAATCTTCTCTGTGAAATCGGCATATTGGAACTTTCCTCCCTCTAACTTTAATGAAAACCATTGGAAGGCCAGTACGTCGGGATCTGACTCCTCTTTCTGGCGGAAAATTTGGGACCTACAATTGCCACCTAAAGTGAAAATTTTCCTCTGGAAAGTAGGCCACGATGTCATTGCCACTGAGGTCAACCTTACTCTTCACCATGTGCCTTGTTCCCCCAGGTGCGCTCTGTGTAATTATTTTTGGGCGGATATTAATCATTCTCTTTTCTTTTGTCCGGTCACCAAGCACGCATGGAAGAATACAGAGTGGTGGGAATTAATCAAAAAAGCTGGTCACTGCACCAATGACAATTTACTCAAATATTTTTTCCAAACTCTTACAAATAGTGACCTGGAGAGAATGGCTATACAAATGTGGGGAGTGTGGAAAGAACGATGTGATTTTAAACACAACTCAAAGAGACAACCATGCTCGACTCAACATAAGATTACGGCAGACTGGACAGATTCTTTTTTACTCGCTTTCCAGAAGGCAAAGAACTCTCTTTACACGACACCTCCCATGTTATCAAAGACTTACCTTCTTCCAGCAGACTTTAACAAGGATGGACTTTTTATAATTACGGTGGATGCGACATACAATGATGCTATTATGGACTACACAGTGGGCTATGCTATCTTTGATCCTGGGGGTGGCTTTTGGGCTGCTGGTCACCACAGAATTAATCCTCCGGGCTCGGTTATGGCAGCTGAAATCAGAGCTATGCATGATGGCCTCTCTTTCTGGGCAAACAGATCACCGGGTGACGCCATCCTCTTCTCGGACTCAATTGATGCCATTCAAGCTGTCAACAATGCCTCATCTACAAAGGCTTTGAAGAAGGCATCATCAGTACTACGCGTGGGCTACTCCCAAACACCTCAATGAAAGGCGTTTGGTATTGCCCTCGAACCAACAACACTATAGCGCACAATTTGGCAAAGCTTGCCTTGAAGTCTCCCCACCCTCAAGCTTGGGTGGGTGAGAATATTCCCAGACACCTTGTGTCTGCTGCTCTAGATTGTCGACTTCCTTAAGTTGGTGTTTAGAGCTTTCAAAAAGAGAAGGTCTATGTTCACGTTGACCTGAACATCTCTAGTGCTTTCGATCGGATCGAGTTCGATCGAGTCTAACCGTATTTAAAGCAGTTGAGCCGTATTACATAATTACGTAATATATCATCATTATGTAAATAAAATATGATATATATTAATATATCTTACTTTTTATTAAGAAAATAAAACAACTAAACAAAATTTCATACTAATATTTTAGAAAAACATAGAAAATCAAAAAAAATAATTAAACTACCCCATATATTTAGGCCATAATTTTAGGTGATTATGACAATTAAATTGACTCACCCATGACCCATTAAAAGAGGAATATAACATCATTTCAAAAAAAAAAAAAAAAAAAAAAGGGAATATAACAGTAAACTAAAATACGTAGTAAAATTTAAAACTTAATTATGTTACACATTCACAGCCGTCCAACTTCTTCTTCTTCAACCCACTTTATCTCCTTTTCAACTTCTTTAACTGTTGAGCTCGATTGATTTTGACATTACCGTTGGCTATGAATCCACTAGATTGGCAAATTAAAAAAACAAAAAAATCAAATGGAGTCGAACCGCCGAGTTACCCGATTCGACCTGTCATTAGATTTTGCTGCTTTTTCCGGTTCCGGGTGTTTCGAGGGTGGTTCGACAGTTGGGCAGTCCAACACTTCAAATTGTTACATTATGATTACCGATCAGCGATCGGACCGGTCGGTCCAAAACACTTTTTAAAACACAGGAGAAGGTTTGGGAGTGAATTATTAGAATCAAAATCATGTTGTGTATTTAAAATTATACTATTATGATTTTAATTTTTTTAAAAAATAAGAAGTCTTCTTTATCTCACTCATTTAAGAGGTATTGCTGAGGCCAAAAAATTGTATGTAATATTGCATAGTGTGATTTTCGTGCAATTAACCCCAAATTAGAGTTTTTAAATTTTTTGCGTGCGGGTCAGTCCAGGTCCGCTTTGAATTCGGGCGCTTCCGGATTCTTCTTCCTCGGGATCTAGGGTTCTTCTTCTTCGCATCCAACCAGATTTTACAGTGGCACATTTTTTTTCTCTTCTTATTCAAAATTTTCCATATTCCTCCCGCTTTATTCCGTTTTCTCATCCTCACAAATTTACAGGTCCTTCTGTTCTTTTTCCTCTTGATTTTCTGACACAGTCTTTCAGATCCTTCTGTACTCTTCTCACGTTGTTCTTTAAATCTGTAATTTTGGGCTGATGATTTTTTTTGCGCTTGTATTGATTTTTTTTTCATGTGATAACACGTTTTTCTCTATAGGGTAGCACTTTTTTGTTCACTAGTTGATATACACGTGTGTTGCACATTGTCCTTAAATAATATTATGTCAATTTCTCATTAGTCGCATTAAAGTTAAATATCAACAATATCATGGAATTACTGATAAAATGGTGTTGTATGAACTTCCACTATTGCAGAAACCACGTGTCATAGTTGGATCGTTGACATATTTTTGTCTTATAAGTTTCAGCAAACCATCATCAAAGATAATAAAAAATATTTTACATGGATTAAAGTGTAAACGATAAAATTGATAAAGATTAAATGTGTTTAAAAATAATTTTCACAAGCTTGTCACTTTTTAATATATTATAGATATAGATGTAGTAACACATCATTTTGTTGTTTATCCATCATTTTAAAAAATATGACCTCACCTACCCACCTAACTCTCAAAACAAATACAAATTAAATACTTTACAGGGCCATGTGTATTAATTATCTGTTTGGGAAATAGCTAGCTACATGCACAGGGCAACTACCTGCCATATTTTCACTCCACGACTGCTGTTTATAAGTTGGGTCCGGTTATTAACACCCCCAACATTAGGGAATACACCCACAATATCATGAACTACCTATTGTGCCCTTTAACTTCCTTTTTTATTTTACGGTCTGCACCTAGACATGCCCAAACGGTTCGAACCGCCGGTTTCGGTTCCGAACCGGCGGTTCCCGGTTCCAAAAAGTTGGAACCGGAACCGAACCTTAAAAAATAGTTTAACGGTTCCGTTCCGGTTCCGGTTCCATCCGATTCCAACGGTTCCGGTTTCGGTTCACGGTTCCGAACCGTTTTTTTTTAATTTTTTTATCAAAATACAAATAAAATAAATAAATTGAAGTAAATTTAAAGAAGATGAAGCAAAATATTATGTTATTAAACATACAAAATTACAAATAACAAACAACTCAAAAAATTTACAACTTACAAGTAATTTACAATTTACAATTTAAACAATAAACATGCTAAATTGCTAATGTGGTAAATTACAACTTAATGCTAAACATGCTAAACATAAAGACCACGACCAAGGGATTGAGTACCACCACTTCCACTAGTAGTACTAGTAGCACCACGAACACTAGTAGAATCACCACAAGTAGGACCAAATTGAATTTTATATTCTCTAAAAACATCCATAAGAATTTGTTTAGATTTTTGGACAACCACAATAGGAGAAGGGGTGTTATCATATGTAATAGGAAATAAAATATCATAATGTATAGAAATTAATTCTTGCACTCCATCTATTCTTACTCTAGGATCAAGTATTTTAGCAATTATAAACACATCGGGAATATATAAAAAATATTTCATCCATTTGACTTTCATTGAACTAATAGCATTATATAATATTTCATTTGGATCACTACAATCTAGAGTAATTGCAACTCTAACACATTGATCTAAAGCAAGAATAGAAGTAGGATAATACGTACCGGATAATTGTGTAGTAGCTTCATTAAAAACTTGCAACATCTCACATAAAGTAGCACATAAATCCCATTGACTAGGAAATAAAGTAATACCACATTGTTCTTGTGCAAAAAAATTACATAATGCATTTCTATACTCATAAGATGCACTTAACATTTTATAAGTTGAGTTCCATCTAGTAGCAACATCAAGTGAAAACTTTTTAGGAGTAAGTTTATTAACTACACAAAAAACTTTTCCATCTTTTTTAAAACTTTTTGATGTCTAACCAAATAACCAAGTGCATGTTTAATAGGAGCAACATGCATTTTTAAAGAAGATAAACCATCTTGAACACACAAATTTAAAATATGACAAAAACATCTTACATGAAAAAATCTACCACCAATTGATGGTTGACAAATTGCAATAAATTCATTTAAACTAACCGTATTAGCACTTGCATTATCAAATGAATTTGAAAATATTTTTGTAAGAATGTTGTACTTTTGCAAAATCGCATTTAATTTTTAGAGCAATATTAGCGTCAGATGCTCGAAGATCAAACTCTATATGCAATTAAACGCTTTTTGAATTGTCCACGATCATCAATCCAATGACAAGTAATGCCCATATAATTATGCTTTTGAAAATGATCACTCCAAATATCCAACATACGTAAACCTTTTGAGTTAATCTAGAAAACATGCTAGTCATTTCATCACTTATTTCTTTAGCCATTTTATCAATTTCACGAGTAATAGAAAGACCGTGAAATTTTTTTTTGGTCAAGGATTATAAGTCGTAGTAACCCATTTTTTCAAAACGAAGATCATTTGCAAAAACGAAAAGGAAGATGTTTAGAACAAATAAGTTTAGCTAATTCTCTTCTAGCAACCTTAACATTATATCTAAATAAACTAGTAGGATTACTTACTTCACCACCTTCGTAAGACGCCGTGAATCCACGTGAATTGCGTTTGAGATGTAGTCATTCCCAAGACTTCTTTATGTTTTGCCAACAAGTGTTTTTTAAATGTTCCATATCCACCACCTTTCTCAAAATGATAAACACTAGTGCAATAGTTACAATAAACTTTAAATATATTTACCTCATCATCCACTTTTTTTTTGAAGTGAATGGTGAATATTTTGATGCAAGAACTCTACATTTTCTTTCTCCGCCTTTGAGGTGGAATGGCCTCCTCCTCCTCCACATTTTCTTCGTTTCCATGAGGACCATGTCCATGACCATGAGTACTTTCTTGAAGACCACCACGAGGTTGTTGAAATTCTTCATTTGAAAAAAAAGTGGCATCCGCATAACCCACCAAGACTGCTTATTTCCTCCACACTCCATGAAATATTGAATTGTGCAAGAGGAGAGAGGAGGTGGAGGAAAATTGAAAGTCATCTGACTCTTTCCTTTTCCTCTCTAGAAGATGATGATTTATCCTCCTCTTTCGACATTTTATTTTATGTAATATAAAATATAAAAAGTAAAAAAAGTATATAATATAAACTATATACTATAATGTATAAAATATATCAATATAGATAATATATGAAGTATGAAGTATGAAACTATAATGAAGCTTTATAAAGTTAGAACTTAGAACAAGAGAATTAGAGAGATGAAGAAGAATTGATCAATTTGGATCAAGTTGGTGCAAAAAAATGAATACAAAATGATGGGTATTTATAGAGTTTGGGAAAAAAAAAAAAAAAAATGGTAACTTTCATTTGAATCTCGACCATTGGATCAAAAAATCCAGAACATTTGACTCAATCTCAACCATTGATTAAAAAAAAAAAAATGGCAGAACCCATGGTTCACGGTTGAACCGTGGAACCGCCCGGTTCCAACGGGCCATTTCGGTTCCAACGGTCGGTTTCGGTTCCGAACCCAAGATTACGATTTAGATGATGAAGGCAACCCAACCGAACCGCAATAATACTGGCTGCTTTCGTTCAATCCACGGTTCCGGTTTATCCGGTTCGAACCGCTGGTTCTGGTTCCTTTGGGCAACTCTATCTGCACCCCTCTTGTCGCTGACCCCACCACATTTTCTCTCAACCTTCCGCCCTCCTCCCCAAATTTCTCAAACTTCCCTAACCCCCACCACCGCCACTTGCTACGCCCCCTCCCCTCCCCACCCCAAATTTCTCAAACTTGTTACACCCCCCGACCACCACATTTTACTCAACCTTCCTTCCTTGATTACAGAAGAAGAAGGTGAATTCAAAATGGGCCCTCAATCCTCATCATGTAAATTAGATATCTAGTGCTCTAATTTTGGGTAAGACTTACAAATTTTATATTTATGGAACTGTTATTTGCTCTCAAATTCTCAATACCATGTGAATGAATATGTTGAAGGTAGAAGCAAATAGAAGAGAAAAGTATGAAACATTGGGATTAAATTGCAATTTCTACAATTTTATCTCTCTTCGACAAATCAGGAATTCGAGAGATGGGGGTGGGGTAGCGCGGGACAGTGGCGGCGGAGGTTGGCGGACAGTTGAAAAAACAGGGGGCAAAATGAGGGGTTGCAGCCTGCAGGCGGATAACATAAACAGGGGAAGACGAAAGAAATTTCAGATTTTTTTGAGAAGGGCATATTAGGTAGTACATAATTTGTGTAGGTGTATTTACTAATGTTGGGGGTGTGGATAACCGGACCCTAGTTTCTTTTCCAAAGAGGGCGGAATCACCTTTATTTAAGCAAAGCCCAAATCTTTGTTTTTGTTAATGTATTTCGAAAGTATGTGCGTTTGTTTACAATGCTTAAGTCTAAAATATGGGTATTTGATTTTGATATACTTGTTTTGTGAATAATTCTTCTGTAAATCATTTCTACGACGCAATTATACACAATTTGTATTTTCGATGAAAAACAACTAATACAACGCGGTGAAACCTTGAAAATAACCAACGTTAACTAACTAAGACTCTTTATAAAAACAATTAACACTGTTTGGAAATGCACTTAAAATTCATTGTTGACTTTGTCATGTTCTCGAGAAATATATACAAATTTGCGTCTAAAAAAAATATATATATATATATATATATATACACACACAAAGAAATGAAGTTATCAGTGATATTTATTAGTGATTTAATTTATAAAAAAGTTTAGATAAAAATTTGTATAGACCTGGTTGATTCTATAAACCTTGTTTTTAATTCATGACATTTGACCCTACTCAGGATATAATATGACTACTTTAATGGTTTAAAAAAATATGTTCAAAATGAGTGAAACGAGTCAAATAATTTAAATTTATAGCATACACCTAGTTCATCGGAGACCAACTCAAAAAGTTATAACTCCATTTTTTTTAGATGAGAATGAAAGTTAAATGTTGAAGAAATGTGACTCACTATTAAAAATGAAAGATGAGAGAGTATAAGTGGGGGTTTTCTGTGCACAACCGTGTACTTCATAATATATTTTAAAAATATATAATTTTTTATATGAAAATATGCAATTTGTTTACACTAAAAGTTATCCTATATTAATAATAATATATTTCAATAAAATAAATTATATATTTTCAAAATGACAAAGTATAGGGTGAACAAGTTTCACGGTAAAACTGGTTAAGGAGTGTGACTTATATTATTAAAGAATGTGATTTTTACTATAAAGGGTGTGACTTTTTACTATAAAGAGTATTACTCATAAAAGTGAAGGGTGTGATTTATATTATAGCAGAGGGTATCGTAGTGATAACCGAAGGATGTGACTTATATTAATAAATAGTGTAACTTATTATTAAAGAGTATGCCAGTAAAAAAAATCAATTTCACGGTGAATAAATTTTACAGTATACCAACTCTTTCAAAATACACTATAGAATATAGGGGGCAGCAGATGATACATACCGGACTTAGGCAGAGTATAATAATACAAGATATGGATTCTGCTTCATTACATATATATTACACATAACTTATTCTAAAAACAATATTAGATTACATATTACTCCACGTGATATCAAAATTTCTTATGTGCTCCACGTGTAGCACACCTCCCAACGAATAGCACAAACATACAATAAAGCATAAAAGAGAAAGAAAAAAAAAAGTAATACACATGAATCAAATACAAAGTCCAAGGCATGCAAATTAAGCATTTCCAAAATTAGGTAGCAGTTTTGGTCCCATGCATCAAAAACCAAATTAACACCATTGCTTCCCTTCCCCACCCCCTCCACAGCTCCTCATCTTCCCATGGAGGGGAGGCACGACGACGAAAAACCCGCCCTCCCGGCCCCACCCAACGCCACCTTAGTCATCAAGGTTCCACGTGACCAGATCTACCGGGTCCCACCCCCCGAACACGCCCTCAAAATCGAGGAACATAAGCGCAATTTGGTCGATCAGGAGGCCAACCGCCGAACCACAATCCGGACCGTCGCAATCCCCGTCGTCCTGGTCGCTGCCGTGGCAATAATCGCGCTGTTCACCGTCCGCGCCACATTGTACAGCCCCGTCACGCCCGAATTCGCCGTCACGGGGATCCACGCCAAGGGTTTGGAAACTCATTCTCCCGAATTTAAAGTCACAATCCAGGGGCATAATCGGAATTCCAGAATGTCTGTCTCGTATACAGGGGGAGAAACAGCTGCCCTGCTTTTTAAAGATAGGAAAATAGGGCAGGTGAAGATCGGATCGGCGGGTGGCGGCGGCGATCTGGCGGCCGTGGTGGCGGGGACCGAGGTGACGGCGGAACTGAAGAAGGGTTTGGCTGATGAAAAGGAGAAATCGATGGAACTGAATTTTGAATTGACGGTGGAGATGAAGAGCTGGATGAGGAATGAAGGGATGGATTTGAATGTTTCGTGTGATTTTAGAGTGCGGAATTCTTTGATGAATGTTACCGAGATTTCTTACCAGGAATGCAAAAAATTGTAGCGGAATCGATAAATGGGAATTCATATTATTTTTTGTATTATCATGATCACCTGGTATGATTGATTAATCCAACAAAAATAATTTGTTTTATTCTCTCTTGTGTAAAGAGAGGAAAGCAGCAATTAAGTAATTATTGTTTGAATCTTTGTTAGTTTGATTGGTTCTTATGGTAATGCTCGTTTTAATTTTGTGTTTTTAGTAGTACTGATTAATGGTTTCTTGTTTTTACCATTTTTTTTTTTTGGATTTAGTAAAAAGCCATTCAGGAACTTGCTGAATGATCAATTGCATTGTTCATCACAAACATATGGTGAGTGAAAGAATTATGTTTCATCTAAAGTCCAAACCTGTAAAGAGGTGTGAAATTAATTTATTTATTTAATTTTCTTAACAGTAGGTGTAAATTTATCAGGCCTACATACTCCAAGTCCTGCAGGTTAGGTCAAGTGGTTCGAATTGAATCGAAATTTATACAGGTGAGACATATATATATATATATATATATATATATATAATTCACGAGGAATACAATATTATAGTGGTGTTTAGAAACACAACTAGCACGTACATAAACTGCGGATAGGCAATGTCAAACTCAATTTGATGATATAGCAGCCACGGGAAGTCGGAATGGTTCTCCGGGATGATACTGGCCAATTTATTTGTATGGTTCCCGGTACTTTGAGATCAAATGAGGCGGAAATTATGGGCTTGCATGAAGCACTAAACTGGACAACAAATCTTGGGCTGCTGAATTACATCGAAGTAGAGATTGTGGTGAATGCAATTGTTAGGCTGGAGGAAAGTTATTCTTCATTCGGTGATTATGTACTTGCTTGCTCAGACATCATCAAGTTTTTTTCTAGTTTTACTCTTTTTCATATCCCCATTGTCAGGACCTCGAGATCCTATTCGAGTCCGCATAGTTGGGTCGAGCCTCCAGATTTTATGGATGACCTTCTCGATTTTATTTGTTCTCCGAGCATTTATAATAATATGAGCTAAACATTATTGCATTAAAAAAACTATATATAATCATTGAAATAATCATGTCAACTCGTGGGGAGAAAAAAAAGGAAAGAAAAGGAAAACATGAAATTAAAAACGGAATGAATGATTTAGCTAGTAATATTTTTTTTAAACAACCAAAACAATATTTTTATTAGGTAAGAAATGGGGTACAGGGGTACACCCGCCCTCGAGAATTAAGAAGAGAATTGATACTCTTTTTACATAATGTGCCCTACCTCTCTAGAAAAATTATTACGCCAATTCAAGAATTAAACCTATTTCTCTAGAATTAATATTTTTCTAGAATGATTTAGCTAGTAGTACACTACTCGACTAGCACCTTTAATCAGAAATTGTTCCTGAATTTGTTACAAGAGAATTAAATTTTGAGATTATAATATAAATATGAGAAATGAAATTTTACAAAATTAGGAGCAACCTTCAACTTTTGTCATTATTTTCTCTCATCTCTAGCATGCAACTATTAAGTTTAAGATGTTATATAAATGTTTTCTAGATCGAGATCTTGACTCAATTCATGATCTGCATGATAATGGTCTTTCTAACGATTTATAAATTCCATTTATGAATGATGTTATATTAATCTCCAATCCTCAATATTTTCTTAGCGTTTTTGTCTGCAATAACAATATCTTGGGTCCATTGGGCCATCAGACCATTTTATTTCGTGGCCGAACCCATGCTAGCTTCCTTGTTAAAGTACAAATCACTGAAGTCTTGGCCCAATTATGAATGATAAGAACAATCTTTATTACGGGCCTCAATTCTCACATATATTGCTTCCCCTTGTTCAAGTACAAATTATTAAAGTCTGGCCCAATTATGAATGATAAAACAATCTTTATTACGAGCCTCAATCCTCACATATATTGATATTGTCACCGAGTATTTTCCATTTATATAAAGTAGATAACCCATTTTTGTTGTTGAATCTTGAAAATAGAACTTTAAAAAAAATGAGAGTGGTGGACTTAATAGCTTCAGTTGAATGACTATGAATATGAAGGTGTTTGCAAACTCAACTTACAACTTACAGTTTATAAGCATTTTTGGAAACTAAAGTTGTGAGAGAGCAACTTAAAGAATAAGTGTTTCTGCACATTTTATTAGAGTTTGCAAACAATCGGTAGATTAAGTTTGTAATTTTTCTTAAAAAAATACCGATTTGTGTTTGTAAAAAAAATGAAGGAAGGAAAGAAGAAGTTCTGAAAAAATAGCCCATAATTGTAGCACAATAAAGATTTAAGCCCTTTATTTTTATAAGATGCTCATGTTGATTACTTAATTATCATAATTGCAACCATGATGGGGTGTGTGTTTAGGCTCCTACGCATGATGACTTTGTCACATATTATTAGTAAATTGCAAGTGGACTGTCGAGGGAAATTAAATAAATAGATTATTTCCGATCCTCTCTATAAGCTCGAGCTTTTAGATGAGACTAAATTCTATCATGGGTTCAGAGCCCAGGTTGTGGGTTCGATTCCCGTGGAAGCACTCCACCCATTGAAATTGTCTACTCTGTTGGTCCTCCTCTCCAGAGAGCAGAGACAATGATTCTGCCCACGAGTGAGGGGGAGTGTTGAGGAAAATTAAATAAATAGATTATTCCCGACCCTCTCTACAAGTTCAATCTTTTAGATGAGACGAAATTCTCTCGTATTGTATTAATTGTTTTCGTATTGTATTATCGTGCCGAAAATATCATCCCTATTTTATCCACAATCCCACTTAGATTTACATCTTTTGCAATTAAGTATTTGAGTATTAATTAATATTACACTTTAATGGTCATGATTATACAAAAGCAAGCTAGCTAGTTCCTTAAATTAGTATTGATCATGCTATGCCAAAGGTATGAAGCTTTTCTAAGTGGTCACTTTAAAGTATAGCACATGAATTGGGAATAATGATTGGAGTAACTTTGAATTATTAATTTCCTTTTATAGAGTTTCAGTTTTCTTTAAAAATTACACATATATTATGTGTAAATTATAAAATTCAAATACAATAAATGAAATAAAAAAGAGAGTAAGATTAATTGAATTGATTTACAAACTCTTAGATTGAACGCTCGCATATAAGCTGTCATTATTGAAATGAGACACACTTGCATGGGAACATCTCTGGTGAGATGAAATATAAATTGAACGTTGACGCTTTAACACTTTGAAAAGAGTTGATATGATTTGTGCTAAGTCATACCCATCTCATATATATTTTTGTCTTAGTTAATGGAATCACTTAATAAAAAGAACATGCAATAAAAATAATAAAACAAAAAATAAAACATCCAATTAAAACAGAGACATACACCGATACCGATACACGTTGGTAGTTTTTTTTTCCCTTCTTGTGAGTGTCTTTATGGTGAATATTCAATTTTCTTTTAGTTCAACATATACATTTTACTTTCTTGAGAACCTTCTCTTTTTTTGGTGGGATAGGAACTTCCGATTTGATTGCACAAGTTCTCTGACCGTTAATTATGTATAACAAAAAAAAAAAAAAAAAAAACCAATTGATATAAACTCTCACTTATTTACCTTTTTTTTTTTTAAGCATATTTGCATGAAATCGTCTCACGATTAGACGGGATATAAGTTGAACATTGATGTTTTAATACTTTAGGAGAGGTGGATGTCATTTGTACTTGATTGTACCCGTCTCATGTATGAGACCGTCTATATAATTTTTTTTTTCTTTTTATCCTCACCTAAGTATTTGTCAATCGTTATATCAGATTTTTATTCCCCGAATAAATGCATAACGAGTTTCTTTATAATAAAAATAACCATAAGCCAATATTTTAGTCATTAATATACACCACATAGTGCGTCATTGCATGCGATAGCTTGAACAGATTATTCAGGATTAAAATTTTAATTCGTTTCTTTTAAAAGAGGACACCTATTGATAATATTTCATGTTGTCGAGGGAAATTAAATAAATAGATTATTCCCGATCCTTTTTACAAGCTCGAGCTTTTAGATGAGACGGAATTCTCTCATGGTATCAGAGCCCAAGTTGTGGGTTCGATTCCCGTGGAAACACTCCACCCATTTAAATTGTCCACTCTGTTGGGCCTCCTCTCCAGAGAGCAGAGGCAATGATTCGGCCCACGAGTGAGGGGGAGTGTTGAAGGAAATTAAATAAATAGATTATTCCCAACCCTCTCTACAAGCTCGAGCTTTTAGATGAGACGGAATTCTCTCACATGTCCTAAAATTAGTTACTACTTACTTTATCTTAAACTGATGCGGTTCCAAAGATTGATGACCATTACTTTATTCAAAGATGCATAAATATAGACGACGCGCCTTTCCATCAATAATGTGAGAGTAATTAGAAGATCACCCTTCATTGGTGATTAGGAAAAACTGAATTATATACAGTCATGTACAATAAAGTTTTCGTGATTAGGGGAAACAAAATCAAAGAAAAGTAAATGCAGAGATACAACAATAAATACAAAAGAATATACAAAAGAATATTCTATGAACTAAAGAATATTCTATGAACTAGTCAACGTTTCCCTTAATAAATAATAACTTGCAAATTTACATAAGTACACTTTAAAAAAATTAAATAAACAAATTAATTTAACACCGCTTTACAAGTTCAAATTTTTAGATGAGACATAATTCTTTCATGGTATCAGAGTAGGCTCACGCCCACGTCCTGAGTTCGATTATCGCTGAAAGCAACTCTACCCATATTAAATTGTCCACTTGATTAATCTTCTCTCATTAATATGGAGTAAAAGAACTAAGCCCACGAGTGAAGGAAAAAGTTAAAAAAATTAAATAAATGAATTAATTCTACGTCTCTCTATAAGTTCAGACTTTTAAATGAGACAAATTTTTTTCACTGCATTTTACTTTTTCTCGAGCTTCATTTTGTTATATTTTTGTGGACAACTAAATCATCTCGTGCATAAATCAAATAATTTTCTTGCACTTAATGTCATTATTAATAAATATATCTTATTTTTTCTATTCACAAAAACTCAAAGGGCCGAATTGCAAGCATACTCATTTTATCTTTTAAAAAATAAATAAACATTGCTTACTAAGAAATGAATAAAAGGAAGCTAGCTTTGGGTTGATCAGTATAAATAGTCTAATTATTTCTTCTACTTAAGTAAAAAATGATTTCATTATTACATATATAATTAATAATACAGCCAATTATGCCTAGTTCTAGACTTCTAGTCCGAGATTGTTGAAAGAAATAAATAAAAGGAGATATTTTTGGCTGCATGCAGCATGCTTGAACTCAATAGAATTTAGGTCTTAACATTTTTTTAATTAATACAAGATTGACCTTTTTTTACGAAAGAAATGTTTCACGAGTTTACACAATACAATTTAAAGGTCCGCTTGGTTGGAAGTAATAGAAGTGGGTAATTGGAACTATTTCTATTAATGTTGATTGATAGTTTTAATATACAAGTAATGAGAATAAAACTAAGTAATTGATTACCCCCACTAACTCAACTCAACTCAACTCACATGATACACATTGTTCATGTTCTATTTAAGCAATAACAATGCAATTAATAATCCTTATTAATTGATCCATCAATGATACCCAAGTTATACCAAATGGGCCTTAAACAACCACTAACTTTCAAAAAGGTTAGGTATAAGAACACCAAACTTTGCAAAGAATGACACACTTTCATTAAAAGATATGCTTGTACTAAATCGCCCATATTTCTTTTAGTACACAATTATATTTTTAATCGATTTTGAATAAATATAAAATCGTATATAAGTTTCTTTTTTTCGCCTTGCATCTCTAGTTATAATTTTTTGATGTATAGAACTATTTATTAGGATAATTAAAGCAAAACTATTGTCCCAAAAACTATAAGTATATATATATATATATATATATATATTGATCTTGATATTTTTTTCCCTTTACAAGTAATATTTCATTAACTAATTACGATACATAAGTCTAGTTCTTGACACATGGCAAAGTGTAGTGAATCAAATAGAAAAATACAAAAAATTCTAAATAAAAGTACGACATATAAGACATTATTTTACATGGGGTATCAGAAGGTTGGTTCCCCTACGCATTTATTTCTCGATGACCAACTTAGCAAATTGGCAAATTGCACATACCAATTATTCACCCTTTATTTTTTTTCCTCTCTATGGTTTCAGAATGCATCCATTCAATGATTCTAAACCACATACATTCTATTCATTTTGTTTTCCCATGATAGTTAATAGTCTCTGGGTCACATGCTGCTCCATGTGACCCCTCGTGGATTTGAATTGACTCAATAATTATTTAATTTTGGTCCATTAATCCGGTCTATTCAACCCAAGCAACACTATTAGTTAGAAATGATCATTACATGAAAACAACTTATTTATCAAGTCTAAATATCAGTATGCACCCAAATGCAACTTATTATGTAAGCGCCTCATTTGAGTGGGAGACTCAGGTTCGATTCCCTCTGGAAACGAATTGGAGTTATGGGAGTTATAAGGTGGTTTGGCGATTTCGTGGAGTATTTGGGTGCTTGATGTACTAATTACTAAAAACTAACATCTAATTTTGCCCGATAAAAAAAGAAAAGAAATTATACTGAAAAATTATAATTTATTATACTGAAAAATGCAACTTATTTACACTGAATCGTGCAATTATCAATATTGAAAAATAATTGTACGATTCATATAAATAAATTACATCTTTCAGTATAATAAGTTGAACAATTCTAAAATACACTATGAATGCACGGTGTACTTAAATGCACTACTCACTCATTTATTAATTGAAATATGTATTTTAGTTTTTTTGTTCTTTCTAATTAGATCCTCCTACTTTTATCTGTGACAAGTATAAGGTTATAGTGGGTTTGAATCAAACTTTAATACATTACTATTGTATATATGCTTTTAAATTTATTTTGAATCAAACTTTCAGTTTAACTAGTGTCGGTTTGATCTAAGTATATAAATATAGGTAATCATTTTTATAAATTAAATTATAGTTAATGAAGTTAAAGCATTAAAAGCACATGGATCAATTTTAATATATATATATATATATATATATATATATATTACCTTTGTTAATTAAATTGATATCAATATCTCGCGCACGTATAACATTTTTTTTGTCAAAAATTTCTACTCGCTAGTTGCATTGTGCAAGGTAGAAACAAGTTGATTTTTGAAGGAAAGGTTTTTGAGCCAGATAGGGTGATAGAGGAGATTAAAGGCAGATTCTGGAGCTGATGTTTGGTGAAATACACACTCTTCTGTAATTATTCTTTTTATGATTGGCTAAATAATCCTAGAAAAATACTAAATTGTTAAGAAAATTGTACAGATGTAAATCTGCATACTGGACTTTTTGTCCTCTTTTGCTTTTAGAAATAAAAGTTTTTACCTACCAAAAAAAAAGTTGCATTGTGCAGGTGCAATTTTGGCCAAATTTTTTTAACTCATTTAATATGTCATATGAAGGGAAAAAATTAAAAAGTATTAGCTCATATAAATAAAAATACTACTTTATTTGCTGAACTATATTAATATTTCTCAGTACACAAACTATTAATATATGGAAAAGCAAAATGCAATTTAATTGAAAATTTTTGGATAAAAATTGCACGGTGCAATTGATCCCCCAATATATTACACTTCTCTCCTTTCTCTTTTGAATTACAAATTAACGAAGCAACAAGAGTTTGATCATGGATAATGACGAAGAACCAAAATACTAAAGATATTCAATTCTTGAATTGACGTAATAATTTTCCTAGGGAGATAAACTTCCTTTCATAAATGGGGAGTCACTCCTCAATACATCTCTTGGGTTGTAAATTTTTTTTTCTAATTTTTCTCTAATTATAATTTTTTTTATAAGGACAAGTGTATCACCACTTATACCCAATTTTTTACGAAATAAAATTCTTTTTTTTGCCGTTAAAAAAAGAAAAGAAAAGGAAAACATGATCTTACACTTGATACTCGTAATATAATATAGAGGTAGAAGCAGGTGTATATATGGATTAATATATAGATCTACATTTATGGTATTGCAATTCCAACGACAAGACATGATTCAATCATTCAGGGGAGAGTCGACCCTCGATGCGGGGACCAATTTTTATATAGCGAATGTATGTATGTATAGTCGTGTATATATATATATATATATATGAAATACCATTTGGCCAAAATAATTGGCATACAATGAGTGCTAGATTCTGATGGGAAACCAAACATGAAGATAAAAAAGTCCATTGGAAGAACTGGAAAACCTTAACCAAAGCTAAAAAGGATGGAGGCTTAGGATTTAGAGATCTTGTGGCCTTCAACAAAGCACTCCTCGCCAAACAGATTTGGAGAATGATTATGTATCCGGACTCCCTGGTCTCGAAAGTTTTTAAAACTAGATATTTTAAACACACGGACATTATGGATGCTACGATTGGCTCTAATCCCTCGTACATCAGACGCTCGATCCTGTGGAGTAAGGATATCATTGCTAAGGGCCTCTTCTGGAAAGTGGGGGATGGTTCGAACATCAATGTCATACGTGATCTTTGGATTCCTTATCTGGCCAATGGAAAGATTACCTCTTGCACCACGTATGAGAACAATGTCATGGTTAAAGATATCATCGACCAAGGGAAGGTGTGGGATGGTCAAAAACTCAACACTCTCTTTCTCCACCATGAAATTGAGGCAATTAAGAGATTACCCATTGACACGAATAATTCTAAAGACGGCCGGTTCTGGAAGCATGAAAAGAAAGTCATTTACTCTGTGAGATCGGCTTACTGGAATTACCTACCCCAAATTCCGAACAACGTTATAGGGATGGCGAGCTCCTCCTCCCCTTCCAATCCCCTATGGAACAAAATCTGGGAACTCTTCCTTCCGCCTAAAGTGAAGATTTTTCTTTGGAAGGCCGTACATGACGTTATAGCCACCGAGGCCAATCTTACACTTACCCATGTGCCATGCCCCCTCAGGTGCGTCCTTTGTGGTTTCCATTGGGCTGATTTTAATCACTCTATTTTTTTTTTTTCAGGTTGTCAAAGACGCATGGAAAAACTCAGAGTGGTGGACGCTAATCAAGAAAGTCTGGCTGTGTTCAAAAGAGAATTTGGTTAACCTCCTTGCTCCTGCCTTCGATCAAAATGAACTAGAACGATTTGCCATCAAAATGTGGGGAGTTTGGAAAGAAAGATGCGACATTGTGTTGGGATTATACTGAAAAGTATGCTTTTTACTTTGTATAATCGAAACTGAATTTTTAGACTTATTTACTAAAATAAATTGTTTATCACTGATGCTTTAAATATGATTGAATGTTATATATATTTACCGCATAACCGTTCAATAATTTGTGCGTGTTACATCAGAGTTAATTTAGTGATACCGGATCACGAAGATTAAATTAATGATCCGTAACTATAAGTCGCCATTCACGACCTAGATGGAAATGAACAACCATCGCGAAAGGTTGAGGTGTAAGGCTCGAGATTGGTTTGTCTTGACCAAGAGATTACACTAGTGCATGGTGATCTTGCCGAATAGGACCTCTGAGGAGGATAAATTCTTGAATCGAACAAGGAAGAATTAGACCTCGGTTCGTTGTTTCTTAATCTTCGTCCCTTAAATAGGATCACGTGGGATTGGTAACTATTGCTTTGACTTATCATGGGTAGCGAATTGTAGAGATTCAATACTTTTATCTTGGGCAATATTATTGGTCACATGTGATTGCTAAGATTTAATACGAAGAATCGTGTCTGCAAGCACGCTTTTGCTTGATTTGCCCCCTTGGGAGGTTCATAAGTTTTATCATACCAAATCTTGCAAGTGGAATTAGTTTCCTGTATGGATAATAATGTTGAACCGTTTCTCGACCAAGGACAAAAAGATATTAATTAACGGAAAGCTATTTCGATGGCTTGAATTAATTAATGGGCTAGATAATCTTAAACACGGGGAAATAATGACCGGAGCCATATTGACTAATATGGGTTAAGATGGATAGTCTGATATTAATTATGTAGTGGGATTAATTAATATTTATGGGCTTGAATTATATTGTGGCTCAATATTAAATATTCAAGATCCATTAGAAGGTCCAATCTTAATTCTCCTAAAAGCCCCCCTGAGAGTAGCCCAACAAATAGTCCAATAACCTAAAAAAGGTGATTAAAATAAAATAAATATTGTTGCTTAATTTTTCCCTAATATTTCGAAATTTATGGATAAAAGAGGGAGAAAGATTTTCTTTGAATTTTGTTATGGAATGAAGATATGTATTCTTGGAATACAAGATTATCTCATTAAATTCAAGAAATCTCCCACTTGGTTATCTATATAGAATTTTCGAAAATTTGAAGATAATGGGTAAGAAAGATTTTCTTGATTTTCTTGAAAAGATATTATGGAAGATATGTTTTTCTTGAAATACAAGAATATCTCATAAATTCAAGAAGATCCAAATCTTGGAATCTTGCAAGGCATTATTTTCGAAAAATCCATAATTAGAGGAGGCGAGATTTTTTGTGAAATATTTTAATTATGGAAAAAAGAATATAGAAGATATATTCAAGATTTCTTGGTGACCAAGAAAAATCTTTTCCCACATTGTTTTTCTACAAGATTTTCGACCCCTTCCTCTCCTATAAATAGGGGATGATTAGTTCATTCCCAAGTACAATTCCATGTGCTGGAAAAATTAGCAAATCCACGAAAGTGGTGCAACAAAGTTTATTTTTTCCTTTTGTTAATTGTTCGCTAGTATCCTTCCACCGGATTGTCGAGCAAGGGCTAAGGGAATACTTGAGAAGTCCTTTTGGTTAGTCCGTCCGACCGAAGTCACTGCCATCCCGAGAGGTATGTTCACGTAAACTCTTAGATTCCGCATGCGTAGGTTTTACGTGACTTTTTATATGCATGATATGTTGTTGCAATTATTATTTGAATTAATATAGGATTAATTCATGCTAGTAATAATTAAAGAATTAAATTTGTATTTAAATATTCACCCCTAATAGATCTCATTGCAACTCATTCCCCAACACATTGTACACAAAGGGCTTGGTTACATGCAAGAAACCCCACACTACGGTGATTGCCCACTGTACTGAAGCCTTCCTTGAGGCCTTCCAAATAGCGCGCAAAAACATGATTCAAATGACTCCCCCTCTGTCGAAGATCTACCTCCCACCCGTTTCTATCAATGATGAAGACAACTACTCTCTCAAGGTCGATGCGGTGTTTAACGACACCATAATGGACTATCTTTATTAGCTTTGCTATTTTTACCACGGAGGTTCGGGGGCTTAATTTGGTTTCCATAAAATCAACCCACGGAATCGTTATGGTCGCTTTAGATCAAAGCAATCGAAAGTGATATCTATCTCGTTTTGGATCGAGAGAAGCCCCTGTATGGTGCATTTACTCTGATTCTATTGATGATATCCACGCCATCAGGAAGGATTCAGACTACAAAGGCTATGAGGAAGGACCCATTATCACCGTCCGTGCGCTGCTTACACACGCCTCAGTGAAAGGTGTGTGGTACTGCCCGAGATCCAACAATCTATTGGCACATACATTAGCGAAGATTGCTACTAAGACTCTCACCCTCAAGCTTGGGTGGACGAGGATATCCCTAGACATTTGATGTCTATAGCTCAAGATCCCTCTACTTCATGATTTGATCTGTTCTGGGTCAAAAAAAAAAGATCTGATCTGTTCTGAGCCATTTAAAAAAAAAAAAAAATTGGCATACCTTTCCATACATCATGCATGTTAAATAGAGACACCATAATTTATGTTTTTTAAAGCATATACCATTATATATCATCGGAAACCATATTTGGACTACGTACATTTTTTTGAACTAGCTAGGATACTATGTACTCCCCCGTCCCAAAATTACTTGAACATTTAGTTTTTTTGTTTTTTAATTTAATAATCGTTTATTTATTAGTATTTGAAATAATAAAGTGATTTTTAAAAAGGGGGTATGATAGTCTTTACCCTTCTCTATCATAATGATTTCTTAAAATTACTTTTATCATTTCAGATACTTAATAAAAAACTCTCTTGTTAAAAACACGAAAATAAATAAGAATTGCTCGTCATTTTCTTTTATGGAAAGATTTAATTTCATCTATAAGCTCCAACTCGCTACTATTTAAAATTAATTGTCTCTCATTATGTGGACCAAATTTTTGATAAAAAAAATTAATGGTTAAATAATATATATATATATAGATTTCTTTTTTCGTTTGATGAAAGCGATTAGTCGATTCCAAAATTTTAATTCAATGTGAAGTCATGGGTAGGTGAAAAGTAGAGAGTACGAAAATGAGACACACTTGAGTCCAAACGGGACTAGATTATTAATTACAGTAAAATATAAAACTATCATGTGTGAAAGAAGATTATCATTGGCCCCAGAACGAGTTAATAATTTTAAGAGTTGGGTATATTATGAAATATGGAAACTTGTTCACCGTAAAATTGATTTATTTTTACACTTTAGTTATCACGATTATACTTTTTAGTAATATAGGTCACACTCTTCAGTTTTCACGACCACACTCTTTGATATAATATTTATCACACCCTTTATTTTTATGAGTAATATTCTTTATAGTAAAAAGTCACACTCTTCAGTTATATAAGTCACACTCTTTAGTAATATAAGTCACACTCCTAAACCAATTTTACCGTAAAACTTGTTCACCTTATACTTTGTCTAATTTTAAACGGGTGGAGTGTTTTTTATGGAAATTGAGCTCAGGATTTGGGCTTAGCAAAAAGCTCTGATACCAAAAATTTTTTTGTCTCATCTAAAAGCTCGAACTTATAAAGATGTGTGAAATTAATTCATTTATTTAATTTCCCTCAATATTGTGTATATAACTGTATCAGTACAAATGGATCATTGAGATCTGAAATGAAAAATTTAATTAATTTTTTAAAAAAATACGAGATCATTAATTATTTTAATTATCTTTTAATTCTAATTTTGTTTGATTAGTGCCCCATTGATTTTTCGCCTTCAGAATTACTTACTTTCGTCAAATAAAGATAGGTAAAATAGTATTAAAAGTAGAAGGATTTTCTGGAGAGTTGAAACTCTTTTTTTCCTCACTTTCTACCTAGTTTCCTACCAATAATTGAAAGCACAAAAGGGACCTGTAGGGTTTCTTAAATGGAGTTGAGACTATATATAAATGATGAGGGGTTGAACCCTAGTGGACTCTAAAGTCTAATCTATATATCTTTACACGTCCAAAAAGTGGTCTTAAGGTTGTCAAATAAATTAGAAGCATGTTAGTGTCAATTTTCAAATAGACAAAGTCTAGTGTGGAAATTTGTATAAATACAAAAATTTTAATTTTCAACTAAATTATATAATTGATGAATGTAATACAAAATTGAGTGGTTCATGGTTCACTCGGCCCGACTAGTTCACGGTTCACATAGCTCAAATAAATCATAATTTAGGGTTAATTATTTAGTGTTTAAGGTGTAGTTGATTGATTTATGACAATTTTATAGATTTTCATCTATATAAATTTGCACACTAAACCTACTCTTCCAAATATCCATGTGTTTTCTTCACATCAGCAAAAATATAATTCCAATTTTCATTTCCAAACCTTGAGTGGATTCCAACTCCTCACTCAATCATTTTTGTATTAGATTCGTTACACCTAGCTACCCTTGCTTGTGGGTGGGCTTCCTTTTCAAAACCTAACAAAAAAGAAAGAAATATTATTTCATGGGATTAATTTTGTCAACATAATATACTTTGGTATAGTTTTAATTGGAGTTCATTAGATTTTAAGGGTGCATGCTTGATTTTACAAGATCTGAATTGAAATGTGAATGAGAGTATATGATTAATGAATGATGATAACATTGACAACAAAAATTACCATTAAAAATATATCTATAAATCAATAGTGCTTAAATATAATAACACAATAATGAATACTCCTTTTTCCGATTTTGTTTGTCCATTTCATCAGCTCATTTCAAAGTGTTTTTAATGATCGAATGTGTTATTAGTATTTGAAATGACAAATAAATTTTTAAGGTCATGATGTACAATAATTTTACCCTTCATCAATTCTATATCTCCTTAAAAATTATTTTATCCTTTCAAATACTAATAAACAACCCGCTCTTTAAAACACGAGTCAAAGATGAAATGGACAAACAAAATCGGGACGGAAGGTGTACTAGCTTGGACACTTTGAAGAATTTATATATGAATTTTAGGGGAGAAATCACTATCATCAACACCCCCCACCCCATGAAAAAAGATGAGAAACGACTCTATAATTACTTTTATTTATGATCACTATATTCATGAAATTATCACCTCAAACCAAACACACCACTATCATTTCACTTTCATTCTCTATTTCAATCTATCAATTTCAAATCTAATGTAATTGAACAGACATATATGTTGTCATTCTTGGGGGGCATTGCTTGTGGTCATATTCCTATACCATATATATGGTCTATTTTTGTATCATACTTAACAGTTGTAACAAATTTATGTTTGCGTCTATGCTACTAGCTAGCTTCATTATCCATCCCAAATATATTGTTCACTTTTATTTTCCACATGAATTAAGTTAGTTGTATTGAAAAGTTAAATTGTAAAAAAAAAAATCTACATGCTATATATATGTAAAAATGAAATGAAAGCACGCAGGTTAGTCTATTCAATACTACTATCACTTAATTTGTGTGTTAATATTTTTTAAGATAACAACGCCGTGATTTACTCGTTGATGAATGAATAAATTATTCTAAATAATTAAATACAGCCATATTATTGCTCTCTGAAGAGGGTGCAAGCATGATTATCGTATGTGTAAAAGGGGACAGCTAATTGGAATACTCCTAAATAAAATATTCCTAATTAAAGCTAGTAACTCCTAAATAAAATATTTACTTATAGGGTGTATCAATAGATGTTGCATTATTAGCTAGTAATCTCTCATCTCTCGATGCAAGTACCTTAAAGTTAATAAACAATGGGACAGATACGAATATCCAAAGTAAAATCTGAATCTTGTTTTCTTTAATTACATTTGATATGAATTGTATTTGCACATGTACATGTAATGCCAACAACTTAATTTTAAAAATAGTCACATTTAAGAATTTAGGATAGGAAAATCAAATTAAGGTGTTCTCTAACGAAGGACAATAATTTACAAATATCAAGATGGGTTAGTATTACTTTTAATAGAAAACAAGTATGAAAAATGGGAAAAGTCTTAAATAGGTAAAACCATCTTTTGAGGAATTGAATTAAATGGACATAAGACTACTCATAACCAGTGACGGACCCAGAAATTTTACCGAGGGGGGCCCAATTTATAACATAGTGTAGCTAAATGCACTTTAGAATTTTTATATATTTTCGAAAAATATTTGAACTAAACATCTTTATATTAACAGAGTCGAATACATTTATATGTATATTGAAAATGTGAATTATACATATTCTTTCTCTATTTTGTTACCCATTTCTCACCTAAAAATCAACATTTTATTTATAGAGTGTTGATTTTTACAAGGATTAGTAATAGTGGTGTACAGTGAACATGATGCACATAATATTTTGTTTAAAGGAGACAGACATTCGTATGAGATAGTTTTATACATGATATAGGGTATAATCTATAACACAAATAATATTCATTCTTCCAAAATATTAGAGCGTTAATACATAATTTATGCTTCGCCTTACTATGAGACTGTCTCATACAGATGTTTCTTAATTATAAGTATATATATATAAGAAATTCAAGTGGGATCAGGGGGGCCCAGTGACCCCCCTGGGGTCAAGGTAGGTCCGTCACTGCTCATAACACATCCTTTTTGACTCAGCATGGGATGCAGTTATCATACAGCGATAAAAACCAATGGGTCCATTTGTTATTAATTCAAATATACATAAAATAAATACTAATACTAATGGGACAACAAGGGGAGATTTTTCTTTTTGTAGAGTACGACAAATTTAAAATTACTATATTTTCGTAAAAAAAAGATAAGTGCGCGAATTTTACTGGTGATTATCTGTGCGTAAATTACCAACTCCACAAAATTTTTATCCCGAATTCTGAAGCATTTCAAAGTACAAGGACTTAACTGAAATGTGTAGCAGTTAAAATAGGAGATATTGTCGTTCAACATTTAAAAAGGACTATTTTGTCATATGTATTAATTATGAGTAAATTTTATTAGAATTTGGCGGTATGCGGAGTAAAATATTAATGTAATGATATATGCATGCAGCAACAGTTGCTGCAATGATCTTATCAAGATGCAGGGATGCCGGCGTTGACTACTACAAATTTTGGCATCCAGAGACTTACTGTCAGTAACAATTAAGGTGGTGCCCATAGTTGTCGGTTTTAAAGCGTGCAGGCGCTTAATTCATTACATAGATGCGATAAACGATTTTAAAACTAACCACGCTTTCCATTTCCTGCTTAATTACGGTTACGATTACGCTTATTATGGATAATTAGGGGATACGATTAATGTTGTTTGACCGCAACGAATAAATGGCTGCACGGTACACTCATTATGTATTTTATAATCATGTAACTCGTTATATTAAAAGATGCAATTTTTTAATATTGAAACGTGTAATTGTTTTTTATATTAATAATTGTATGGTTTAATTTAAATAAATTATAATTTTCATTGTAATAAGTTGCACGATTTTAAAATGTGTTATGAATGCTCGGTGCACTTAAATGCAGATGCGAGCCACCCGAAATAAATTTCATTAATTATGTAATACCGGCAAACAAACGAGATGGTAAGAAAAGTAAATAATCAATACCTAAAAAAAAAGCCCTTGTCGACGGGCTCAATTATTAAAGAGATTACAAATAAACAAATTGAGCCTTTAATTTTAAATAATTGAGCTCAATAATTATGGCGTAAAAATAATTTGAATTTGTTACTTCTAATGATGGGTAAACCACACTAGTTTTTAGGCATAATCCATCAAAAGACCACTTAGCTATCAATTTTTATTTAGAAAGTCTTTTGAATTATTTTTTATTTTAAAAAGCTCTTAAATTATAGTCTAATTTTATTTCGCAAGACCTTAAACTATTTTTTATTTTAACAAGCCCCTAAATTATATTTTTCTCGTTTCATATGCCCTTTTCTGGTAATTCATTTGAGACATTAACGGAAAACATTAATTTATCTTAGCAAAATCAGTAAATTTTTATTATCAGGGACCTCATAGAACAAGATCATATAATTTTTTAATTTTTTAAAATAAAAAATAGTTCAAGAATCATTCTAAATAAAATTAGAAAAGTTGATAGTTGAGGGTATCCTAGTTTTTATTCTTTTAAATAATTATTTTAAATCCTTTATTCCATGAAATATATAACTTTAAGGAAAAAAATTAGATACGATTCAAAGTAAGCCAATAATCTAATTGCTACAACACTGCGACGATGCTAGGCCACGTGAAAGATCCCAAACTAAAATTCTAAGAATTTCCCAACTAGTTAAAAACTGAAAGAATCACTTTACTCAATTCCACTTGCATGTATAATTAATTAATACAGTAGCATTTGGACGGAAAATGAGAGCAATTATCAGATACTAATTATTTAGTTGATTAATTTTATAAAAAAATTGATTAATTAAAACATGTGATATAAGTTATAAAATTGTATAGCATACTTTTTAGGATTAAATTCTAATTCAAACTTAAAATGACAATTAATTATTAAAGAAATGGAAATAAATGAAACTTTGTTTTTATAGAAAGATGTAGAAAGGAAGTATATATACCTAAATAAAGCTTTATATTACAAGCTAGGTCGCCCTCATACAAACTTGATTACAGTGTACAAGAGCGAGGATATTTTCCCTTGTTCTAATTTTGACTAAGAACATAATAAAACTTGCATACTTGTTCCTAGCAAGGGATATACAACATACATACATGCATTCGTTATACAAAATTAATTTGGGAGAGACATTTTGATCTCTTCGACTCGTCTTCTCATCCTAAATTGGCGTCTTAACGACATCCGTTTCCACCCCACCAATCGCCTCAAGAATGCCATAACCTCCGACGGTTCTTGCAACGAATACGAAGCACTTGTTTCTTTCGGATTCTTCGAAACAAGAATTCCGAATCCTTGTCCCCTCTCTCGTAACACCTATTTCAACATAACAAAAACATTTATTAAAATCATGATTTCCTTAAATGAAATCGTGAAACATATCATTATCTTAATTAGTAAGTCTATAAACTGGAAAAATACCTTAAAAGCATCTTCGTCCGTTCGATCATCGCCAATATAAACTGGAAAAACATCGGCACAATTGGCATACCCTGTAAAATTTTCAATTTCAAACCAAATAAAAGATTGATAAATTCGGAGATGTTATTTATATTTATACTATTAACTCACCAAGTGACTCCAACAAGAACTCCAAAGCCTTCCCTTTGTCCCATTTAATAGTGGGGCGTATTTCTAACACCTGCATTTAAACAACCCATTAAAGCATGTCAAATCAAGATTTCTCAACTTATTACAACCATGAAAAATCAGTGAAATATAAATAAAGCAAAAGAATTTCACACACCTTTCTTCCTTGCGTCAATCGGAGGCTTGGATACCCCTCCACCACCGCTATAACTTGCTTTAATAGTTCACTCCATTTCTGCAAATTAATATAATCCGAATATACCATCAAAATAAAATATACATATTGATTTACCATTTTTCAGCTCTGAAACATTATATCTATATTAATTATTAATTATACCTTCTCATCAACACAGCGGAAATGCACAGAGCAACAGAATTTGTTGTTCTCAACTCTAGCACCCGGAGTAGCTTTTGTCACCTCCAACAGAGCATTATAAACCTGATATATTAATTTACATATATATGTCAAAATATAATTTACTAGTATTATTTAAAAAAACAGTTTCGATTTAAAAAAAAATTAAGAAATTCTTACTTCATCAATCACGGGAAGAAATTCGCTGGCAGGCTGGAACAGAACCGCTTGAGTACTCTGATGAAATTGAATAATTTAGAACAACAAAAATACTACATAATTTTCCAAATAAAAAGTGTATATATATAACATATTGCATGGAGAATAAAAAGAGAAGACAAATCCATTATTAGGAGAGAGAAAGAGAGCTCACTTTCTTGTAACCTTTTGATGGGCCTTTTATGTCCATACCATGGCTTCCAGCATAATACAGCTCTGCTAACCGCACAAAACTGTACACCTATACATACACATACACATTTATATATAATTATTTAAATAAATAAAATATAAATTAAATTCATGCAAATGAAATTAATATTTTTTTTTACCTTGTCTCTGCACCTTCCACTCACTATGGCCGTAGGGAAATACCTAGCAAGTTTCCTCACAGTAGCTCTCATCTGCAAATCCAAAACCAGGCATAAACAAATTGATAATTGAAAATCTGAAATAGAATTATGAATGTGATTTTTGTGTTCCTTACGGATTCAGACATGAAGGCTTGATCAGGGTCTTCAACAATGGGGGAAAGTGTGCCATCGTAGTCCAGAAACATGACTATTTGTTTCCCTTTTGAAGCGATCGTAATTTCGTCGAACAGGTCCAGCGCAGAGGGGTGCCGCATCTGTTTCAATTTCATAAAAAACAAATTAATTAATTCATTATCTCATTTGTCATTTTCCAACAAACCGACAGTCAACATGGAAGAAATTATTTTTTCTGAAAATCAAACACGTATCAGTTATCGCACACGTGTTTGTCTCTGTATGTGTGTGTGTGTGCATTTTTTTTTTGGTGGGGGCGGCGGAGCTTACAATCCAGGAATTCTGATCATCGGAGAGAGGCGGCGGCGCTTTGATATGAGTCGGTGAGGAAGCCCTCATGGAATCGATCCACGTGTTTATTTTGCCTCCGCCGTTATTGATGTCGAGATTCTGGAGGAGTTTCTTCTTCGAAATGGTGATGTAAGTGCCCGGGACGGCCGGCGGCCGTTGCGGCGCCGGAGTGAACACGGCCGTGCCGGGAACCGCCATTGGTGTTAATTCCATGTTCTGCTTCGTCATTTTTTTTCAGAAACAGAGTGGCTCTGTTTTTTCTATTTGTGGGAAAATGTGGAAAGAGGGTGAAAAAGCAGGGGGATTGGATCCAATTTTGGGGGCGATTTTTTTGGTGGGTGGAAACAACAAATTTTTGGCCAGTAAGAGAAACAAAAGATCTGGGAAAAGCTGAAATGAATTGAAAAGAAGACAAATCAAGAGAGGATGGGGAAAGAGTGTGTGAGATATTGGGGGTGGTTTGCTACTTTTATAGTTGTAGCCGGACATTAAACGGACGAAAGCACCCACACCCCACATACACCCGCCAAACCCCACCCAAGTCCTGTTGGGACCCACAGGTTGCGGGCCCCACTTTAAATAACTGCAGACGAGAGGAGCGGCTCAGCCCCCCCCGCGAGGCCGCCGGTATCTTTGTGCAACCTTTCGCCGCCGTCAACACCAACTGCACACTCACACAACCACCGCCAGCCACGTGTGGGATATAATTTTTATGTGTGGGCTTTCATAAATGGACCAAATCTCACTCTAGTCAAATTTTGTCTTACTAAGGGTATGTTCTTTTCCAGATTATCAAGAATGAACTTTGGACTTGATTAAATACTCCACTATCCATGGTAGTATTTTGAAATTCTATTTAATCCCCCCAATCCCACCAAACAATACTTATTATTATTATTACATTTTATACTTTATTTTACTCTAACACTTCATTTGGTCTAATAAATAGTTTACGATTACATCATATTTCTTCACTTGTACGCAATTTTCAACACATCACATTCATTTAATAATTACAATAATAATATAATAATACATATCAATCAATTTTTTCCCCATCTTACATAATCATATCCTAAAAAATCTCCAAACAAGAATATAATTAACTTTTTTGTTAAGACTTTGAAATCCAAAAATTTTAAAGTTTAGGATTTCTGACGTCCACTATAAACCCGAAACGAACATACCCTGAGTAATTTTGTAGAATGTTGTTATTATATTAAAAAAATTCAATAAAAATTTAGTACCTGATGTAAGTAATTTTGCCAATGTCACATAATTAAAGTTGGTAAAATAATAATAAATACTCCATAAGGTATAAATTATTAAAAAAATTAATATAAATTTAAAAAATTGTACTTCCTTTGTCCGATAGTTTATGTAATTTTTACTGTTCATGAGGATTTTGTGATAAAGTGATAAAATGTTGGGGGTAGAAAGAGGAATCAACTTTATTGAGGAGTAGAATAATATTTATTAAAAGTAATAAAGTGATAAAGTATTGAGGGCATGAGAGAGTAACATATGGTAAATAAGTGAGTGTTTGAAGAGTGTGAGTTAAAGTGAGTATTTTCATTTTAGAAAATGTTACATAAACTATGAGACAAATAAAAATGGAAAGAGTTACATAAATTATAGGACGGATGGAGTAATTTTCTGACATTTTCATGTCAGTAATTACACAAATGCTGTTGCAACAATGTGGAATAACTCAAGAGTTAAGAGCATCATTATTTGTAATGTATTTTATGAATTCAAATTATTATTTAATCTTTAAAAAATAAAAATTGGTCAAATAAATAAAGTTATACAGGTGATAAAAATGAATGAGTAGTACTTAAACTTTTATTAATTAGTTGACCCAAATTAAAAAGCTATACCAAAGAAAAAAGACAAAATGCTGGACATGAATGCTCTATATTAAGGAAATAATAAAAATGACTAATTCCCTAATAAAAGATTCGACCTTATTTAAAAGTCTGAATTTATAAATTTTTTTGACATTAATACTCCTGAGTCCTGATGCTATGAATGGATTCAACTGTATCTAAAAATTCAAACATAAATAGAGTTGCGAAATATAACCATTTATATTACTTTCCAAATACTCATCTTTTTAAATTTCCAACATTTCCTTCATTTATGGTAAATTAAGAGCGAAATAGACGAGCCTTTTAAAAAAAGAAGAAGAAGAGAGAAATAGACGAGGATTCCATTTTCTAATGTTTTCAAATATTATTTTATTCTTTCTTTATAACACTTTACAAAGTAAATGGAGGAAATTCATTTTTCATAAAGAAGAGCATCATGTGCACTAGGTGAACAGTGTAGGTCATATTTTATTTTAAAATCATATAATTTATTGTATTACAAAATACAATTTATTTTCTCATGTTAATAGTTCCTTAATTTATTATAAACAATTTATATATTTCAATATAATAAGTTACATAATTTTAAAATTTACTATAAAATGCACATTGCACCTCGTGCTTACAAGATTAGTCGTTTTCAAAATGTTGTATTAGTGTTTCTTTTTTCCTCAAATTTCACTTTCTCCTTATTTTCTATAGATGGTTTACTAGTTTCTTTCCAAATATTATTAAATTGTATTATACAATTAATGCACATAATTTTGGTAAATATATGCTCGCTTTGTACCATTAAAATCACAATTGTAATTCCTCACGTTCTTTTTTAGGTTTACTCTTACACAAGATCACATTAAAAGTAGCACAAATTTTATCAGTAAAATTTATTTATAATATAAAATTAACATCATTATACTTATAAATTAATACCACTATAAAACAAATTAGGTGAGTAGCGCTTCAACTTTTATTAATTAGTTAACCCACAATAAAAAATTATATTGGGGGTAAAAGGAAAATATTGGAGATGGATACTATCTATTATTAAGGAATTAATATAAATGAAAGACTACATATTAATATTAAAAGATTTTATCTTATTTAAAATTCTGAATTTATAAAAAGTGTAAAATCAATACTCTTGATACCATGAAAGGGTTCGACCTCATCTAAAAGTCCAATTTTGTATAAATTTGTGAAATCTAATTAATCACTTATAATTCTAATATTTAATGTTGTTCAATAAAACAACTAAAGTACAAATGACAATAATAATAATAATAATAATAATAAATACAGTATAATCTATTAAAATTAAAATTGTGACTGACTATATATCTCATTCCTTGAGACAGATGTTAGCTGTATTTCTTAAGATCAAATTTAAATGGATCAATATTTTTAAATGATGATTAATGATACAAATTGGAGCTCTTCTCATACAAGATCTCCTGATATAATAAAATATGAATCTAAATTAAATAAGAGGCACCGACAACCCACTGAATTGATTACTGAGTGGAGTTTCTTAAAATGGATCCAAAACCAGATAATTGAATTAGGAAACTCCGTTAAAAACCCCTATAAACAAGTGATACTTCCAAATATAGTAAACTAGTTTAGTGCTAGAGTGTTACACGATTTTTTAATTAAAAATTGCTATATTTTCAATAAATAATATATTTAATAATTAAAAATATAAATTGTTGGGATTATACTGAAAAATATGATTTTTACTTTGTATAATCGAAATTGAATTTCCAGACTTATTTACTGAAATAAATTGTTTATCACTGATGCTTTAAATATGATTGAATGTTACATATATTTACTGCATAACTGTTCAATAATTCGTACGTGTTACATTGTAGTTAATTTAGTGATACCAGATCACAGAAGATTAAATTAACAGTCCCTTGTAACTATAAGTACATCATTCACGACCTAGATGGAAATGAACAACCCATCACGAAAGGTTGAGGTGTAAGGCTCATATTGGTTTGTCTAGACCAAGAAATTACACTAGTGCATGACTGATGCGCTGAATAGGACCTACATGAGGATAAATTCTTCAGAACTGAACAAGGAAGAATTAGACCTCAGTGGTTCGTTGTTTCTTAACCTTCGTCCCTTAAATAGGATCACGTGGGATTGGTAACTATTGCTTTGACTTATCATGGGTAGCGAATCAGAGAGATTCAATACTTTTTATCTTGGGCAATATTATTGGTCACATGTGATTGCTAAGATTTAATACGAAGAATCGTGTGCAAGTACGCTTGCTTAATTTGCCCCCTTTGGATGTTCATAAGTTTTATCATATCAAATCTTGCAAGTGGAATTAGTTTCCGGTATGGATAATAATGTTGAACCGTTCCTCGACCAAGGACAAAAGATGTTAATTAATGGAAAGCTATTTCAGTGTCTTGAATTAATTAATGAGCTAGATAATCTTAAACACGGGAAATAATGATCGGGAGCCATATTGACTGTAATATGGGTTAAGATGGATAGTGCAATATTAATTATCTAGTGGGATTAATTAATATTTATGGGCTTGAATTATATTGTGGCTCAATATTAGATATTCAAGATCCATTAGAAGGTCCAATCTTAATTCTTCTAAAGGCCCCCTGAGTAGCCCAACAAATAGTCTAATAACTGAAAAAGGTGATTAAAATAAAATAAATATTGTTGCTTAATTTTTCATCTAATTTTCGAAATTTATGGATAAAAGAGGGAGAAAAATTTTCTTTGAATTTTGTTATGGAATGAAGATATGTATTCTTGGAATACAAGATTATCTCATTAAATTCAAGAAATCTCCCACTTGGTCATCTATATTAAGTTTTTCGAAAATATTAGAAAATAGAGGGCAAGAAAGATTTTCTTGATTTTCTTGAAAATATATTATGGAAGATATGTATTTCTTGAAATACAAGAATATCTCATAAATTCAAGAAGATTCAAATCTTGGATTCTTGAACCCCTTATTTTCGAAAATCCATAAGAATATAGAAGGTGAGATTTTTGTGGAATATTATAATTATGGGAAAAAGAATATAGGAGGTGGTTCTGAAATTTTGAAGGGTAAGGACGATAAAAACAAGTAGCTTAAAACCATGGCCATTAAGCAAAACCATTTGCCTTTATTTACTATATATGTAGTTAGGCACTCTACTGACATAGTTGGCTTTGAGTTTGCAAATTTTATTCAAGTTGCATGCTAATTAATAATCATACATTAGTCCAAGCATGCTTTTCCTTTAAATGGTGATAATTGGATGCACATGAATGATGAATCAAATCATATACTTTTTGGTGCAAATCATGATTCTAAACTAGTGGACTATACATGTTTTACTATGTTATCATTAAAAATATTGTAAAGTTTATATAAACCAAGGTTATGTATTTTAAAAGAATTTTAATCATTAATTGACATATCATTTTTTACAGCCTTTGTCAAGTCGCTTATTTTTTGTGCATCCAAATGGTCGATTTCATCGATTCGAACGGTCGAGCAATATAAAAAAGTCATAGCAAAACTTTGTAGCTACTTATACTACTAAGGAGTTTTATCAATTCAGGATCTAAAATATGATAAAGTTATCAATTTAAGGCCTAAAAATTATTTCCTATCAATTCAAGACATGGAAAATAGAAAACTATCAATTCAGGGCCTGAAAGATAGAAATTATCAATTCGAGGCTTATAAATTTTAAGGCCATGTTTGACACTAATTCTAAACCCTGAACACTAAACTCTAAACTCTAAATGATGAACCCTAAACCTTTAACCATGAACCCTGAACCCCCCCTGAAATATAAGTGTCAAACATGACCTTAAAATGTGTGAGCCTCAAATTGATAGTTTTTATCTTTCAAGTCTTGAATTGATAGTTTTCTATCTTCCAGGCCTTGAATCGATAGGAAAAATCTTTAAGGTCTTAAATTGATAGTTTTTTCTTCTTTCATGCCCTGAATTTATATTTTTCCTACTAATAAAAAATAGGTATTGAATAAAAATCTCTATATATCTTACCTCCTATTTTTGTTGAAGAGAATGAATTTGTTTCCGAAAGGATAAAAAAAAAAAAGGTTCCAAATCTATTACCTCTTTCATGGCCACATAATTTTCAGACCATTTTAAGACGATTTTCAGAATACTGATTACTATATGTATTGCATGTATATATCAAAATATTGCAATAAAAGACGTAAATTAACTTGCAATTAAAATTTGAGTTTGAATCATAAATAGTCACGTACCGTTAGTCAAATAGATTTAATTTTATAAGTTTTTTTATTATCAATTTAATTTGAATAACTTTGATAATGACCAATATTAGTCAGAAAATATATTGGAAAACTCAAAACAACGCCGTTTGTCATTTCAGTTTGGGGCTTTTTATTTTGATGCTATGACAAGACTGCCACATATATTTTTTTTAACAGCTAAAAATACACGTGGCAGTCCAACCACAGTATCCGCCGGAAAGTCCCAAATTAAAAAGGCAAAACGTCGTTTTGAGTTTTCTTAACAAAATTAGGACTAAAATTAGGCATTGTCAAAGTTATTGAGACTAAATCGACGATAAAAAATTTATGAGACTAAATTTATTTAAGGTCAAATCTATTTTAAATCTGTTTAAAATTTTGATGAGACACACTTGCGTGAGTTAGTTTCATAATAAGACGGAGCATAATTTGGTCATGACATTTTAACACTTTGAAAAGAATTAATTTTAACTTGTGCTAATTTGGAGTGAGTCTCTTGTACACCCAAGTGCACCGTGCACTCATTCAATAGAATGGCCTATTTAAAAAAATATTTGTCCATTGAATATATTAGACATGTCTTGTGAGAACATGGGTAGGGTTTGGGCGAGTGCACGGATCTTAAATCCGTGCACTAATTGCACATGAGATTTTATCGTTAATTTGTACTCCATCTCATATATGAGACCGTCTCATACAAGTTTTTGTCATAAAGTAATAAGTGATTTAATTGTGAGTTTACTTAGAAGTTATATCCTTTATTAGTCTTCCTATTTTTATTTTATAATTTTCTGCCTTAGTTTGTGGTCTTGTTATTTCAATTTTAAAAAGATTAGATAAAAAATTGTAAAGATCTGATTCATGTTATGAATTCGGGTCAAACCTAATTCATACATTAATTATAAACAGATCACACACACATACAAATAAATAAATAAATAAATATATATATATATATATCATTTGAGTTTATTTTCTATTTCGGTCATTTCTCTCCTCTCCTTTCACCTGTTGTTGCAAAAATTACCCATCCATCTTTCAAATTTAGTTTCAAGCGACTGGACTTCCTTCACACGAATCGCATCTCAAGCGATCTGAAACGCCTCCGCCCAAGGATTGGCCTAGTGGTGTAGGCTTGAGACTTAGGAGTGTGCTCCTCTCTAGGATCTCAAGTTCGAACCCTTTAGTAAACGGTGACTTTTGGTCTCCTGAATTTATCGGTTCTTGACTCGGATACCGAGTTATAAAACAAAAAAAATTTATCATTGGTATGTGAAAAAAATAAAATATTATATACTCTGAAAACTATCGATGTTGTGAACAAAAAATATTATTATTACTTAAAAAAAGCTACCGATAAAAAAAAATCAAATTTGACAAGTTCTTCTTTATTATACGAGATCGATCGATGAAGCACATGTATTAAAATTGCGATCTTCAATAAACATATTCACATACTGCATCAACTTAAATATTTTAACGTACGGTTAATAATCTCCCATTCTGAGTGAGGTATGATATTATACATTTTTAGAGGGAAAAAAATTATTTTTACTAAAATTATGATCATTACAATAAATTTTTTTTTTTTACTAAAATTATGATCATTACAATTTCAAGTGGTAGATTAAATTATTGAATTAATTATATAGTACTAGCTCGGCAAAATAAATTGTTTTTACTATCAATTAAGGAAATTACAACTACTCATAGAATTTGGACTAGCCAAGAGCATCCACAATGGATTGATGAATTTTCATCCATCCATTACACTCTCTCCCCTCCACATCAACTCCACACCATCTTTCATTAAATACCTAGTATTTTAAATTCACTTTCACAATGGTTCATCCATCCATATATACTCTTGTGAGCCCTTGTACACTATCAAAAATTTATTAAATAATGATATTTAGAATTAAAAAGAAAGAAAAAATAACAAAAGCTGCCACAATAATTTCTCTCTCATGTCCAATGCATTGGATGAATTTGCTTCTCTCTCATGTCCATTAAAATACCACAATGGTTTAAGTTGCAAAATTCATTCATCCAGTCATTAGACAACCCATTAGATGCACCATTGTGGATGTTCTAATTAGTGCGACCAGCTTATAATATTTAGGTAGCTGTCAGTTATACGTCAACTTATATCATACCCCAATGGGTAGGTCTTATATGCACCGGGTGCACCGTGCACTCATTGTGCATTTTAGAAGCGTGCAACTAGTTATGCTTAAAAATGCGAATTATTTACACAGAAAAGTGCAACTGTTAATATGAAAACATAGTTGCATGCTTCTGTTTGAAATAGTTGCACGTTTCTATTTTGTATAGTTGCATGCTTCTAAAATGCACTATGAGTGCACGGTGCACCCGGGTGCACATAAGACCCACTCTACCCCAACTCAAAGGCTTATGTCCTTAACTCAGTTTGTCACAAATTTTCCTCATGTCCACCTCAAAAAAATTCAACTAAAAAATTTGTGTGTGACTATATATATTTTTTTTTTGCTTTTTTTTGCCTTTTTTAACATCAACTTCAGTTTGTTCGGATTTCACATAATTAATTATCACTCTTTTAAACCAGCTGACTTAGCCCACCTGGCCACTGGACTCCTCATTTGAGTGAGAGACCCAGATTAGATTCTCTCTGGGAAATGAATTTGGAGTTATGGGAGTTATAAGGTGGATTGAATTTCGTGGAGTTATTGAGTGCTTGATGTACTAACTACTAACAACTAACATTTAACTTTGCTCGATAAAAAAAATGTATATTTATTATTTGCACCACAAAATATTTTTGAGTTAGTATATATATATCAAACATGAGGGGAGACTTCCGCAACTAACAATGATCTTATACGCACTAAGTCAATCTTGAACATGTTATGTACAGCTATGAGCTATCATAATTCATCAAATGAATATTCAAATTGTTGAATGGATAGAGTTATCGGTTAGTGCAATCATTAAGTCATATGATCATTAGTTTTTTTTCTCACAAGAGAATGCCTGTAATTTCATTAATTTATTAATTTGATGTTAATTTTTTGATCTTCTGAAAATTTTGAGTTGCAATTGACGAATAAGATTTTTTTTTTAATTCAATAAAAATACTTCGAATCACATAAACGTGAACAGAAAAGATCTTGAATGTATGAAGTGAGAATATAAATTGCAGAATAATCAAACGGGATCTTTTGACAATATATTATTCTACAACTCCATTAATTATTCGTACCATAATTTCCTCACACTGCACAAAATTAGTATGAGATTCTTGCTTAATTATATCACATGTCTTTGATTTAGATTTTATTTTTGAAACACACAATTTATTGTGTTGATAATGCAATATTTTCTTGTGAATATAAATTAAATATATCAAAACTTTATTTGAGTTGCATCGTCCACATAGTGCATAAAAGATTTTATTTTATTTTGATTTCATATTTTATTTAATAAGTGCACGTAATGTGTATTGTGTATATTTTAATAGTGCTTGTTGAAACACAAAATAACAATCAAGCATCATCCGGACATCTTAAGTCATGTGCATGGTTGTCATCAAAGTATTTTTAATTAATAATTATATGACTTTGTTAAATTATTTTAGTTCTAATTAATAAGTAGTTGTCCACAATTTTATTTAACATGATTTTTGAAATAAAAAGTTTATTTTGAAATTTTTGGAACGTTTGAACATAATATATGAAGAAGTGTAATGTTAATAAATTTATTAAATAATGAATAAACTGATAAGATAAGGAATTTGTAACATTTACTTAATTTAAGGTTATTTTTAATAAAACATTCATTTGAATCGAGTTTGAGATAAGATTAATTTTTAGATTTTATCCAACTTAATTCTTGAAGATTGGATATTGATTTATATTTCTTCATATAGTATTATTTTACTTTCTTCAATTACCTATGTTTTTTTTAAAATGATTAATTTGGACAATTATAAAGAGGGATTAAACAAAAATATAAAGAAATTAAGGTTTGTTATAGTCTCAAAGTGAATCCGTTTTCTACGCCTAATATTCTCGGTTAGGGTCTTTAATCTAGCTATACTTTTTGGAAAAATCAGATTCTTCCCACAATAGGCTTATTTGTTTATGATCCCTAAGTGAGCCATTATTGAGAGTATAACGTCATGCGTGTGATCTCATTGATCTCGATTGTTGTTTAAGTTCATTTAATTTGTTGTAAATTGCAATCATGCAACTTGTGTCTCGACAATTTCATATTCCGATTATATATGCTGTTTAAGTTCATTTAATTAATTTGTTACAATCCTGTCCAAAATGAAAAATAAAAAATTGTTGCAATCAAACAATTTATATATGTGTCGACAATTTCAAAAAATATTAAGATCATGTATTTATGTGGTGCAAAAATGAAAGAGAGGATGGAAACAAGAAAATAACATAAAAAGAGTCGAGAATAATACAAAAATATTTAACTACATGTCAACGACTAAATTTAGATGAAATTAAAGGCAGATTATGGTCTTGATTTTCGGGTAAATTTCATAGAGTTAGAACATTGTCTTTCTTAGGTTGGGTTGGTGATCCGCTGGGAAGCAACGACGATATATACTTAGTGAGTGAGATTGTCTCTGGTGGATTTTTGCAATAGGCAGTGGTGGTGTAAATGGAACTATTAGATCCCAGGAGTGTCATGTTGTAATTCGGGTTTGATCGGTTTGAAGTACCCCTTATAATTTAAGTAATATACATTTTTTTTTTAATTAAAAAAGAAAAAAAAACAACATATCAACAACTACAATTTCAAACAAAATATGTTAGTGCAAATTGATATTCATAAAGACAAAAATTTATGTGAGAAGGTCTTTACATGATCACGGGATACAACTTATAAAGACAAATTACACTCATTCCTTTTAAAATGTTAAAATGTTAAAATGTCGATTTCAACTTATGACCCATCTCACCGTAAGAAGGTTTCATACAAGTGTGGCTCCTCATAAAAAAGGTTTGTCATGCATGATGCATAACACTATTAGCCTTATATATATATATATATATATATATATATATATATATATATAGATTTTTCTTTAATTTATTTTTAGAAAAGAATATAGATTCTTGGTTCAACCGGGAGTTTTTCGCATTGTACAATAAATAGATTTATATTAAAAAAATATATAAGTTGTTTCTTTAAAAAATATTATGTTATAAACATTGGTAATCTCATTAAAATGTATTTTGTATGAGTTATGTATAGTTGCACGAAAATATTTTGTACTTCATGAGTATTGATTGCATGGTGTAGAGAGAAGACAAACTCCTACATAATTGAACGATCAATAATTAATTAATTATCAATACTCAATGATAAATACAATAATTAAATTAAATGTTATAAAAAGTAAAACTAGGTGTCTATATATATAAATGACAAGATCGTGCATGAAATTTCATATATAGACTAGACGAAATGAAATAGTTCAAGTGGTTAGAGCACCACTATATATCTATACTGTGTGATCATGGTTTGAGCAATTTACCTCAAAAATAAAATAAAATTATAGACTATATCGACGTTAACGAAGGATTTTCGTCGAACCAAAAAGAGCTGAAAGGGGCGGTGTATCTAATTATAATACCTTAATTATTAGTTGAGAGAGCGATAAACTTTTTTTCTTTGCCTAAAAAGGGAAATTGAGACAAGTTCCAAACTTTTATTTCTTGCAAGAAAGTGAAAGAATTCGTGCTTTTTGAGTGGAAGCCACAAAATCTTTCATTGAAAAATAAGACGCGAATATTTTGACTACATTGTCATTTGCCTAAGTCCTAAATTAAATAATAATAACATTAGATAATATTGCTTTTTTTTGTCAACGTAATTTTGATCAATTTAGATCGTGGTCCTATACATTTAGGGTGTTTGTTTTGAGATTTAGGTGTGCGAGGGAAGTCATGACTTCAAAATTCTATGTATTTAAAAACCATGATGAATAGTAAAATTATATGTTTGTTTTGGGGTTTTGGTAGGGTGAGATTTTTGTTTTATGTCAAATCAATATGAAATAGTGATTAATGTGGTATTATTATATTGTATTGAGTGAGAAAAAAATAGGAGAGATAACAAGTACGTGGAAGAAAAGTGGTGATGTGATTGTATTGAATTTTTTGAAAATAGGTGTATAGGTATATTTTATAGGAGTGGATTTGAAAACTGAATGTGAAAATCCCCAACTAGTATGTGACTTGGATCGCAAAGTCCTAAGTTCGTACGGGTGAATCCCGAAACAAACATACTCTTACACTTTTTGATCTTAATCCTGTAATTTTACAACATTCGACTTTTTTCGTCCGACCATCTTATAGTTATCTGCAGTAGCAGGTGACAGGACTAAAATGTTGAATTTTATAAAGTTACAGGACCAGTATCAAAATTTGTTATAATTTATGAATTTGGATTTTAGTCCTATAACTTAGAAAAAATCAATATTTTAGTCCCCAGCAAGTGACAGGACGAAAAAGTAAAATTTTGTAAAATTATAGGATCAAGATCAACAGATATAAGTTAGTAGGACCACGGTCAAAATATGTCAAAATTACATGACAAAAAAGATAATTTTCTCATAATATTAATATTTATAATAATTAAAGCAACCAATAAATAACTAAAGCAACCAATAATAATTAAAAATAGGTTCATAAACTTACATTTCACTCCTCAATATCAATTATAAGAATGATCCCATTTTCATCTCTATTTCATTGGAGTATAATTTTATTCAATCGTACTAATTATGCTCTTATTAAATAACATTGTGTCATGGACACAAGCTCGAGCAAGGTTAAGAAAGAGTCTGACGCTGTTAACATTGAAGAAATTAACAATGGAAATGAAAGTGAGGGTTTTTCTGGGAACAGATGGAGAGAAAGGGGCGGATTAGGGCAAATGATGGAGTTTGGTGTACTTGTGTCTGAAGGAGAGAAGGGTACACGCGTCAAACATACAGGAGAAAGGGCTAAAATGTTGGGCTCAAACAACTATATACCGAAGGCCCAAGCTGAAAGAATTTGTGGCCCAAATTAATTAAAAGGGGCGCATAAGGCCCAGTTTATTTTAATTGTTTTCAGTCTTTAATTTCCCTAAATATCCTGTTAGTACCATGTGGTCCCCGCTGTGCTGATTTAAGGGTGCTGCGTACCGGCTTTTGTATTTTATGCAGAAATATTCTAATTCCTCACCTGTTTCTCTCTCTTCTCTCATCATTCTTATCTCATTCATATTGTTCTTATTCTTCATACATTTTTCCCAGTAAATCATACAAAAATATTACAATTTACATTAATTTTATATCAGTTCACTACATTTGGTATCCAGAGACAGGTTTCTTTCTTCATCATGGCTGAAAACACTCGTTTGAAAGCCCTGCAAAAGACACAAACGAAATTAGAGCAACTTGTTACTGCTGAATCCCTGAAATGGAAAGCTACTGATGATAAAATTCATGATGCTATCAATACTCTTTCTATAGAGGTTGATAACAAGTTTTCTGGTATGCGGGGAGAACTCTCCATGTTGGGAGATAAGTTTGACAATGTTACATCGGTTTTGGCTGATTTACAACTTCAGATTCAGAATTTTGATAGGGAAAAGGGTCCCGGCAAAGGTCCATCTATTACAATGTTTCCAATTTTGGATTTTCTAGAAGTCCTTCCTTTCAGGGCTCTGATGGTAGGTTAATTCCTAATCCTAATCCTCTTTCCATTCATAGCCCTATCCCTAAGGTTGAGTTTCCTAAATTTGATGGTTCAAACCCTAGGGGTTGGATTTTGAAATGTAACAACTATTTTCATCTCATCCCTAATGTCCCTGATCCTAAGAGAATTAATTTGGCTTCTATTAATTTTGAGGGAAAGGCTGCTTTGTGGTTTCAGAATTTTGCCCTGAAACCAACTGATGTCACTTGGGAACAATTTACTGAAATTTTGTCTGTGAGGTTTGAGGAAATTAGGGAGACTTCTATCATTGTTGAGTTTAATAAACTCAAGCAAACTGGTTCTTATATGGATTATGTGGACAAGTTTGAGGAACTCAGAGCCAGTTTGATTCTTAAACTGGGTGAGCAGTTTTCTGAATACTATTTTGTGGAAAGTTTCATTAGTGGGTTGATTCCTGAGTTGCAGTCTGTTTTGAATATGTTTGCCCCAACTACTCTACAACAGGCTATTATCTTGGGCAAGAAACAGTATTTTTGCTGCGGGTGGGGTAACTAGCTCGGTAACCGAGGCCGAGCTTTTTCTATGGAGAGAACAATTTCAAGTTCCCAGCGACGTCCACTTCTGGGTTCCCGGTTATAAGATCGATTATGCCGATCAGGTCCCTGATGGGTGTGTGGCAATGAACTATGACACAATGAAGGATGGGCTCCGTTTTCCGCTTCACCCTATTAGTACTTCGTTGCTGTGGTTTTGGGGCCTAGCTCCGACACAAATCACTCCCAATGGGTGGAGCACCATCTTCGGGATCTTATCTCTGTTCGGCCGCATCCAACCTCGGGCGTTCCCTTCTGTCAAGGAAATGAATCTTCTCATCTCGCTGGCGAAGTGGGGTAAAGACCCCGAGTATTACTATGTGAAAGTCCGCCCTTATATGAAAATAGTTGAGGACCTCCCTAGTAAGGTCCAAGATTGGAAAGATAAGTGGTGGTTGGTCGGGGGAGCGTGGCAAAGTCCGGTCTTTGCCCTTGGTTCGCTCAGGTATCGCGAGATACCTCGTGATTACATGACGTTCAAACGTAAGTCTTTCGAATCTACCTTCATACATGATACTGATTTAACTTTTCCCCCTTATTGCAGCTCCCAAGAACTCCAAGACTTCCGAACTCTCTCTCCCTTTCCTCGTTCGGTTGATTCAGGTGTGTCTTATTGATCCCGACGAGCGAAATATTTGACCGTTCTGCAAAGGTTGAAGTGCTTGGAGTTTACTGGCTTGACAGTCCCGCCTCGTTCCTCGCTGGTCGGCGATATTCCTGGTAAGTGACCTGGACATCATTCGATCGATTTGCTTATTCGGTCCATCCGCTATAACTCGCCCGCTTTTCATCTGTTTCTAATTTCCTTTATCGAGCCAATACACTTCAATTCTGCCAAAGTTCTTGACGAGATGCAGAACCTTAACTCTGAGGATATGCGTGAGAAGGTTACTCGGGCCTTGGCTCTTTCGAGGCGAGAGACGAATGACAGAAAAAAGTGCGCCCGGCGAAGGCCACCGAACCTCCGCCTCGGAAGACAAAAACTGTCGGCCCGGGGCGAGGTTAGAAAAGAGCGGCCGCCGAAATGCGAGTATCAAGGGGGAGTTCCCCGAAGCAGGCCCGAACATCCGTGGATATGGATGTTCTGCGGAACTCCTCGAGCGGGAGAGTGGTGTTGTCGGGTTCGGCGGGGAACCCAGATACAATCGTTGAAATTACTCAGCGATGGAACCGCGAGGTCGAGGATCACACTTTCCTCGGTTGGAACCCGAACTTCCGCCGACGGTAAATACTTCCTTATCATCCTGTCTTTTTCTTTGTTCGCCAGGAAAAGGACCTCGTGCTCACGTATAATTGTTTTGCAGATACAACCTAGATGATGGGGTCTTCCAAGGTGAGGCAACTCGCAACTTCTTATGGTTGCGAGACCCCGCTGCCAATGACGCTCAACCCACTTATCTCCGCCAGATCGTTCGCCGATGCCTCAAGTCCTGGACTTTGGACCTTCATGGAGGCTCACACCCACAGACCTCTCCAGAGAACCTAACCTCGGGTCGCCTATATGTACCCGGGTCCTGGCATTTATTGAGAGGAGCCGAACAAGATGGTTGAGCAAAAATCCGTGCTCGAAATTGAGGCAGCCTCGCTCAACATGAAGGTGGATTTGGCGAGGTGAACGGAGAGAGGGAAACCGCCATCGCCAAAGTCGCAAATTCTGAAAAAGCCGAAAAGAGGGGTTCGGAGCGGATGACATGGAAAAGAAACTCTCGCAGATGGCGAAAGATCTCGAGCTCCGAGATAAGAAAGTGAAGGAGGGCATGGACAAGACCGCCGAGGTGGAGAGTCGGTGTCGCCGGTTAGAAACCGAGGTCCATGACTTCCCTGTCACCATCAAGTTGGAGCGTCATCACGCCTCCAACATGGCCTATATCCATTCCTTCTCTAATGCTGTCCGGGCCTGCGATCTCGAAGGGGCCATGTCAGCGATGACCGAGATGCTCGTGGCCTATATGCGCAACAACCCTGTTAGGGAGGGGGACGATCTTCCCATCAAAGACCTCGCACTTACGGTGTGGATTTCAAATTTCTTCCCCAAATACCAATCTTTATGATCCCAAGAGTCAAATTTGGGTTGTTGAATGAAGAGGTGGAACATGGCGTTGATGGTGGTGATGGTGAGGGGAATCCAACTGGCGTCGAGATTCCCGAGGTTGAACAAAATGCGTCGACCAACCCTGTTGAGGGGACCTCGGATGCTCCGCCGAGCTGATTCCATGGATAGTTTATCTGCTGCAGTATGCCACTCGCCTTCGGGCACTCTTTGTAACCGCCCTTCGGGGTTTTTAATCAAGTTGTTATGTTGCCCTATGGGGTATGTACTTTGTTGCCTTCGGGCTTTTATTAATGGAAATGTTGTTGCTTTCCTTTTTATCTTTCCTGCTTCCTGATTTGAATGCTTGTTTATTTCTCGCCAACACTTTGAGATCGGTGACTTTGTGTATCTTATCTTCTCGCAGATTGTCTTCTCGAACATCTGGATAAAAATCATAATGATATGATTTTGTTAATTGATAAGCGACTTGATTATAAAACTGAATGGGATATCACGACCGATATGGAAACTTAGATAGGGTATCTCTTGACGTACTAGCATTCACATATTCTTGGCTTAACCGACTTAGACTTGGTATCACGACCGAGGTCGAACTTAAAATTTGGGTATCTGACATCTTAGCCTTAGCGTGTTCTGGGCCGGCTTAGGTAATTATCGACCAAGGTCGACTTAAATTTGGTATCTGACGTACTAGCCTTCACATATTCTTGGCTTAGACTTAGACTTGTCATCACTGGTAGAAATTAGACTTAAATTTGGTATCACGACATACCCTTCACATTCTTCTTAATAAGCTAAATTGGTGTCTTTTCTGTGAATGAACTTAGGTTGGGTGTCGACATACTAGCCTTCATATTCTTGTGTGACTTAGACTTAATTATCGACGAGATCGACTTAAATTTGGTGTCGACATAGCCTTCACATATTCTTGGCTTAGACTTTAGACGGGTATGCGACCGAGGTCGACTTAGGTCAATGCTATGAGACATACTAGCCTTCACATATTCTTGGCTTAGCCGACTTAGACTTTTTTTCATTTGCAAATCTATTTTACGATCGAACTCGTGAGAGGTCGGGGACCACTCCCCCAAGTTCGAAAATGTAAAAGAGGTGGAGCAAGTTTGTGCTATAAGTCATAAATCATAGAGAAATATACAATCGATTTGGATTTTTCAACTCATAGTTATTGGTGGAACTTCTTCAGGTAGGTCGCATTCCACAGATACATCGCGGGAATGCCCTCCAAGTCCTCGAGTAGTAAGCCCCATTTGGGGAGGCATTTCAAATCTTCATGGGTCCCTCCCAAGTTGGATCAAAACTCTTTTCGACGGGCGAGGATCCTTTTTAAGACGAGGTCGCCGACCTTGAATCTTCGGATTTTTGCTTTTGAGTTGTAGTATTTTTCCGACTTTTGTTTGTAGTTTACGTTTCTTAAGTTGGCTTCCAATCTTTTTTCTTCGAGGAGGTCGAGGCTGAGAGATATGGCTTGATCGATGTCCTCTGTGATTGCTCTGCGATGTTCGATGGCTTTTCGACCACGACCTCGGCCGGTATGATGGCCTCCTCCGTCCGAAAAAGCATAGCAAAAAGGTGTTTTCGCCTGTTGAATTTCGGTAAGTGGTCCTATAGGACCATAGGATGCTTGGAAGCTTGAAAGCCCACAATCCCTTTGACTCAATGAGTTGATTTTTCAAAGGTGTTTGATTATTTTGTTCACAAACTTCAACTCCGCCCATTGGATTTGGGGTGATAGGGGTGGAGAAACAACTTTTACGATTTTCCACTTCGCGAAAAAGGCATCGATCTCAAAAACCATCGAATTACTTCCCATTATCTCGTGATTTATTGCTTGTGGTAAGCCAAAATGATAAATGATGTTTTTCCATATAAATCGAATGATTTTCTCCCGGGTAATGGTCGCCAAAGGTTACGCTTCCGCCCATTTTGTGAAATAGTCTCACCGCAACCACTTTGCAAACTTCAATTACACTGGGCTTTTGGGAACGGACCGATCGGTCGATTCCCCACTCGCGAAAAGGCCGTGAGTAGATTGATGTGAGCTCCTCGAGCTTGCTTAATCGTCGGGCAAAAAAATCGCATTGCTGGCACTTTTTTCATATGCAATCTCATCTTTTCCTTAACGTTAGCCAATAATAGCCTTTGTCCGATCGTCTTGTAGGCGAGAGATCGGCTCTTGTATGATTTCCACAATCTCCTTCGTGGGATTTCATACGATCACTTGGCCTTCTTCCCGGTGACACATTTCAAAAGTGGCAAAGAGAAACTTCGCTTATAAAGTTGTTTGTCGATGATGGCGTGCCTTCGCTCTTAGTTGTAATCGGCGAAATGCATACCATATCCTCTGGCGAAGATCCCTTTCGATGTAGTCTCGACCCGATCATCCAATTGTTTTCCGGGTCTCGATCTGAAGGACTTCCCTATGAATGTTTGATGGACTCACTTGGTTCGTACAAGTTATTTCCTTTATGTCGTTGATGACGCGACCTGCTGAGGGAGTGTTGAGTTTAGTAACTGCTATGTTGTCCATATCTGCGGCGCCAGCTAGTGCATCTTCCTGTGTGTTTTCTGCTCGAGGTATCAACTCTATTTGCACCTCCTCGAACTTTTTGATGAGGCTCTTCGCTATCTGCTGGTATTTCATCATTTGTTCACCCCCGCTGCTTCAGATTCTCTTGACATCCGCATACGACCAATCGAATCATCAGAAACTTTCAATTTTTCGCACACCAATGGCCATCGCCATTTCCAGGCCATTTATCAAGGCCTCATACTCTGCTTCGTTGTTTGTGGCATGAAAATCAAAACTTACAGCCGTGGTGAAGGATTATCGTTCAGGACTGATTAGGACCACTCCAGCCCCTGCTCAGGTGCTCGTCGAAGAGTCGTCGACGTGCATTGTCCATGGGATGTCGGCCGCCTCTGGTGTCTTTTCTGGAAAGGTGAGCTCGGTGAGAAAGTCGGTGAGGACCTGAGCCTTGATCACGCTTCGGGCGCGAAGGTGATCCCGAATCGCCCTAACTCAATGGACCATTTCAACAATCTTCCCAACAGACGTTTGTGGTAAAACCTGCCTCAGTGGCATGGTAGTTAGGACTTCTATTTGGTGATCGAAAAACTACTATCGAAGCTTCCGGACGCTCATAATCAAGGCATAGGTGAGCTTCTCGAGCGGTGGGTACTTGAGCTCGGCATCATTCAAAGTCTGGCTGACGAAGTATATAGCAAATAGATTGACCTTTCGCCGCACTAACACAACGCCGAGAGGATTCCGAGGCCATGTAGGTACAAAAACAACTTCTCGCTTTGGTATGGGTTTTTGCCAAGACCAAATGAGAGGTACACTTTGAGCTTAAACGCTGTTTGGCATTGCAGGTCCATGAGAACTTTCATTTGTTCATGGCTTCGAAAAAAGGCTTGCACTTATCCCCCATTCTGGATAAGAATCTGTTGAGAGCTGCGAGACAACCGGTCAATCTTTGGGCTTCTTTCACGTTGCGAGGTGGTTTCATGTCCATGATGGCTTTGATCTTTGTAGGGTTAACCCGATACCCCCACGACCGATGATATGGCCCAGAGCTTTCCCGAACCAACCCGGGCGCATTTCTTGGGATTCGGTGCATGTTGTATTTTCTCAAGATGTCAAAGGTCCGGGCGAGGTGGCACAAATGGTCCTCATTCTTCTCACTTTTCACCACAATGTCGTCGATGTATACCTCCATGGTCTTTCCAATCTCGTCGGCGAACATTCGATTTACCAAACGCTGGTAGGTTGCCCCTGCGTTCTTCAAACCAAATGGCATTCTCTTCCAACAATACACGTTTTTCTCTCACGGAAAAAGATGTGTGTTCTGATCATTTTTGTCCATGGCGATCTGGTGATACCCGTGAACGATCCATGAACGTCATCATCTCGTGCTGGGCCGGTTGCTATCTACGAGGTGATCGATGTCGCGCATTGAAAGTAATCCTTCCGGCAGGCCATTGAGGTCGGTGAAGTCGATCATAGTCGCCAAGAGTTGTTTGCTTTTTTTTACTAAGATTTGCATTGGCCACCCATCTACTGGGTGATCCGGTTGCTCGATCAACTTGTTATCTAAAGAGTTTTTACTTATCGGCCGGGCTTTGTACTTTTCCGACCGAACTTCCTTCTTTTAAAGGACACCGGCCTCTTCGTCGGATCGATGTTAGGTTTGTGGCATGCGACCTCGGGGTCTATCTGACCATGTCCCTCATGTGACCATCTTGAATCGTCTAGATTCGCTTTGAGGAAATCTGTCTGATGATCTCACAGTCGCTGGAAATTTGCATTCCGATGGTCACACTTAGTTTCGGCCGATTGAGGTCGACCGGATTATTTCGAGCTCCTCAATAGGGGTTGTTCGTTGATCATTTCTTTCCGTTCTTGGATCAAGGTTGGACTCTCGTTGTTCAGAGTCGACCTCCATTGGTTCGAAACCTAGGAGAGGTTCCAAATCTGGTAAATCTCGTGAAGGCTTCTCTTTAGCTGTAATGTCAACTTCCATAGGTGTTACATTTGTTTCTACTACACTATCTATCTTCATTTCATTACTTTCTTTCTCTTTCCGAGGTGGAGTTCGGCTCGTACAACTTAGCCCCACCTCGGATTTTCTACCAAAATAAAAAGCAGAATTTAAATCGGCACAAGTGTAAGTTAAACATTTTCTTGCTGCAATCTGGTCACCCTTGATGGTGTCAATCTTCCCGTCAGGTCCGGGAAACTTAATACAATAAAATTAGGACGATGAGGCAGCCCCGAACTCATGTTCAAAAGGCCTGCCGAAGAAAGCATTGAAATTTGATGGAGCATCGATGATTACAAAGTCCAGCTGCCTCGTTGCCTTCACTTTAACGTCCAAGGTTGATGTGATCTAGACAGATAGGCGAATCATCCCATAGGCTTCAACAGGCTGGTTCCCGAAACCTCGAATTCCGACCTCACAAGGCTCGACGTAGGAGTGGAAATCGCCGAGCAGGTCCAGAGTCTTTTTGAAAAGGATGTTGCATAAAGCCCCATTATCGATCATGAAGCGATGAACTAGAGCCCCCATTATTCTGGCCGAGATCACGAGTGGGTCCCAGTTTGGAAACACCACCCCATCTTTGTCCTCCTCGGTAAAGGTGAGTTGCTTCTGACTTGGGGCGATGGTGTTGATTGGAAGGCAACTTAGCACGGCATTGTCGAGAGCTCGCATCTCGGCCTTCTGGCGTCGGTTAGACAGGGAGGTCGCTGGGAGGAATCCCCCAAGGGTCCCCCCAGTAGGGCAGATCATATGGATGACCCTGTTCTCCGCTCCCTCTGGGCTCTGCGGACCTTGCTTTCCTTGGTCGGGCTGGTTTCTTGGCGGTGGCGCTGTCAACCGATTTTTTGCCTTGCTTAACAACCTTTCCAACTTCCCTTCCTCGTACAATCTCCAAAGCTCCTTTGCGGTCGCGACAATGCTTTCGATGTTATGCCCAATGGGTTGTGGTAGTCACAAAACTTCTTCGGGTTGAGTTTGGAGGTGTCTTGGTACATTTCTGGGGCGAATCTAACATCGCCCACGATCGCTGATAGATCCGAAATCATTCATGGTCGGTTTTTCCAGGAGTTTTACCTCGGAGGGTTATCAAGCGGCTTGAAAGTCCCCGAGGTCAGTAGTCGTGATCTGGGCCTCTGTCTGATTTCGATTTTGGATCGGGAGCTTCTTGACTTCGATCTTCCTTTCGCTTGATCATTTGCTCGCCCAATCTTGATGCCATTATCTCGGCATTGGTGATCATAACCCCTGCCCGGTATTGGAAATCGGCGTAGCTCGATGGATAATCCTTGTTCATCATTTTTCAGAGTTTCGTTCCCTTCTTCAACCCATGCATTATTCCCAATACCTTGGCCGTGTGCCCAAATGCTCGCCTTCCATAATGAAATTGTCTATTCGATCAATATATGCCTTGGTCCGACTCTCCTCGAATTGATAGATGTTTGCCAAACACTGCTTTGTTCCCTTGTACGGGGTCAGCGAGGCGAAGTGAGTGAGGAACAATTGAGCCATCTGGTCGAAAGACTCTATGGACATCGGGGGTAAGGAGTTGAACCATTGGTAAGCTTGGTCGCCAGAGCGAAGCGAAAAAAAGCATTGAGTGGCATCGACCGCGCCCATGGAGTTCATGTAGGACGGTATTTGCTCACGTGATTTATCGGCCTGCTTTTGTCGTTGTATTGGGTAATGGAGTTGACATTGATCTTGATTTGTACAGAGCGAGCATGACCGTGTGTGATAATGGCGAAATGAGTATTTTTGTAGTGAGAGGCACTCCCCTTTGCTCGCCAAATTGCTTTGGAGGTCCTTGATGTTCACAAGGATGGCGCCATCCGAGGAGGAGAGTCGTTTCGTTCGGGACCTCGCCAGATGATGGCGAGGTGGAGAATTTCTTTCTGTCGGCGGGGTGATGGGGTTCATGGCGTGCGCAAGGTGAAGGGGTTCTTTCCACCTGCGAAAGTGGGACTTCGCTCCGAGGCCGATCTTCGCCGATACTAGTTGTGGGTCCGCCTTGGGCTACCGATCGAACACGAACTTTCGAGTTCGCATAGTTGTCTTTGCTTGACCGGCCGATCTCGCCGGTCCGCGGCCTTAATCGTCGCCGTTGAAACCTTTCTTAAATAGGCGTTTGTGAATGGGATTAGGCCCCTCGCTCGGATTACGCCGATGGGTAGCACGTTCGCCCCTCGAGAGGCTTCCTCCTTCCCTCGGCAGGTCCCTCTGGCGGAGGTTCTTCTTCGCGAGGCCCTTCGTAGTTGGCTCTATCCTTGTAAGACTCTCGCCCTTGGCCTTTGCCCGCACTTTGGGCCTTCTTGTTCGAAGTTGTGGCGTGGGTCGCCGTCGCACGCTGGCGTAATTCTGCGATGGCTTCATCGATTTCTTTGAAGTGGGATCTGCCGCCGAGCTTTTGAGCAATCCCGTGATGGGTCCCCGACCTTGCGGTTGCTAACGGCCGGGTCATTAGCCTCGCTCACGGAGCGACATGAAACCGAAAAGGCTTTCCTCTTGGTGATGAGAGTTGCTTGAGACATGGTTGAGTGATTTTTTGAGATATTTGGGTATATGAGATGAGTTTGTACCAAAGATTCGTGGAGAATACTCCAATGAGAAAACACTAAGAACTTAGCTCGATATTTCTTAAAAAAAGACTCCTTCTAAATACCAATTGTTGTTTACTAAAATATGAAATTATGAATTAAGATGTGGACAACGATCTTGGTACATAAAAGACGATTTTTGTGGGTCAACCCGGCCGCATGCGCGAAATAATGTCCACTGGTGCCTGGTATATATATAAAGTACGGTTAAACTGACTCACATTAATTACCATGTCTAAGTTGGTAAGCACTTTTTGTGTTTTTAATTCAAAGTTATTCTTGTTGGATCAATCCCCAGTTCCCCACATTTCTTTGATCTTTTTTAAAAAATTAATTTAGCTTTTATTATTTTATTTTTTTTTTAATTCTGACTTCTGAGCTTCTTTAATTATTTTCTTTTTTTTACTTGAGCCTTCTTTATTTTTTTTTTCATTTTAACTTTTCAAATTAATATGACAAAAAAATTATGTTAGTCTTTTATTCTAGTAACATATTTTAAAAAAAATATATTAATTAATTTTTTTAAGTATTACTTATTTATTTTTAACAATATTACTTGTTTATTAATATGGTATTATATATATATAAGTACTTTATCGTGTAAAAGTAAACATTGTTCTCTTTTAATATAAAAGTAATATGATATTATTCCTTTGTTGCTTAATGAGAGGTGATTATGTGACTACTCTTAGACCATGAGATACATATATTGCATATTTCTCTGTATTTTTTAAGAATACATGGAAAATTAAAATAGTATTATATGCAAAAACATAATAAGATTACATGTAAGAATATAAAAGTATTATATTCAAAATATAAGAAAAAAATTAAAAATTTAAAGTATATAAAATGCATAACTGACGTATATAAAATGTCAACTTATCATAGCGCAATGACAAGTGTTTGTGTTTGATGTATGGTTGACCCGGGTTCGAATGTTGAAGGATGCAATTGCTTTTTTTTTTTCAATTTCAAGTCAAATTAAAAAAAAATCACATGATTCTTATTAGAAATATAACATGAAGCAATGAAATAAAATAAAATACTTATAAAAGAACAAAATTCATTTGGGTTTAAAAAAAACACCATGTTTGGAGTACAAACAGCAAAGAGGTTCAAGTAACTTCTGGTCTTCTAGAACTACCAACCCAAAATCTTTTTTGGTATATTATATACTTTCATCCGTTCCAAAAATTACTTGAATAATAATTTAAATGATTACGCAAATCAAATAAAGTAAATTTTAGTGGGTTTGAGTTTAATAAAATAAATATATTGTAAAGATATTAATATTATATTTGTTTCCATTTTGATAATGTTCAAGAATGTTTGAGACGTCCAAATAAAATAAATGTTCAAGAATATTGGACGGAGGAGATAAGTATTACCTTTTTTTTTTTTACAGGAACTAAGACCTGTATACTGCATTGTTTAAGTAACTCAAATTAATTAAATAACTAATTAGGTCCCGAGTTAATTAAATACAAAATAATTGTAACCAGACAATTATCCATCAACCTTATTCTTATTTCACAAGAGCTAAAAATCAAAGTGATAATGACTCTAAAGTACAAATGTAATTTTTAATTACTCTAAGGTACAAAAAAATTGTACTTTGTTTGAAAAAAAAACTACACTTTATACCAAAAAATTGCATTTGTACTTTAGAGTTTTTTGCTATTGCATTTTGTACCTTAAAAGCTTTTTCCACAAAATCAAATCAAGCTACTCAGTAACTGGACAATTATCCATCAACTTTATTCTTATTTCACATGTACACTGTACAATCATAATATATTTTAGAATAATATAATTTATTATATTAAAAAATATAATTTATTTATAAATAACTGTAGAATTATTTTTTCATACTAATAATCGAATCTCATAGTTATATATGTAGGTACAATTTTTTGTTTTTGTATTTTGGAACCCCGTTTCAAAACTGAAATCACCTCTAAGCCCGTCCCAATTAAGAATCACCACCCAAAAAATGTAGGGTATAGTTTATGCCACGTTTGTTGATCATATGTCACGAATTAACGCACACGATTCGATGATGTATGCATATTTTTCGTATCTATTACGTGTTCGGAGAAGCCCAGGTGTAAGTAAAGTAGGATTGATGAAGTTTTGAAAACCATTCTTGCAAGTTTGCATCGCCCAGTCTAAAATATAAATATGCTTAATGTTCGCCGGCAACCCAACAAACCACCACCACAACAACTGAAACCTACGACACCTAAGCCCAGAATCTACTACTGTTTTAATCGACACCACACGTGTGCTTTCTTTACATTTTATTTATTTTGTTTTTTAATTCACATTTTCTTGGGTGGTGAAAAATTGAGAATAATTTTGGTAAACGTGGCTTGTTCCCAGTGAATCAAAGGGTGGTACGTGGGGTTAATGCCCAGCGGCCCAGCCACATGAATGGCTTTGCCTTTTTGGTCAGCTGATTCTCTTTCGGACAATCCAATGAATTAACGAAAATAAGACTTCAGTTTTAACAAGTTAAAGATTTTCCTAGTTTTAGATTTCTGGACTAACATTGTGTTCATTGATAATTACGGGATTTTTTTTTTTTTAATTTTGAGGGGTGACTTTTAAAAGAAAACGATTTTATTCTAATTTCTAGTGTTTCTAAGTACCAAAGGAGGATTAATTAACGTATACGTGTGAGCAATTACAAGAAAACTAATCTTTAAATGATTCTATCACGTGGATAGAGTTGCGATTTCATAATATAGCTCAGGAAAATATATTGGAATATTATTAGCAGAATGAAGAAAAAATGATAAAATGAAAACTGTGAGTCTACACAAAATTAAGTACTCCTATTAGTTTAGTTTATATGCTGAATAACATGAATGTTTTTCAATATACAAATTAGTATATTTTCATATATGAGTTAATAGTATAAATTAATTTGAAAGATTTAAACGTACACTAGTACTCTGAAAACAAAACCATGTGTGTTTGCTAAACATCTTGACCAAATTGAGAAAATTATTGGTGCTATAATTTAGCCAATCACCAAACTTTTAGGGCCAATAGAAATGTCTTCACATGGTAGTATCAATGTCCATAATTGAACTAGAGCTGGAAGACACACAAAAATAATTATACAAATTGTGGGGGACGCATCCACATATATATATATTCTTTTAATATAACAAATGATGACTCGAATCTATAATCTCATTGTATAATTAAGCCGCTAGTAGGGATGGCAAAACGCCCCGCCCCAAAGCCGACCCACTCTGTCCCGCCCCGATTGGGCTAGGTCAAGCCCGACCCATTCTAAAAATGGGTCAAGTCAGGTCCGCCCCGCGCATGGGCCAAGCCGGGTTTGGGTACCAATATTATAATTACTCGGCCCGTCCCGTCCCGCACTCTTTATACATATATATATATATAATATTTTATCAGTTATCCCACGTTTTTCTTTTCATTGTGGATTTCTAATTTCTGAATCTCTCATCAAATTATAGTGAATTTAGTTTATATCCATTTTAGCATGAATTATATTATAGTATTGTACTAAATATAATAACATTTTTATAGGTAAAAATTTTAATTTCAATTTCATTAAGAAAAATGTAGCAGGATGGGTCAAAAATAGAGTAGAGATTGTCCTTTTGCTCCCACGCAGCCGGGCTTGGGTCTTAAATAACGGGCATGGGGCGATTGGGTCACCAGGTATATTTATGGGGGCGGCTTGGGTAGTTAAATACATACCGCCTCGACTCATTGCCATCCCTTGCCGCTAGCTCTACCCACTTGAGCAGTTGAGCCATTCCACTTTGTCATCGCATCCATATATACTGGTGAAATACTTTTTTAATTTGCGTTAAACTTTTATTTGAAGAACGAAACTCTTTGATCCATTGCTATTTGCTACCTCTCTCTCCATCTTTTTTTCCTGTTTAACTATTATAACTGTGCTATGAAAAAGAAGGGTTCTGCCGTGCTGGTGATCAGATTTTCTCTCATGAAGTAATTGAGTGTGGTGAAAGCATTGTTGGGATTCTCATATTTGATATAAAATAAGTGGTCTAATTTGAATTTTTTTCCCTATACCTATCTCCTTATCCATTAATTTCTTTGCTCAATTTGTTTTTAACCTTGACTAACTAACAAGTAGAAATGTTTTGAGACGTCACGTGAATGGAGAACTGTATTTTTTTAATTTCCCTATGAAATTTCCGAATTAACTAGAAAAGAAAAAAGAAAAGTGTCTTATAATTAAATAATGTGGCTGGTTTCTTAGTACTACTATTATTCGATGTACATAAAGGTCCAAAAAAAATACTACTCCATCCGTCCCAAAGAAACATGCACGTTTACTGTTTTCACTTGTTTTTGCGAGTGAGTTTTTTATTCGTATTTGAAATGATAAAATAATTTTTAAAGATGTATGCAATAGATGAGAGGTAGATCTATAATGATTCTCTTTAAAATTACTTTATCATTTGAAATACTAATAAACAACTCACTCACAAAAACTCGATAATAAAGTAGGTGTGCACGCTTTTATGAGACGAATGTAATATGATACTATATAAGACGAATGCAAACGCACAGTACAAGACTAAAACAATTGCCGACTTCGTGATGTGCAGAAAATTTAGATAAAATAGCAACTCTGCAAAATTAAAACTTTTAAAAATAGTTATTTTCTTTGCCCTGTAACATAGCCCAAAACATTTTTGGACTAAAATGTCCTTATTAAAGGTCTTTTAAGCTATTTTGAACGTTGGTCAATACAGCTAAAGGACAAATAATTAAGAATAAATTAGAGTCTGAGATATTTAGGGCCCGCTTGGTTGGGGGTAATGGAAGTGGGTAATGAGAATTAATTCTATTGATGTTGCTTGGTAGGTTTGATAAATTGGTAATGAGAATAGAAGTAAGCAATTGATTGCCCTCATCTACTCACATCACCTCACATGATATCCATTATTAATGTTGTAACCAAGCAATAACAATACAAATAATAACTCTTATTAATTGACCCCTCAATGATACATATTACCATTATCATTCCCTAGTTATACAATGTGAAACCTTAATAAGGAATAAGGGTATTCTCTAATCTTAAATATATGATTATGTTTCAGATATAATGATTGTTGTAAGTATTGGTTGACCCAACTGTCCGTGTATAGTCATGAAATGAAATTTCAGGTATTTTGGGAATTTTATTCATGATGAACCTATGATGGTTAGTGGGCCAATATATAATTGAAGAAGTAGAAATTCAAAGTTTGGCATTATGAATTCTGAAAAGTAGGAATTACAATTAATGCCTTGTAATTTATGTAGCCAATTGATCTAATATTTCCGAAATTCAATGTTGCGATGTGGTCGATTTGTTTTTTTTTAAAAAATAAGATGAAATATATTGAAATGAGCACAAGGAAGGAGTACTCAAAAATACAAGGAGGGTCGATAAATATTTGTATTAGAAAAAATAAAAAATAAATAAAATTATAAAGGATTGTAGGAGGATATCATGCAATAAATGATTAAATTACATTAAAAATAATATGGTTTAACTATGCCTTAGCTACTTATCTCAATTACCCACGCCAACCTCATTTATTTATAAGGCATGATATTAATTTCTATTTTAAGCTAAGTATTACTCTCATTTACACCCCATCATATTTAAGCATCTAGACAAAATTTTAGAAACAATTTTTCAACAATACGTTCACATGGCAAGCTAGAAAACCAATCAATAATTGATAGAAGCAACTTTGAAGAAGTGTCCACACTACTAAACTTCAATACACACAGTACAATTTAATATCAAATAATAATATCTATTTGAGGCGTGACTTCAATAATTCATCACATCACTGTCAATTAATTATTGTTATAAAAAATTAATTTGAGGTGCAAATTACGAATTGTTTGATATCTCGAGTTTTTTTTTATCGGGGAAATGGTGACTCGAACCCATGACCTCATGACATAGGTAGTTGTGCTCTAACCGCTTGAGTTATTCCACTTTGTCAAACTAAATACGATGTTGTGCACGGTCAAGAGCTCTCATGCCACGCGTTCGCCAATTTAACATGCGGACCAAGAACTTGATGTGTGTCTTTGACGCCTTGACATGTGTTCGCCAATTGGGAGAACACCCCGTCCAATTGCACAAACAGAGCTCGTCACCGAAAGCGACCGGAGAGAATATCAGAGGCCACCACTCTACGGAAGGTATGCTCACCCGACAACCCAGTGGCTATTCGCCAAGACGGGCGAGCACGAGTAGTGACCGAATGGAAATCCGCATTTAACAGAGAAGGAAGACCCGCCGCCCGCGGCGAAAGCATAAAGCAAGGTCCACGGTGCTTGACTTGCGGCCGCGTGTTGGGATATTTTAGTTTTGATGAATTATGCCAAAACATTATCAACCTGTGTTTTTTAAGCTAATCTACAGATAACAAGTTAAGGGGGAACGAGAGAACAAATTGAGGGGGAACTCACGAAATCAGAAGAAGATGATCGAGATCAGACGAGGCTGCAGACGAGAATGATCGAGATCAGATGAATTAGATGAGTTCCGGAGTTACCTGATGAGCTGAGCAAAAATCAGAAGAGAAGAAAAGCTAAAACCAGCAAATCGGAAGAGAAGGTTGCAGATCAGAAGATGAGCAGAAGAGACTGATCAAGATCAGACGTGATCGAGATCGATATGAAGAGGAAGCAGATAAGACCGACGAGATCGACGGATCGAGATCGATATGATAACTGATATGCTAACCTAATGCGTATTTGACCCGATGCTATCCCGAGATGATCCTCGATGATATGTTGATCCGATCAATGAGTTGATCGATCAAAAGAAGAAATCGATAGCCTCGAGTCAAAAATGACCGAGGGTCGATGTCCGGTAAAAAGAATCAACTCACCACTGAGTGTCAAGATGCCCGACGATAAGGTCCGGCCAAGAGAAGTCTGGCCGAATCAAGAACACCGAGTAACCCAAGGCTCGATAACCTCAAGGCTCGACATAGAATCAAGATCCCGAGACTTAGAAGAAATCAAGAATATAGCCAGATTCAAATTGACGTGGACCAATGAGAGGAAGACGACAAGCCCGAAAAAAAGCCGCAAAAAGCTACAGAGTAGTATGGATTTGAATGTGATTCTCCAACCAGAATATTCAAATCCACACTATGATACAAGTTCTTCCTTCATTATCAAGTGTGGAACAATGCGTGAAATGCCCATCAAGCCAAATCATCTAAAGATTCCACCATAGAACACAGAGCAAGAAATACACGCACATATTCAAGAGTGTTCTACCCTAGATCTAAGCACAAATGTAATATCCTAAGCTTAGAGAGATTTTTTCATCCCAAGCATTGAGGCTAAAACAAATGTAAGGAAAAATCTCAACCTAGTTGGAAACCAAACAAACCTTTACCCAAACTCAAAGTTAGGTTAAGTTTTTCAACGCAAGATTTCGCATCTAGGATTCTAGTTTCGATTTCCGCCTCGGTTGAGTGTGAACCCGTAAACATCTATAGGCAATCCCGCTAGGAGATAAGTCCCGCTGGAGTGTGAACTCCCAAAACATCTATAGGCAATCCCATGAGGGTGATAAGCCCGCTTGAGTGTGAACTCGTAAACATCTCAGAGGCAATCCCATGAGGGAGATAAGTCCCGAGGTTAAGTCTCGGTTAAGGTGTTAAGGTGCCCCCGTGTTAAGGGAAGAGGGATGTAGGGCGGGTTTCATCTCAACCACTATAAAATCGTGTGTTCTTTACGCTTTTATGTTCTTACTTGCCATATGCATTCGATTAATAGAACACAACACACATTGTTCTTAAAAGCTAAAAATTTGGAATCACCATTCCTCTCCCCTGTTTTATATGCATCTCATGACATAGTTTTTGCTTCCGCACGCCAAGAAAAAATCAGTTTTTCCGGACCTACACCGCTACTTTCTAGTAAACAAGAAGACTGTGTCACCGCTAAGCTTAGTGCCACTGGATGACAAGTCAAAGACTTCACATGTAAGCAAAGACAGATGTCGACAAGGGAAGCGTAGTAGGAAACGTGGTAACACCACATGACCAACAAGAAGGCCGACGACTTGTCAGATGACGAACAACCTCAAGCGTCTAGACAATCGGCGTTTGGACGTTTGAGGCTATCAGTTAAAGAACAACTCGGTGATCACCAGCGTCAGGATCCCAGGAAGGAACAACGGGCGAACACACAAGCCCATACGGCTCCTTTGGTTCGCCCACACTAAGAAAAGTAGCAAGAGTCGAGAAATCGGTCGACCAAGGTGTCTATCCATCACCGAATGGGTAGTCAACGGCGGACACAGAAGGGGGGGACTGCCCCATCATGAGCATGACCGACTGGGTCCTCATGGTGGGATCTAGCCCCATTCTGGGTCCGTCAACTCCACGAAGTTCACGGAAATGCAAAAAGCAATCGAGAGCTTACAGGCCGACCTGGCCGCTACAAAGGGGTCATCGCGAGCAGACATGATGTTGTGCTGTTTCCGCCACGACCGGGCGATCATGTCCGCAAATATGTGAAAAAGTGGCGAAGAACCGCCCACCTATCCCAATGTTCGACGCGAGTCCGACCGCATGTTCATCTCAAGAATATTCGAATTTATGATCGCCATGGGTGCCACCGATGCAACACAGTGCCGATCGCTCCCCATGACTTTGGGCGATCACACATATAGGTGTTCTCAACCCCGTACCACCCATTACGCCCTTCACACACAGTTGGGCGTAAATTCTGTCCCACTTTTTCATCTATGTGTGCTCATCGACCCCAAAAGCGAAGCTATCACATTTTCCTGCATGAAGGGCTTAATCGCCCAGGGCATACGTGGAAAGATTCGATAAATGTCGTATGATAGGGCTCAAGTTGAAGAGGATGCCAAGATCCTCACGCTGGTTGGGGGCCTAGCCCTAACACGGACATGTGGAAGGCCATGCGATCGATCGGGCGAACAAGCATGCCGATTTTTCGCGAACAAGCGGCCAAAATCATAACTATCGCGAGTTGCTCGCTCGGACTCGGGGCGGGATAGGAAGGAGTCCGGGAAGGTGGTCGCCAAGAAAAAATCAGCAGGAAGGGGGGTAACAAGCCCCTGTGTTCTTTCAAACCTTTTGACGAAGGGACCAAAGCGCACACACACTTTAGAGTGTGCTCGGCGGCCTCACCGAGACGTGTACAATAAGATCAAAGATCGACATGTTGGAAAAAACCCGCGAATCACAAGAGATAAAAGCCACTTATGCTCTCCAAGTTCGGCCAGATTCACGAAGTATATCGGGCACAACACCGATGAGTGCCGCGATCTTCTTCGACAACTCGAAGTTATATTTAGAAGAATCGCCTTTACTCAGATCTCAAGAAACTGCAAACAGAGAAACCTGTGATGAGAAGCCGAGGATCGAGGAAGAAGCGTATGGAAGAGAAGGTGACGTGATATCGACTCAAGAGGAATTCCAATCGACACTTGAATTGCCCTGATTAAAAGAAGCCCCCAATCACGCATAAAGTGGCCGGAAGGGGCAAGAAATTAATATGATCCGCCCAGACATGGGCGGTGGGGAGAATGCTATCGACGCCAACCTTGTCAAACAGACGAAGAAGATGGATACGCGCCGCCATGCAAATCATCCATCGCCGAATGTGGCGAAAGCACATCGCCCAAGACGCCCACCTTCCCACCAAATCACTTTCTCGCACGATGACCTTCACAACATTGTCACCCTCCAAAATGACTCCCTAACAATCGAAGGCCCAACTTCTCGATAAAGAGTGCATCGACTCGGTCGATATCGGGCGTATCACGAACATTCTGTTCACAATACACCGCACCATATGGAAATGCAAGTCGGGGATCTTAGTATGTATATCAAACCTTGTGATCATACCATAATGGGTTTTGGGAAATCTGTAACCCAGCCCTATGGTTTGATTAGGTTAGGAGTCGAGTTAGAGTCTACGAAGGATCTGAAGATTCGACAAACTAGAATGCTCAATTTTATAATCGTCGATGCTCCATCCACCTATAGCGGGTTTTTAAGTCGCCCGTTCATTCAGGAATTCAAGACTGCCTATTCGACCTACTATTATTGTGTTCAATTTCCAACTGTCGATGTAACAGTAGCATTATGGCGATCAAAAAAAAAGTTCCGAGACTATTTACTATCATCTGCGCACTGTAAAAAACAGAGTACGGTAAGCATGGTAGAAAAAGTAAGAAGAGAAATTGGGGAATTAGGCCGGTCAAGGGTCGAGGCGAGCATAGAGTCTGGGGCGACCAAGCTAGCCCCCGACCCCATGAATATAGAATTACCCGATGAACGAACAGACCAACGGCTTGATCGTGAGGTTCCAGACCTAGAACCTCGCATAGGTTTCGACCCTATGGTGGTTGAGGATGAGCACCGGGGATCGATCATAGATCCTCAGTGGAAATAAAAGAAGAGGCGAGCAATGCTTGTTAAAGATTTGGAGTCCATCCTAGCCGACGCGGCCAGGCCGGAGTTAGAAATCTTCATCGGTTCGGAACTTTCGGAGCCACTCAGAACTGAAATGATCGTACATCTACGGGGCGAACCTGGACGTGTTTGAATGGTTTCATGAGGATATTGTAGGCATCAATCCTAAGCATGCATGCCACCATCTCAATATCGACCCAACACGAATTCCAGTAACCCAAAAATGAAGAAAGTTTAGCTCGGAAAAATATGCAGCATTGGACGCCGAGGTGAAGAAGTTGCTCGACAACAAGATTATCTGGGAAGTCGAGTGTCCCGAGTGGTTAGCAAATCCAGTGCTCGTGCGTGCTCGGCACCGCCCGGCAGGCCACGCCCGTTAGTGCCTCGGCACGCCTAGGCAGGAGTTGATAGTTCTCGGCGCGGATGGCGTCTTAGCGTCAGCCTTATCTTCGGGCCTCGCTCAAGGCCGCGTCTTTCAGCGTCTGGCTGCGTATCCGCTGCCTTGAGATCTGCCTCTATCCACTCGGCTTTGAGCGCTGCGCGCCTGCCCGTGCGTCGACCTTCATCTCGGCGTCATTGCCCAGCCGCTGCGCCCTTTACGTGCAGCCGTACATACCGCCTTCCGCCACTGGTTAGGATTTCGTTCTTTTAATTCTTAAATCTCTTCGTTCCTCGTCCGGTTACAATTTATTTACAAAAATAAATAAACCTAGATCTAGACTAGTCTATTACATTGATCAAATCAAACAAATCTAGTCTACTGGTGGATTTTCTCACGAGGCAAAAACAAATCCGAACGAATCGAATTAAAAACCACAGTTTATATGCATGCAAAATCAAACATTAAAATCCATGACAATTGGATACCGCAAAAAAGATCTAACAGTTTCTACTATCCAATTTCAAATTTAATGTCCACGAATTAAATTACAATTTAAAAAATTCGTGAGTCTCAAACAAAGGCTCTCGATACCGATTGTTGGGGAATGAGTTACACAGATCAATTCGGGGTGAATATTTAAATACAAATTTAATTCATTAATTATTACTAGCATGAATTAATCCTATATTAATTCAAATAATAATTGCAACAACATGTCATGCATATAAAAAGCCACGTAAAACCTACGATGCGAATCTACGGGTTTACGTGAACGCATTCTCCTGACGGCAAAGGACTTCGGGTTGACTCGACTAACCAAAAGGACTTCCCAAGTATTCCCTTAGCCCTTGCTCGACAATCCGGTGGAAGGATACTCGCGAACAATTTAACAAAAGGAAAAAATAAACTTTGTTGCACCACTTATGTGGATTTGCTAATATTTCCAGCACATGGAATTGTACTTGGGAATGAACTAATCATCCCCTATTTATAGGAGAGGGAGTGGTCGAAATTTTAGTGATATTTCAATGGGGAAAAAGACTTTTCTTGGTCACCAAGAAATCTTGAATATATCCCTTTATATTCTTTTTTTCCCATAATTAAAATATTCCACAAAAATCCCACCTCCTCTATAATATGGATTTTTCGAAAATACCATGTGCAAGAATCCAAGATTTGGATCTTCTTGAATTTATGAGATATTCTTGTATTAAGAAATACATATCTTCCATAATATCATTTCAAGAAAATCAAGAAAATCTTTCTTGCCCATTATATTTTTCTAATTTTCAAATTTACTATATAAATAAGCTAAGTGGGAGATTTCTTGAATTTAATGAGATAATCTTGTATTCCAAGAATACATGTCTTCATTCCATAACAAAATTCAAAGAAAATCTTTCTCCCAACATATCTATATATTTTCAAATTTTGGTTGGAAAATTAAGCAACAATATTTATTTTATTTTAATCACATTTTCAGTTATTGGACTATTTGTTGGGCTACTCAGGGGGCCTTTAGGAGAATTAAGATTGGACCTTCTAATGGATCTTGAATATCTAATATTGAGCCACAATATAATTCAAGCCCATAAATATTAATTAATCCCACTACATAATTAATATTGATTATCCATCTTAACCCATATTACAAATAATATGGCTCCTGGTCATTATTTCCGTGTTTAAGATTATCTAGCCCATTAATTAATTCAAGCCACCAAATAGCTTTCCGTTAATTAATATCTTTTTTTTGGGTCGGGAAAACAAACAACATTATTATCCATACCTAAAACAAATTCCACTTGCAAGATTTGGTATGATAAAGCTTATGAACCTCCCAAGGGGGAAAATCAAGCAAATGTACTTGCACACGATTCTTCGTATTAAATCTTAGCAATCACATGTGACCAATAATATTGCCCAAGATAAAAAGTATTGAATCTCTCGGATTCGCTACCCATGATAAGTCAAAGCAATAGTTACCAATCCCACGTGATCCTATTTAAGGGACGAAGATTAAGAAACAACGAACCACCGAAGTTCTAATTCTTCCTTGTTCATTTCAAGAATTTATCCTCCCAGAGGTCCTATTCAAATAAGATCACCATGCACTAAAGTAATCTCTTGGTCAAGACAAACCAATCCGAGCCTTTACACCTCAACCTTTCATGGTGGTTGTTCATTTCCATCTAGGTCGTGAATGACGACTTTTTTTAGTTCATAAAGGACTATTAATTTAATCTTCGTGATCTAGTATCACTAAATTAACTACAAAGTAACACGATTTAATTATTGAACAGTTATGCAAAGAAATATATGTAACATTCAATCATATTTAAAGCATCGGTGATAAACAATTTATTTCAAAAATAAGTCTCGAAATTGGGTTCGATTATACAAAGTAAAAGGCATACTTTTCAGTATAATCCCAACACAACATTCTTTACCAGCATCTCATTCTTCTCTGCCAATTTAGCTTCTAGAATTTTAGTCTGCTCCTGATGCTTCTGCTTCAGCTCTTCATTAAGCTCAGCCTTGACCCTCCGCCTTTCTTTCTAATATTCCTTCCATGGAGGTCGATTCTCTCACATAGAGTTCTCCGGTTGCACCAGCTTCCAAGAAGAACTCAAGCTTTCCATCTTCCGAAGTTTGGTCAAGCTAATACCTCCCTCCATCCGAGCAACTTTTTTTTTGATTGGCTCAACCTTCTAACTTCTCCATCACCGGGTGAGATCAATCTCGGTGAGCATATCCGATTTCTTTGCCTCCCCGAGCCGGGCCGTTTCATCTCGAAGTCTCGGTCCCCAACTCGAAGCCACCAACTCGGGTTTTACCCCGAGCTTGGGTGTCCACTGAAGTCTCTGGTCCGAGATATCGACATTACATATTTAAAGATAGGTACTTCAAGAATCCCGCATAATTGTTAATAGTGCCAAAAGTTACCCGAAGGCTAACTTCACCGAGGATGTTCGACAAGAATCTTTTCAAAGATCGGTTGAGTCTTTCTCCTTCGAGATTGACTCTCATCATCCCCTTGTTGGTCCCCATCCCCGAGATTTGTCTTTGGAGCTCGGGGCACCAACTTCAAAGATTCCTCCTCTCAAATTACTTTCCTCTTAACTAGCTTATCAAAGTCCGAGATTTTCATCCCGAAGCTTAGTTTTTCTCAATCTCGAGAATTCAAAGGAGAAAAGTTGTTTCTTTTCCACCAGTCTTCCCTCCGAATGAAGCTATGTTGAGCATCTCCTAAGAGTCCGGTTGAGGATGAAGACCTGTTGACCTCAATCTAAAGAAGATGTCTTGAGGTCGATTGAATGAGCTAAGCTCGTGGTAGCGGTCAAGATGAACCGCTCCCCTCGCTTCGCTATTCGGTCTCTTCAGCTTCACCTTTCTTGAGTATCAGGCTCTCAGGTCAGTGGAAAGATCTGTTGAAGGATCAATCAATAATTCACTCAGGAGCTCATCAAAATTCATCGGCTCCTGAGGCTCAAAGAAATCTCGAGGTTTGGGGGCAGCAGACTCCTCGATCCCAATTTGACTTGGTTCTGAGGTCCGAGTGGCACCTCCTCAGTTGGGATTTTCGGTTTGCTCGAGAACCGAGCGGGCACTTCCTCGTGAGGGAATCAACATTCTCCGAGGTCCGAGGTCCTTGGAATATTTCCTGAGAAAACTTATCGTAATCTAAGCGACGTCTCAAGAACCTCAGAGAAGACTTGCTCCTCAGTTTGATCCTGTGCCTTTGAGATAGCCTGAGCCAATACATGTAAAGGTAATTTTTGAGCAGTTTGGCTCTCAGGCTGAATCTCCTCAGTCTCACTCTCCTCCTCATCATCAGTGAGAACCACCATTCTCTTTGCGGCTTTGGAGCGAGGGTCTTTTGCTTTCTTCAATTTTTCACCCCGTCTTTTTTTTGGCCTCCAACAAAGCCTTCCCCCGCTTGTTGGGGTTTCTTCAAAGAAGAAGAAGAAAGAATCGGTGATTCCACTTTCTTATCTTTCTTCCCTTTGATGGTCCTCTTTGCAAAGAATGGGCTTGAACATTACTTTTGGACTTAGGGAAAGGAGTAGAGTTGGCAAAGATGTCCTCCTCCTCTCGCACATCTCCAAAATGAAAGCAATTTTGGTGGCATGGAGGATCTTGCCTTTGATCGATATAGAGCCATCCTCCTTTTTTATGACCTTGGCTTGCTCACTCACCACCTTGATCGGATACTTCACCGCTTGAAATCCTTGGTGGGTGAGTCCTCAATCGCCATCATCGGGAGTTTGGGAGTGCTAATCTGCTCAAAGCTCCTGGATCGACTCATTATACACTTGCTCACTATATCCATCAACACTTTGTATTTTGGCTTTAAATGCCGCTTATGTAAGGTCACCAAACTTAACAGATTCTCACTATCATATCAAGATACTTGCTCCCCGTCCCCAACATATACGCTAGGGATCATCTCCCTATCGCACAACTCAAAAACGCCATTCAAATTCTTGGGAATAATATACAACTCTCGACAAAAATCTACAAACTTAAATGAATGTTCAAGATGCTAAAAAAAAATCTTGGACTCTATACAATCATCCTCATCTATTTCCATATTAGAGACGAACTCTATTACCTCGAGAATACTCCACCTCCGGTCGGTTCGCGACTAGATTCGTCAGTTTTGCTAGACGAATCAAATGGAGCGCCTCTTCTTCATGCTTGGCGTTTGAAGTACTCTCCAGAGAAACCACGTACTCATACCATGGCTTATTTGTTTCCGCCAATCAGGCTTTAATATGGTAGGAGTCATTTTGGGAATATTTGAGGTTAGGGTTTGGAGCGATGAAGCTTTTTCCGGGGTAAAGGGAATTTTGATTTGCGAGGTTTTGGAAGATGAAGTTTCAAGGGTTTTAATAAAATGGCTTTGAATGGCTTTCAAGAGAATATATAGATCGAATTCTTGGGAAGTCGTGTGATTAATTAAAATCAACGGTTAAGATTAATCACTGGTTTAATCGGGTAGGCAAAAGGACGATCCTCCGAAAAGTAAGCCACTTTAACCTCATTGGTGAATAAATGCAACAGGGCATTTAATGACTGTTGACCTTCCTTGGAATTTCAAAGATCCCGCCCAAAAACATTCTTCGGTGTTTTGTATTTATTGCAAATGATTCTTTGAAGTTTCACTTAAGCAATAAATGAGTCGACGTCATTACTTCTTCAGACTAATTTTCCTCTATTAGTCTTACTGAGTATTGACCTTGATAAAATGTCAGTATGATACTAAGCACTGAATGGGTTTAGTATGCTCTCGAAAATCGACCTTCAAAGATACCCGAGTTTCACGAGACTCGGCCAAGATTTCAATTTTATCCTCGAAGTTTCTCAAGAGAAATCGAGAAAAACTTCATGCATCTGAAAACCTTCAATTTTTCAGATTTACTCTATACACATGGATCTAACATCCCTAATTCAACTGATAGTTCCTAAAATCTTTATTCAGCCAAAGGTTTAGTCAAGATATCGCCGCTTATCGCAAGATGAATTTTCTCCATCCCGATGTCCTTTTTCTCGACATGATCTCTGATGAAGTGATGTCTGATATCCACATGCTTGCATCTGGTGTGCAATACCGGATTTTGTGAAATAGCAATGGCACTATTATTGTCACAAAATATTGGTACTTCATTGGCTACAACTTTATAATCCCTTAATTGTTGTCTGAGCCAAAGAATCTGAAAGCACAAAGAAATTCACCGCAAACCATGTATTCAAATTTTTCAAAGAAGATCAAGTTGCTATTGAGGTCCTGCTTTTGAAAACCAAGATATCACCATTTCCAAGAAATCGACAAGTTCCTGTGGTGGACTTCACAATTCTACAACCTCCATAATCAAGATCCGAGTAACCGCTAATTCAAGGTTATCATCACCGATACCACAATCCTCTATTCATCGCGGCCCTTAAGATACTTCAAGATCTTTTTTTGCGCACCTCCATGTGACTAGCCTTGGGATTAGCTTTGGTATCTTGCATATATCCCAATAAAGAAATGTTATATCCGCCCTACTTGCGTGAGATAGAGCAATGATCCAATGATTCCTCTATAATCGGTAGATGACTTCTTCGATTTTGCCTTTCGAATCGATCCATCTTGTAGTTAGTATCCATGGGAATCCTAATCGCATTGCACTCAGACACCATATTTGGCAATCGGATCTCTGGTGTACTTTGCAAGGTTGATGAAGATTCCTTCCTTTGATTGTTTCACTTGAAGACCTAGAAAGAAATTCATCTCCCACATCATAGACATCTCAAATTTGTCTTTCATCGATTAATAGAAAACTTTTCACACAACCGATGATTTGGAGATCCAAAAATGATGTCATCAACATATATCCGAACTAGTAAGATATCTTCTCCATCTTCTATCCTGGACAAGGTTCTATCAACAGCCTTTTGACAAAACCGTGGTCAAGAAGAAACCGAGAAAGAGTATCATACCATGCTCGGTGCTTGCTTAAGACCATACAAGGCTTTTCTCGAGCTCAGAAACTTGGTCATTCTATTTAAAAACCGGGAGGTTGTTCCACATAAACCTCTTTCTTTAAGCACACCGCTCGAAATGCACTATTCACATCCATTTGATAGATCGTGAACTTTGTTGGGGCAAAAGATATGCAAGAAACAATATGATGGCTTCTAGTCTTTGCAACAAAAGCAAAGGTTTCATCATAATCCAAGCCTTCTTCTTGAATAACCTTGTGCAACTAGTCTTGCCTTGTTTCTTAACATTGTTGTTGTTCTCATCTCTTTTATTCTTAAATACCCACTTGGTTCCAATAACATTGTGCCTTTCGTGTCTATCCACTAGCTCTCATACTTCATTCCTTGAGAATTGATTCACTTCTTCTTGCATATCAAGAATCCAAAGGAGAATCTTGTAGAGCTTCTTCAATCTCAAGAGGCTCTTTTCTCCATAGGAAGCACAGAATAGTGCACTCTCACCATGGAATCTTCTTGTTTTGACACCTTCGCCAGATCACCCACAATCTGACTTGTGGGATGACTATCTAACCATCTTCTTCTAGATGTTCCCCTTCAATAGTATCCTCAACATTTGAAATGTTAGGTTCGCTTAGTTCAATAAACTCGGGGAACAATAGAAAATGAAAGTGAATCATCTTCCTCAGGGAAATTCTATTGCACATTGTCGCTGACATTTGTTCCCTTTGGTTGATAGATTCAGACTTACCTCGCCAGACCACATCTTCATTGGCATCACATACCCGAGTCCGAACCGTGTCTGCTCGATTGTCACCTTTCGTGTGTTGGCTTTCCCGAGTCTCACCATCCTCAACTTTTTATCCGAGTCCGAGTCACCCAATCATAGAAGATGACTAACTTCTTCTTTTCGTGTTCAAATAATGATTTGTCATTCTTTTTTCGTGCTTAATCTGGTGATCCTCTTCGTCAGGTTCTTCAAGATCATGTTCCCTTTCTTCTTCCAAACACAAGTAGATTCATCAAAACAACATGAGGTGTTTCTCCACAATAAGAGTCCTACAAATTGTAAACTCGAAAGCTTTATCGACTTTTAATATCCTAAGAATATTCCTTCATCGCCTTTGTTATCAAATGTTTTCAACCCATCTTTACCATTATTGTGTATGAAACACTTGCAAACTAAAACACACGAAAAGAAAGAAACAAGAGTCTTCCTTTCATTCCAAAGCTCGTATGGTGTTTTGCCTTGACTCTTGGTCAAGATGGATCTATTTTTTGAATAGCATGCAAAGGTTGATGCTTTTCAAATTTCAAAATCTTTTAGGAATATCACCCAAATATCATTGTCCTTCCAACTTCTTTTTTAGAGTCATGTTCCTTCTTTCAAAGAACACCATTTTGTTGAGGGGTCCTTGCACCGATGTTTCATGAGTAATTCCATTTCTTTGACAATAATCGATATAATATGGTTTATAAATTGAGTTCCCTTGTCGATCTCGATTTTGACCACACTCGATTTTTCTCAATCTCGAGCCTTTTCAAGAATTCGGCACTTTTATCCGAGTCTCTTTTCTTGAGAAAGAATATGACCTAAGTATATCTTGAGTAGTCATCAACTACTACGAGTGTATATTTCCGCCATTAGTGCTTCTTGGTGTTATTGGACCAAAAGATCCATATGCAACAACCGAAGTATTCTTTTCAAGAAAACATCTACTTATCTTTTTAAATGATGCTCTAATTTGTTTCCTTTTTTTACGATCATCACAAATATGTTCCTTCTCGAACACTTCATTAAAGAACCCTCTCACAAGAGCTAATCTTGCAAGCTTATTCAGGGTTTTGAAATTCAGTGATTCATTCTTTTTATGCCATAACCAACTGGGTATATGTGGAACTTTTGCAACCAAACATGTATCTTTAGGAGTTGAGCTCCAATCGACAAAGATACACATTTTCTTTTCTAGTACCCGGTCGAAGAATATTTTCTCGTGAGATATCATCTTTCACATAACATAAGTTCTTAGAGAACTCAACATTAAATCCCTTATCACAGAATTGGCTTATTGAAAGCAAGTTATGCTTCAATCCGGATACATATGAAACACCATGGATATGAATCGAGTCGATTTCCAAAGTTCCATATCCTTGATGCCCTCCCGAGTTATCTCCAAATGTGATCTCGAGGGCCTCTTTGTTCAACATAGTCACCGAGTATCCGCTTGAATCATGTCATATGTCTTGAGCATCCAACGTCAAGATACCATACAAGAGGGCCTTTTCATCTCTTTCGCCATCGCTTATGTGATCTTTAATCACCAAAGTGCTTTGTTTTCTCCCGAAAACAGATCAATTTTTAGGTACCCAATTTGTGTAGGGTCCTACAAGGTTAGTTGTAGACTTTTCGAATCCAAATCACCTCGACAACTCTAATCACTTTAGAGTGGCCGATCTGCCTTCCATAAACATCTACATACACATTTACTACTCTGGGTGCCTTAGTAGTTTCCGTCGTATATGAGTGCTAGCCTTAGCATGAACATGAGCCTTAGAGTTTTTTTTTGGTACAGGCCTTTTGTTGATTGCTTTGGCTTCAGACACCGTGGTCTCAATCTTTGTTGACGGGTTCGTGTAACCTTTACCCTTAGGCAAGTGGGGTTCAGTTTGCTGACTTGAATTTGGGTCTTTCAAGATATCGAGGACTTGGTCTCTTGATTGAGAATGTCTCTGAAAGTGTTTCTCTTCCAAGATTCCTCCGATGGTTCAACAGAGATCCTTTCAGTTTGCATTCTTAGCCGGGGCTTCAAGTATTTCACTCGAATTTTCCTAATATGAAGTGCTAAGGTTTTCTAGCCTTCACCTGAGGTTTGGGCTTTCTTACCTGATCATTCAGTTTTATTGGAACCATAGGTCCTTTTCCCTTGTCTAACATCTTGGGAATTTCTTCAGTTTGAAGTGTAGGTGCCACTGATTTAACAAAGATTGTCTTCTTGCTACTTGATGCAAAGATTCGGATGACCTTGTGAGGTTCCCCTCGAATGTATCCCAATCCGCATTTTATAGTGGCAGTCTCGATAACTCCGAATTTCATCTATCACTTTAGATGCAGTATTCAATAGAGTTAGCTTCTTCTGTGCACTATCCTCACATTTCTGTAGAGTTTCATGCTTCTCAGAGAGGTCATTGAACTTAGTTCTCGATCACCAATCTCTTCAAATGGATTTCTCTAAAACTTTTCGCTTAGGGTCACTATCAACTTCTCTTTCTTCTCGAGAGTTGTACTTTCGTAACATCCAGTTCATCAAGAGTTCCCATTAATTGAGAAGTGATTTCAAGATTGCTGAAGTCTTTCCACTTAAGATTTTCAAATTTTAAGTTCCTTATTCGCTCTTGAGTTTCATTTAAGCGCTTCTTGTAAAAACAAAGATAGTCCTTCATCGAGACTCTCAAAAGAATCCATCAGTCAAATTGATTTGTTTCAGCTTGAACTTGACAACTCTTGTGCTAGTGTAGGAGCAACAACAGAGAAAGAAGAGTTTACCTCCTCAATAGCCATTAGATTGAGGTCATCACTTTCATTGTCGGAGAAGATTTCATCCAAGAGCTAGATCCTTCCTCGTAATGTTCTTCTTCGCAACCATGGCCTTTTGCTAGAGAACTTTTTTGTCTTTTTTTAGCTTGCCTTTCTTTTCTCTCCTTAAGACTCGTGTCATGACAATCATAATCGAAGTGACCTTTCTTTTTGGGTAATTGTAACATTTGTTGGCATCATCATCCCGATCACTTTCTTCTTTTCGACTTGAGTCCTTCCTTTTGATGACGATCCTTCAAATTTTCGTGTCCTTCTTCTTCTCGGTTGATTTGTCCTCGGCTTTCTTCCGGTACACTTGATTCCCTAAATAGTTTTTGTATTTTCCATATCGACTATTAAGTCTTTCAAACCTCCTTGCCATCGCTCTAGCTTATCCTCAAGCTCATCCCCGATTCTTAGCAAGGAGTTCTCGAACTCTCTAGTTTTTGGGTGTTTTATCCTCGACTTTGAAAGCTACATGTTGGGAAATTTATAGTTTTGATGAAAGTTCCAAAACACATGTATAATAGGACCAAACAGTTCAAGTATTGACCGATGTTTACATTATCGCTATAGGAGACCAAAGGATAATGATTGTATAGAAAAACCGATGTAATAGATAGGTCACATATTGAGGGGGAACTCAATATGTAAAGGTCGATCCAAGAATCGTAAGAAAGAAAGGCATATCCCACAGAGCGTAACGCTAAACCGTAATCAAGATCGACGAATCGATCTAGTCGATAACTCGGTGAAGTCATGAAGCTCAAACCTCTATACTAGAAGATCGATGACTTCCGTAAGATAAGACCGTAAGACCTACATCGCCCAGAGAGTCACCATTGAAGCTAAGTCAACAGCGCCGAAGACTCTATCAGTGGATCGATCGGTTCAGATCGATTGATTTCATAAGATGAAAACCCATGTTTCATCTTATCATACGCCTGCGATCTAAACAAGAAGAATACCAACCTTAGTTGGAGGAACAACACCGCAGCAAGGCTTTCATCCAATAAGGAAGAAACACGATATGAACAGAGCCGATATCATGGATTCGATGTTGCTTCTCAAACGGCTATAAAATACACATTCACGCTTTTCAATTTATGCCGCCTCAAGACGCCACATCAAGCCCGCAAATCTATTTAAAATAGCCCGAGATTCAAATTGCTTCCAACGGCTCTTTTGATCTCAAGGTCTATAAATACGATCACACTTCGTGAGTGAAACACGGAAAATGCTTTTTGACAAACAACATAATCAAGAAGCTCAAACTATAGTCGATTTCCGCATCGAAGAACACAAACAACAAGCTTATTTTATATTGTGTTCATCCCATAAGTTCTTAGCAAGAAATCTTTTCATCTAGCTATCAGTCGCTTATACGCAAGGAAAGATTTCATAGTTGAACCTCAACAATCTTACCCAAACCCCCAAGTTAGGATAAGTTGTTTAGCAAGATTTCACCAGGGTTTCTAGTAATCGATTTACTCGATCGGTTGAGTGAGAACTCTTAAAACATCTCGGTTGGCAGGTGTCTTTGGTTGGACTAACACACTAAACTAAGTCCATCGGTTAAGTCTAAGTTAAGTTGGTGCCCCAGAAAGGGAAGAGTGGACGAGGACCGGTTTGTCCGAACCACTATAAATCTTGTGTGCCTTTATCGCTTTTGATTAACCGCTTCACATCGCACAATCTTAAAGCGCATACATTCTAAGTTAAGATCGACAAAAGACCAAGCTTCGATCCGACGGACCAAATTTTCATTATCCGCTTAAAAGATAAAACTTGGAATCTGATTTATACAAACCGGTTTTTCACGGGTAAAACTTAAGCTTCCGCGACACATCGCTTAATCGATAGTTACCGAATCGATCCGCTTTCCGGGCGCTCAAGAAGTTGGTTATCGCATCTAACCGATTCATTTCCGCCTCTGATCGCTATTCCGCTCTCACACTGATCCGGCAGACGAAAGTTTTTTTAGTCTATTCACCCTCCCCTCTAGACTTCGCCTCACTTAACCCGCTCGGGACCTCTAGTGGTATCGAGTCATTGGTTCTTCCGACTAATCGACTCGCGGTCATTGTGGTCAATCGAATCGATCTTGAAAAAACCGCTTTTAAAAAAAAAACTCATTCATTTTCCAAAATCACTCAAAGATGGATAACACGTCCGTATGTATCATGATCTCAAAGTTCTCAATTGATGAAAGATGCAGATTAAAGTATATATATGTCCAACCATCTAGGCTCGACAAGGCGAATGATGGAAGTCATCGAGAGAGGACCCATCATCATTTACTACGACAATCCCGCACGGAGGAGATCCGGCATTTTCCCACAGAAGTCTTGTACGAAAAAAAGCCCAAATTTCGATGGACACGTAAGAAAGAAAACCGCAGATACTGACACCATCAAGACATATCATCATGAAGACAATGGATAAGGTCACCAAAAGAGAAGATTAAGTATCTCAAATCATGAAAAGCAATGTGGGATACTCCGCCGAGATCTACGAGGGAAATGAATAGATAAAAGATACCGCCTTCGTTTAACCGTGAAGTTCGAGAAATCAAGATGCCGCCCAAATCTAAACCATCAACGAACTCGATGGAAGAATTACAATGTCTATAAACAAGCTTCGAGAACTTGGTAGAGATGACCGATAAAGATATCAACTATAAGATCCTAAGGTCTCTCACCAAGAAGTGGGACATGAAGGTCACGAATCAAAGATTGCCAGACATTTCAAGAATGAAACCTAGTAGCTTTTGTTCTTGAGTCTTAAAGCTCACGAAGTTCGACCCGATTGAAAGAGGTCAAGTCGATGAAGACGAGGCCCTCAATAAACCTCGACTTCAAAAATCGGGCTTGCTTTCAAGGCAACCAAAGAGCAGAACAAAGGCCAATGAACCCATTGAAATATATTAAGCCAGTGTAATCAGATCGCGCTTACTGCGAAGCTTGAGAAGTCGACATACAACTTGGTAAGTATCAAGATTTTATAAGGACTATCAACATACCGAGATTTAGATAGGAGATCGCATAATAGATCTCCGAAAAGAACTGCATCCGATGATCGGAGGGATCACAGAGATGAAAGGGAAAGAGATAGTCGATCGGCCGGCCAAGAGATAACCAATCGATAGAAGAAACTCGGATTACTATCGAAAAGGAAATCACCGATAGGTCATATGATGGAGTGATTCACCGGAAGGAAAGGAACGGTGGATCCGGAGAGCTGTTTAATCGTGAGAAGCTGTGTCACTATAAGACAGACGCCTGCACCACGCCGAGAGGGAAGAAAAAAAGAGAACAAAAGAGAGCAAATCTGTATAGAGACAAGAGCTATGGTTGCCGATACGTCAGAATTGACGATTCCATCGCCTCCGAGGACTCCGGATACTCCTCAGAGAAGACTTCCGCCGATCAAGAGGCGCCGACTTCTATGAAAGTGAAGATCCGATATTCTCGCCGACGATAATGAACTCGCCGATGGCCAGGAGGACCAAATTCCCGAGGTAACCTCCAAACCCCTTCGCTCGCTTTACACCATGCTATCATTAGACACCTTTGGGAGATCGACCAAAATTCTACCGGAGCAATTGCTTGAAGATCTCTCCAATGCAAAGAGAAACTTATGCTATTGTGGAAGCCGAGAATGATAAGTCGAGGACTAGAAATAATCACCTTGTCAAGAAAAAAAATGATCTCGTAAAACCTTTCAACTTAGATCAAATTAAACCGCCGGGAGGTAACCGAGGAATTTAAAATTCTCGGTTAAAGCTTTCGATCAGAAAAGCAGATCAAAGAAATGTATGGAAATTAACAGACAAAGAAGTCGATGACTTCAAAATCTTGCAAGTAAAATTCGATGAGCTATTCCGGAATGCATGAAAGTCCGAAATCCTCCGAGGAAAATCAAGGTAAGAAAATAGATGTTTTTTTCAAAATCATCTCAAACCGTTAAAGACATGAACGCCTATTTTCGAAAGTAAAGATTGATAAGGAGGACTTGGCTATGAGAAACCCTCCACATCCTCAAAAAGCCCCGATCGATTCATCTCGTAAAGGTGTAATCGAATTAATTTCAAAAAAGATACACCAAAAGCTAAACTTGTATCTAATAGGGTAAGAGACCATTGAGTGGTAAGGCAAAGCCAACCGTAAAGGAAAATGTAAATGGACCCTAACTGGTAAAGCATCACCGAGGAATCAACGGAAGAACCCATTTTTTCCGAAGAAACCTCAACCCCACTAACAGATCGAATCGAAAAAGACAACCTACAAAAGAAGTCTAATCTGAGACCAGTCAAGGTCACCGCCTAATAAGCATGCTTGTAAATCATGAAAACCATCTATGCGGAAAAGGATATGAATCTTTTGATGGTAGCAATGCATTCTACCCCTATAGTCGTAAATTTAGTATATCTCTTTTCAAACCACCGATAAAAAAGAAGACAAACCGAAAAGGTAAATCATAAGTCTTCTAAGTCATCCAAGGTTCACACAAGTAATCATACAAATCGAAAGCATATGAGGATAAGTATGATTATGTTGACAGTATGGGAGACAAATCGCCTTCGATCCGACCGATCACCATAGAAGTGCTCGCTTTGTATGGATCCCCAAATCCAAACCTAACCCCTCGTGACCCAATCCGAAAGGGTACCTAAAACCCGATCCGATTGGTGTTCAAGGGGTCCGCCCAACAAAGGAGGTGTGCAAGCAACTATCCGCACATCGATAGTGGATGCTCAAGGCACATGATCGAAGCAAACATCTCCTCGCCTTACATAGAAAAAAGGCCCATGTACTTTTTTGGTGATGATAACTTTGGTTATACCAAAGGGTTCGGAACCTTAGAGAATGATGATGTACAAGTAACGGAGTCTCGTTTTGTCGAAGGTCCAAGCACAACCTATTATCGGTTTCACAATTCTGCGACAACGGATTCAAAGTGTTGAGTTCTCGATCGATCAATGCACTATCAAGAATCGAGTCACTCAACAGATATTGCTAATCGTTCAAGAAAAGGGACGATCTACATACCGATTGGGAACAGGTTGTCCAAGAAATGCATGCCTTCGATTGTTAAGAGTTCCAAAAGTAGCGATTGGCTCGCACAAAAGAATGAGCCATCCAACTTTAAAACTCTTAATAAGATAACTAGGATGTCTCTAGTGGAAGGACTTCCCGAATGAAGTGTTCTCAAAGGATCGACATGTAATGTACGCGTGTCGAAGGAAAACAGTCAAAAGCTTCATTCAAAGGAATTTCCCGACCAAAGATCCAAAGAGAGTATTGCACCGCTTCATATGGATCTGTTTGGACCAAGCTTACACCGGTCGATCCTCAACGGACGAAATACACTCGTAATCGTGGATGACTATTCCAAGTTTATTCGGGTTATATTCTTACATAAGAAGAATGAGACGACAAACCAAGATACCCGAGCTACTAAGAAGATTACAAAATGAGAAGGGCGTCAACAGTAAAAATCGATCGATAAAGGTACGTAATTTCGAACTCCTTTATTATCGATTTTTGCTCTAAGTTTGGTATACAAAGATGAAACATCACCATGAGGACGCCACAACAGAAACGGAGTAAATTGACGGAGAAACAGAATCCTCAAAGAAGTTCGCCGAACAATGTTAAATTTGAACATGCGATACCAAACCGTTTCAAGGTATAATCAACACCGCATGCCATACGCAGAAATGTATGTCTCCTCGACTAAGGCTCACTACAAAACACCCTATGAACGTGGGAAGGGCGAAAACCTCGTGTTTCTTACTTCCATGTTTTTGGGTTTATACACAACAATGGGAAAAGTCAATTGAAGACTTTTGAGGCCAAGTCCGATGAGGGTATATTTCTAGGGTATTCTCATCTAGCAAAGCCTTTCGTGGTCTACAACAAACTAACCCTTGTTGTGGAAGAAACACCCCATGTAGCCTTTTTGATGAAGCATCTTCGATCAAGAGAAATCGCCGTAACAAGAAGTACCGATCTACCGTAACCCGATATTCGTAAAATGGATCACTAACGATCAAGGAAAAAGGATCAAATCAGATCAATATACATTCCAGATCTAGTGATTCACCGGATCAATCGATCCTAAGGTACGAACAACTGGCCGATGAAAAAGTCGATTCACCGAGATAAGAAGAATCGAACCATCCGCCTCGTGGGAACTGGTTCTCGCGAACGTACATCAAAGACATGATGATTCCAACATCACCGAGACTTGTTCTTATCAAGTGGACCATAACCTCGCACCACTCCCAATCACTAGTAATAAGATTTTATCGAAAACTGACGATGTTCTCAAAACCGACGCAAATCGTAATGTATGACTGGATAACTAGTCATCCAACCGATCCGATAATTGGAGACCCGGCCGATAAAATTAAAACTAGACATCGACAGGTGAAAGTGCCATGTATTGTCAAGTTATCCGCCTATGAAGGAACCAACTACAATCGATAAGCATTACAAGACGCAAACCGGATTCTAGCCATGCAGAGGAGCCGAAATGGGGCCGAGAGAAATGAAGTATGGGAACTAGTAGATGCATTGTGCCATCAAGACGAATTGGCAATTTAAATGGATCTTCAAGAACAAGAGAGATGAGAAAAATGTTATCACCAAATAAGGCAAGACTTGTTGTCGCTAAGGGTATTCACAATCGGGCGAATTGATTACGATGAGACCTTTGCACCGCCGCCGCTTTGAAGCCATTCGGGTCGCTTCGCTTATGCTTCCCCAGAGGGTTCACTGTATCGATGGACGAAAGAGTGCTTTCTTAAACGGGGTACTAGCGGAGGAAGTTTATGTCGAACAACCTCCGTGCTTTGAAAAGGCAACCAAGTGTATCGCTTAAGAAAAGCTCTTTATGGTTCAAACAGTTCATGAGCCCGGTATGATACACTCTCTCGCCTTCTTGATCGAAGTGGTTCACTAAAGGAACAAAGGACGTAACCTTATTCTTAATAGAAGATGGAGAAGATATTCGATGGTTCAGATTACGTGATTTACATCATCTTCTGATCTCCAAACAAGAACCTATGTGAAAGATTCAAAGAACCGATGCAAGGGAAATTCGAGATGTCCATGATGGGTCGATGAATTACTTTCTAGTCTCCAAGTTAAACAAAGTTCGTAAGGGATATTCATCTCGCCAAGCAAAATACACTAGGAATCTTTTTTTAAGTTTGAATTCAAAATAGTGTAGGAAGCCAAAATTCCTATGATGATCGGATTCAAGACGGATCCGTATGAGGCCGGTCGAAAAACAAATCGAAGGAATATAGGGCTCTCATCGATCTTTTTTATTATACCGACCGCCAAAGCCGACTGTGATATCACTTTTGGCAAGAGGTGTATGTGCAAGATTTCAAGCAAATCCAATGGTCACCACCTAGAAGCCTAAAGCCGATTTTTAATATCTCAAGGAACAATAAACCTTGGTTTATTCTACCCATCGATGATAATCTAGAGCTTAGTGGGTATTCTCGATTCGATTATGGAGGTTGCAAGATCGACGAAAAATCAACCTCGAACATATGTCGCCTTAGGAAAAAACCATCTCGTGGTTTTCAAAGAAGCAAACATCGCTTGACATCAACAACCCAAGCGTAATATATGGGTCATTTTGTCGTTGTTCCCAATCGCCTGCTCAACAAGAATGAGGGATTACAACATTGTAGCTAAGAACGTACCTATATTCTCGGGTGATGTTAATAAGTATTGCAATCACTCGTAATCCTATTTCTACATACAAGATGCAAGCATGTGGATGTCGACACCACTTCATAAGAGATCACGCGGAAAAGAAGAATATCGTATGGAAAAAGATTCATACTTGATATACGTAAGGCGATATTCTAACCAAGCCACTAGCCGAGATCGATTCGAGATTTATGCAATGAGCTAGACTTCTAGATCTTGGAGAAATGTCACCGAAAATGTTTGATGGAATGTTCTCGAGAACTACCGGTTAAGAGACTAACCAGACGAGAGAAATCAGTTGAGTTTGGTATCTTAACCGATCTCAAGAGATCGATAAGCAAAAATCGATCGACATACACGCTACTCGATCCAAAGGAACTCGACGATTTTTAGTTTATCGATTTAAAGTCTATCAGTTTAAAGGAACCGATCGATTCAAGGTTTATCGATTTAAGGAAAATGCTCGCTTTAAAGGATTATCCGATTAAATCAATTTGGTTATAAGATTTCTTTTGGATTCGCTTTTACCGATATTCAACAAGCAAGATTCGTAGATTAAGAGCTAAAACAATCGCATAAGAAAGCAGAATTTACACAAACAATGAAATAATGTAACTTTTCATTGATAAAAACCCGGCGGTGAGGTTACATTACGAAGTTACAAGTACAAGAAGACCCGAGGTCAAGACATAAATGTTAATCAAAATCCTAAACCTAGAAAACCCTAAACCTCATCCTAACCCCCCGTAAGAAGGAAAGAGAGAGATTTTAAACTCTCATTTTCCCCCACTTAACAAGGGGGTGAGAGAGGTTTTAAAGAATGTAATCCCAAGGCAACAAGAAAAGTCAAGATCAAGAAAACTGGAGCGACAGAGGCCTTGATAGGATTCTAAGCCCGAGCCCTAAAAAGGAGGAGTAATAGGGCTTCCAAATGTTGAATGGAGCACGTGTGCCAAAGAGTTGGTCATCGATCTCATGGGCACATGTGTTTGATATTTTATACCGCATTAAGTCTGATGGTTCTCGTTACATCATCCGATAGACACACAAGGTGCATACGGTTAGAGAAGTCTTCTTCGGCCAAAAATGAAGATCCGCCGCCTGGTGGTAGAGAAGCTTTGGCAAAAGAATCGTATGTGAAATCAAGATGATGAAGAAAAACAAAGAATAAGGGATGCAAAGGGTTGATTTGAGAAGATGAAACCATATAAAAGGGTGTAAAAGTGTTTGCCTAAGTCTCACCGAAACAAGGGTTCACCAAGATACATGATTCTTACAAAGAAGATAAGTATGGTGAATGGGTGATGTTGTGTAAAACATTGGTCCAATTTATAGAGGCTAAGCAAGGATGCAAATGCAATTTTCATTTCAAGAAGCCTACCCGAAAATTTGCATCAAAAGGACAAATGTAGAAATCACGCATCGATAATTGATAAATTTACTGATTGACATATCGAGATTCGCACGATATTTATTTAAATGTCAATCACGCCTACTTAGGGAATAGAAGCTACTACTCTAGACTAAGTTTTGGCGGTAACACTTATCCCAAGAATTGCTTAATCAAAAGAATCGGATGAGGTCAACCAAAATCGATTACATTACGAGCATGATCGGATGAGAGAGATCTGGCGAGCTTGAAACTCAATAAATCGATATATCGGTCTATGTTCGGAAATATCGGTTGAAGGGGAATCAATCGATCACGAGGATCAAAAGGAAATCGACCTTCGAGGAAAGATCGACTTAAGCAAGTTTCAACCGTCGATGAACTGTTGGAGAAGATCGGTTGAAAGGATCGATTGGGAAATTTCTTAAGGCTTAGGCGAGAATGATTAAGATCAACAAGTGGAATCAACATTGACAAGTAATATTGACCGACATAACATCACCAACCGGATCGATCTCCTTTCGTTTCTTACTTATTTATCGGATCGTATCGATATTATTTGCCTTCTTGCACCCACTACCCTTGTGGACGTGTACTCGCAAATCATTTAATGCGACGTGGGGTACATGTATTAACTGCTATTTGATCGTGCTTTTTAAATCCAAAAGTTTTGTGTACGTCGCGTTTTTCGACCTCACGATCAAAAACCGCAACCGAGCGCATAATCTTTTCAAAACGATTGATCTTCAAAATCTTGTCTTATTGTACCCTCCGCCTCTATATAAGATTCATCAAACCTTACCAGAGTTTTTCCGCTTCACAAACTTGCATTACTTTCAATCAAAAAACTTCAAATTTTCTACGCTTTTCAAACGATTTCTTAGAGTTCAAAATCTTCTCCGAAAATTTGAATCGCAATATTTTCTTTTAAACTTAATGATGAATCTTTCTTTCCGTTAAAAACATTGTTTTCAAAAGTTGTTTTTCTAATTTATGCTTCATTGCCTTTTGTTTTCCCGAATGATATTGATATTGATTATGCACAAATTTAATGAGTCTATCTCACCCCAGATGGCCACCATGGACTTGAAAGATCATGTGCAACTATGAATCGCAACGAAGATCTTTGAGGATAAGTTCGCTTCGCTTTGGAACCACCGAGGATCTTTGAATCCATGGAGGTGGAACAAATTCAAGAAGGCCGGATCGAAGCATATTGCTCGGCCATCGCAATCCAAAGGATGCAAGATGAAGCACTTCAATTTTGCAGACTTTGAGCGTGGATACGAAAACCGGAGATTTAACCGATGTCGCAACCAATCGGAGAAGAAATCAGATCGACAAAATGCGCATATCACTGTCTGCTCACCACAAAGGGCTTAATCTCTCCCCGCACACTACATGTGGAGAATGAGGATGAAGAAATCGAGAGGAGCTCTAAGAGAGGGCGACAAACATCGCATGTAATTGATTCATCGCGCCAATGCTCAAAAGAAAGACAGATCATTGCTTGACATTCCCGCCAAGAACGATCATGGGAATTTCATTTAGCCCAGATGTTCTCACATCACCAAAATGTACAAAGATGGCAAAGAATAATTGATGGGCTCGTAACATCAATTGGCACGGCTTCCTCGAAGCCATCTTGCTCCAAGAACACGGTAAAATTTGGAGTCAATGAATCCAGTGTGTCTTTTTCGAAAAGAGAGTCAAAGAATCTCAACAAGGTTGCGCTTATATTGAAAGACAAACCGCCAAGCCCGAATGGAATCGTAATGGATCAAGTCCTACAATGCCTTCCTTCATCAACTTCGCTTATATACGGGCCACCAGACGATTTACAAGGAGCCCACTCCAACAAAATCAAGAAAGGAAAGAGCAAAGAAGCCGCATCCACACCCGGGCTTGCTCCACGTAAAAAGAAACGAAAATCGCTGAAGGCCCAGAGAAGAGGCCAAAGAAAGGAAACCTACCCCGACTTCTAAAGACTGTAAAGATGAGTCGAAGAAGAAAAAGCCACGAATGCGTGCTACAACAAAGAACAGAATCGATGCAGCAAGCTTCTCAACCCGAGGGCTCGCCGGAAACGATCCGAGGTAGAAGCACAAGCCGATAAATCTACTTCTCCTCAACCTCAAGCTGATTCACCGCCAGACTAAAGGTCACCGAAAGCATGTCTTCACCGCTAGTTCACCCGCTCATGAACTCCGAACCAGATATAATCGCCACTACAGAGAACCATCGCAGGTCGAACCAATCGACAACTTCCGCCGACTAAGCACAAACTGTAAGCTTCCACATCTCATCCAACAGAATGCGGATGATAATTCCTCAGATCCAGATCAACAAAGACCATCACCGGAAAAATGGCCGACTAAAATTGAACGAGATTGATGAGACGATCCACAACCGGTCGCCCATCCCGCCATCGAGAAGAAGCTATGGAGATCCTCACCGAGAGATCTCAGATTAAAAAGCTTCTCGAGATCTTATCTTTTACTTGTTGAACAGATGGGTGGCGCGGATGAGTTCGCAGATTTTGACTTCGAGCATGGAAGTCCCGCCAAAGTGGGATCACCAAAATTTAGCTCATATCCGATAAATCTGTGGAAAGCCCGATCCACAGGAAGTTGAATTGCCAAGAAGAGAAGCCGAGATCGCCAAGAAGCTCCAAAAATGACGCCAAATGGTGAATGCCGAGTCGCTGGCGAAAGTGGAACCGTGCCGCAGTTCACCAACCACCGGAGGCACAAAACAACTCGAACCTCGATCAAGTGATGGATCCAATTCCTACATCTCAAATCACCATCGATCAACTTCAGAGATCGATCTTTTCTCAAAGATCTCCGAAAAGAAGAGATTGGCGGAAAATAACTCGACGAGACAAATCGCCTCAAACAAATCAAGCAATCGAGATCGGTTCTCCCAATCCATGACCACCATATCTGAGCTTACAAAAATCGCTTGATGACAAGCCGAAATGTGGATCAAAATCAATCTTTTTTTTTTTCTCGACGCCAATCGAGAAAAAGGCTCGAAGTTATCGTAAGAGAAATTTGATAAAATGATTTGGACACTCTCGCTACAATGGAAACTCGCCAAGAAAGAATCGACATAACTGCTCGAATCCGACAAATTCAAACTTCGTGTTTATCTCGCTAATGATCTAAATCAGTATTGTCACCAACTTTTGGTCTCGACTTCCCACTCAACGCGCTTTTTGATCAAACCAAAAAAGGGGGAAGGATATGAGAAACCAACCGGACATCGTAAGATAAGGCCCATGGACAAAGCTCAATTGCAAGAAAGGCCGCTGCCGGGTGCTGACATCAAAATCTGACCGCAATTCGCATCAGAAAGTCACCGTAAAAAATGCCTAATCGACAAAGCCGATATGAGCTAGTCAGAAATTGTCCAAAGAGCATTTAGATCAAGAAGAAAGAAGGACGTAAAACGGGCACAAGCGTAAGGGTTGAAACAGTTCAAATCAAGGGCTAAGAAAGGATTAACCGAAAATCGCACCGAACCTCGAATTACAAGAAAAGAGTCGACGAGATCATACCAAAAAACGCCGCACACGCTTAAGAGGTTTGAGGAATGGAATAAGATCGTAAGTGAATGGCTTCTGTGATGCCTTTGTCCTTGATCTTGTTCCAAAAAGAAGAATCACCAGATGATGAGTTCCTCAACTGTTACTGTAATAAATATCCGGACTTTCAAGTTCCGGAAAATGAAGCCAAGCTTATAAATGTAAAGATATCTCGCCAAGAGTATGATCCGTTAATATACTCAAAGAAGGCAGATGGCTCATTTGACAGATCGGCATTTGAGAGATTCTACTTTGACATCTTGAGCAAATCGCAGATAACCCGATCAAGTGCGTATAAATCGATGTCAAATGGAAACTCTATCGATTTTCAACATTCCACAAGACCAAAGAGAAATGCCGTAAGATACAAGCCCGAAAGTGAAGATTCGTAAGTCGCCTAGGGATCGCCACTTTTTAAATTCAAAACTTTTCCGATGTAACATGTAATCATCATATCTAATGAAAAGTTTATTTTTCTCGATCCCAAGACAAAATCTCTTTTCTTGATTACTTGCTTCTTTAATCGTTTCTATACTTATCAACTGTTTGGTTTTTCAAGTGTTTTGGTTTCATCAAAAAAGGGAAATTGTTGGAAATTTATAGTTTTGATGAAGTTCCAAAAACACATGTAATAGACCAAATCAGCTCTATAAATTACCGATGTTTACATTATCGCTATAGGAGACCGGGGCTTGATAATGATTGTATAGAAAAACGATGTAATAGATAGGTCACATATTGAGGGGGAACTCAATATGTAAAGGTCGATCCGCTAATCGTAAGAAAAACATATCCGACAGAAAGGTAACGCTTAAACTGTAATCTAAGATCGATCGAATCGATCTAGTCGATAACTCAAGTCATGAAGCTCAAACCTCTATACTAGAAGATCGATGACTTCCGGAAGATAAGACCGTAAGACCTACATCGGCCCAGTAGAGTCACCAACAGAAGCTAAGTCAACAGCGCCGCGAGACTCTATCGTGGATCGATCATTGTATCGATCGACGATCACTCATAAGATGAAAAATCGATGTTTCATCTTATCATACGCCCGCGATCTAAACAAGAAGAATACCAACCTTAGTTGGAGGAACAACACCGCAGCAAGGCTTTCATCCAATAAGGAAGAAAAACACGATGAACAGAGCCGATACCGCGGGATTCGATGTTGCTCTCTCAAACGGGCTATAAAATACACATTCACGCTTTTCAAATTTGCCGCCTTCAAGCACGCCACATCAAGCTGCAGAATCTCACCCTAAAATAGCCTGAGATTCAAATTGCTTCCAACGGCTTTTTGATCTCAAGGTCTATAAATATGGATCACACTTCGTGAGGTGAAAACACTTAAATGCTTGGACAAACAACATAATCAAGAAGCTCAAACTATAGTCGATTTCGCATCGAAGAACACAACAACAAGCTTTATTTTATATTGTGTTCATCCCATAAGTTCTTAGCAAGAAATCTTTTCATCTAGCTATCGTCCGCTTTTATACTTGAGGAAAGATTTCATAGTTGGAACCTCAACAATCTTACCCAAACCCCAAGTTAGGATAAGTTGTTTAAGAAGATTTCAATCTAGGTTTCTAATAATCGATTTCGGGATCGGGTTGAGTGAGAACTCTTAAAACATCCTCACAGGTGTCTTGGTTGGACTAACACACTAAACTAAGTCCAAATTTAAGCTAAGTTTGTTGGTGCCCTTTGAAAGGAAGAGTGGATCGTGAGGATCGGGTTTGTCCTAACCACTATAAATCTTATTAATGCCTTTTATTGCTTTGATTAAATGCTCTCACATCGCACAATCTTAAAGCGATACATTCTAAGTTAAGATCGTGACAAAGACCAAGCCGATCTGACGGACCAAATTTCTGTCATCTCGTTTAAAAAGATAAAACTTGGAATCGATTTATAAAAAGGTTTTTCACGGGTAAACTTAAGCTTCCGACACATCGCTTAATCGATAGTTACCGAACTGAATCCGCTCGCGCTTTGAGAAGTTGGTTATCGACCCAATCGATTCACTCGCATGCTCGATCGTGCTATCCGCTTCTCACACCTACCAAGACGAAAAAGTTTTTCGTAAGTCTATTCACCTCCCTCTAGACTTACGCGCTTCACTTAACCCGTTCGACCTACACTACATTTTTACTAGATGATGAATCATCTTTGCCGCCAAATTTTTAGATTTCTTATCAATTACGAACTCATAGGCCTTCAAATTCTCGGAGAAGACTTGTTGATATGGCATTGAATTAATGTTTTTGGTGTTTTCAATCACCAACACGACGATATCCCATTTCTTAGAAAGACCTCTAAGAATTTTCAATGCAACTTCTCTCTCGTGGATATTTCTTTCCAAGTGCATTCGGATTATTCATAATGCTAGTGAATCGACTTCAAATTTGTCAATAGATTCACCTTCTTCCATTTCAAAAAATTGCAAACTTTCCAATTGCAAATCGAAAAGTTTGTTTTCCTTGATATGATCTGTGCCTTGGCACATTACATTAGTGTATCCCAAATTTCTTTTGCAAAGACATAAAGAGAAATCATTCCCATCACACCATCATCAATTGTCTTTGTATAGTGTGTCTTTAGCAATATAGTCTAGATTGACTAACTTCCTCTCCTCAGAGTTAGTTGGTCATCGACTTAGGAAATTTCGCTCTAGGATCATTTCTCTCATTTTCTCCTCCTCCGGATTCACCACAAAGAAATTGGAATGGCCCTTCAGAGACCACTCTCCACATTCGCTCATGTTTAGAATACTGGTGAGCCTCAAGATTCTTAGTCTCCATAAATCATAGTTCTCTACCGAGAACATGGGAAGTTTCTTAAAGACATTTTGTCCGAGTCTTTTAAGAATTGAAGAAATAAGATCGATTCAGATAGACCACAAGTATTTTAGCAAATTTTAAAACTTTGGTCAACAAAGCCAGTGGTCAAGTTGAACCAACGCTTCCGATACCACTTGTTGGTCCCGTGCAAACGAGTCTTACACGGTATATAGGGAATACACGTGTTAAGTGTTTTTAAAACTTTTCTTTTTAATGAGGTCGGTTTGGGTCGTCATTGTCCCGATGATTTGGTTACGAAGCACAAATCGCTTTCTGAGTCAAAGTCTATCTCGAGACAAAGTGATCCCGAGTCGCTTTCCAGATACCTCGGATAATCCCAACCGATCCTCGAAGTTAGAGATCCCGAGTTGCTTGGATCAGATAACTAACTTCATCAACCCTCGTAAGAGTAAGTTCAGGTTTGGTAACTATCTCGTTCTAGCTACTCGGATGTCTTGGAATGGTTGGCCCTAAGTTTATACTGCTTTTAAGCTTTTGTCAAAAACCTTCCTTTTTAATGGAATAGTGATTAGGTTGTGATTCAATTCGGATGCAACTTCATTGGATTGATTCCAACTCAATATCGAAAATATGCTTTCAAAACAAAGTAATGCAACAATTAAGAAATGAAAGCAAAGAACACAAAGAAGTTATAAAGTGTTCGTTGACTCGGCTCCAATGTCCACTCTCTCGATCTCTTCGTGAGAAATTAACTAATCACTTCCAAGGCTTTCTCGACTACCTCCTAGTTTACTAACCTTTCTAATTTTGAGCTTTTACGACTACCTCTCAGTAGTTTACTAACTTAAAACTCACACAAAACTTCATCTATCCAAGATAGATTACTCACTTCTTCTCTAGAGCTTTTAAATTACCTCAATGTAGTTTACTAACTCTTTACAACTCCAATCTCACCAACAATCACACTCAAACTACCTTTACAAAGGGTTTGGGGTTTCTTGGTTGGTTTCAACTAGGATGAGATATCCTTTACAATAAAGAACAATGCAAAGGCTAGGATATCTCGACTAAGCTTGGATATATCTTATCAAGCTAGGCTTAGTGGAATGAGTTCTCTTCGATATAAAAAGCACTTGGGAAATTCTTGGGTTTTTAGTGCTTCAACTTGCAATAATAAGTTTGAGCTCTTGAGTTGCTTACAAATTTCCCGTAACCTTACAATGTAGGTCACAAGTATTTATAGGCATACACCAAGGTCACTTTGAAAAAACTATCCGCTTGGAAGAGATAGCTCAAGTGAGTTTCCTCTTATGGTGTGTGAAGAACGGGTATATTTAGGGTTTGAGACTCCCAAAGACGTTTTAGGCAATAGCCTTTATGTAGTTTGATCAACACTTTTGGCGATCTGGAACATAGTATTATCGACATTTTTTCAAAATGACTGTCATCGATGTCGATAAGAAGGCATAAAATGTTGTCTTCTTCTTATCGGCTATTATCTCCGATTAGGTAGATAAACACAACAACTTTTTTGGTCAATATCTCCGAGTGATATAACCTTAACAACACTTTGTTTTAGTTCCTTTGTCATCCATTTGAATGTCTTGGGCAATATCTATTTTTCTAATGAATCGCGTTTTCTCGGTTTTTGTCCTTCGATAGATATTTTCAAATGCCGAAACATTCGGGTTTATATCGAGTATTCAAGACATTACCGAAGTTCTTCAATAATTATCGTGCCTTGAAGATCCTCTCCGCCTTTCGGTCTTTATCTTTTTGTCTTCTGTGTCTTCAGAGTTTTCTTAGTCTTCTGAGTCTTCGGGTCTTCGAGTCTTCACGGATATCTTGACCGATATCTCGAGTCTTAATCTTGAGTCTCTCGGTTTCTTCTTTAGTCTTGATTTCTCGATTTCTCTTTGAGTCTTGATTTCTCGGTTTCTCCCGAAGTTTTCAGTTCTCTCAATTTCTCATCGAAGTGATTTCTCGATTCTTCCATCGAAACTTTCAGAAACTTGATTTTATCTGAAACTTGATTTTTTCGAAACTTACTAAGTCTTGAAACCTATCGAATCTAACCTGATCTATATCTCCTGACTATACATATTGCAGATATCATTCTGAGTACTCTAAAACTGAATCCTGACCCAACTATCAAGATTATCCTGAACATGTCATACTCAGGGGTTTTGGGATCTAATAAAAAACAATCTTTATTAAATTCATCTCCCAACAGGGGTGCTCGGATCTATTCAAGGTGTATTTAAATACATATTTAAATTAATCAATTAATTACTAACATGAATTAATCATAAGTCAATTCAACATAATAATTAAACAAGCAAATAAGCAACATCGTATACATAATCCACGTAAATCCCTAAACATGCGGAATCTAGGAGTTACGAGATTACTTACCTCTTGTAGAGACAACTGTTGAGACGATGGATCCACCCAAAGTGCCTTCTCAAATAGGTCTCACGTCCACGAACGTAATCCGGTGGGAGGATTCTCAACGAACGATTTTAATTTAAAGGAGAAAATATAAAATATTTTTGCCACCACCTTTGTGGATTTCTAATTTTTCCAACACATAGAATTACTTTGGGGATGAAAAATTCATCCCCTATTTATAGGACTAGGGGGGGGGACGAAAATTTTGCTTATGTTGGGCATTGGGAAATTTCCTTGCTTCTTCCTCAAGATACAATCTAAAATATATCCAATATATTCTATTTCCCAAAATATCTCCCAACAAAATTTTCTCCTCCTTTCTTGCTCCCCAATTTTCGAAATCTCATTCAAGTAGGGATAAAATAAGATCTTTTTCATTTCTTGAATTTATGGGATAAACTTGTATCTCAAGATCACTTATTCCATAAGATATTTCCAAGAAAATCAAGAAAAAATCTTTTTCTCTCTCCTACCCAAATTTTCGAAAAATAATTGTGAAAAAATTAAAAAATATTTTCTTCTCCTTTTCATTAATTGACTTTAACTTGGGCTATTTTTTTGGCCTTTACTAATTAATATTGGACCTCCAATGGGCTATGAAACTTTAATATTTAGCCAAAATATTATTCAAACCTATTAATATTAATTTATTCCACTATAAAATTAATATTGAACTATCCATCTTAACCCACATTACGACTTCACAATAATATGGCTCCGGTCATTATTTCCCTGTTTAAGATTATCTTAGTCCATTAATTAATTAAGCCACCTAATGACTTTTATATTAATTAATATCTTTGTCTTTAGAGTAAAGACAACTCAACATTATTATCCATCCCCAAATAAATTTCCACTTGCAAGATTTGGTATGATAAAGATTCTCGAAGCTCACCAAGGGGACCAGATCAAGTAAGACGATACTTGCACCACGATTCTCCGTATTAAATCTTAGAAAAATGCCGTGTAATCAATAATATTGCCCAAGATCTGAGGTATCGAATCGCATTAATTCTCTTCCCATCATAAGTCAAAGCAATAGTTATTAATTTCACACGATCCTATTTAAGAACGGAGATTGAGAAATAACGAACCAGCGATGTCTAATTCTTGTATATTTTAGTATTGAAGAATTTGTCCTCCTGTGGAGGTCCTATTCAACAGCGTCATAATCACTAGTGTAATCTCTTGGTCAAGACAAGCCAATCCCGAGCCTTACACTTCAACCTTTCATGATGGATTGTTCATTTCCATCTGGGTTGTGAATTTATACTTAATCACGAGGAATCTATTAATTTGATCTTCGTGATCTGGTATCACCAAATTAACTTCAACGTAATAATCCCTCACTTATCGAATAGGTTTGCAATAAATATATATAACATTCATTCATATTTAGTGCATAAGGATAAATAATTTATTTCAAAAATAAATAAGAAATTCAATTTGGTTATACAAAGTAAAAAGCATATTTTTCAAAGATAACCTCACTACGGTTGGAGTCCCAAATGTAAAAAAACAAGTTAATATCAGTCACGTAACAAATAGAGAAATGATACACTTACTTTTGGCAAACTTCAAAAGTCGGTGAATATCCAAATAGCACCCCTCGCTACCCGGCGAGAACTTCTCCAATCACCCCCAACAAAACCAAAATTTCTCTTTTCAATCTTTAATCTTGTTCGACACTTCTTCCACAACCTTTACAAGATGTGTTCTCTCTCATAAACAACTACCCATGCTCACCCTTAGGCCGATAAATGGACCAAAGGAAAAGCAAAGTGTTGAGAATTAATTGTTCTGATCTATTCGGATGAATATTTAAATACAAATTTAACCCTAACAATTATTACTAGCATGAATTAATCCTATATTAATTAAAATAATAATCCAACAATAAATCATGCATACAAATTAAATCACATAAATCCTACGATGCTTGGTGCTAGAGTTTACGGAACTAACCTCTCGTAATGACAACCGTGAGAAGATGATATATCTGCTCACATTTTAATAAACCCAAAGAGTCTTCTCAAGTATTCCTCGCCCTTGTTCAACAATCCTTGGAAGGATGCTCATGAACAATTAACAAAAGGAAAACAAAATTATGTTGCACCACCTTTGTGAATTTCTAATTTTTCCATCACATGAAATTGCATTGGGATGAAACATTCATCCCCATTTATAAGAGGGATGGTGGTCGCAAATGCAGAGTCGAGGAGAATCGAATCTTAAAGACATGATAAAAATCGAGAAGAAAAAGAGAAGCTAGTTACGAAAAATTCATAAATGAGAAGACAAAATTAAAATTCTTAGAAAGAAAGAGAGCGGGAAAGGAAAAAAAGAATGAGAAATAAAGGTGAAAAGGGTTTATA